>VWZL01001580.1:0-32380 GCA_013396915.1 Stercorarius parasiticus
GGCTCCCCTGCCATGTCCGCCGAACCCCTCGCTGCCGCCTTTGTGGCTGCTCCTCGGCGCAGGGTGAGCCCTCTCCCCTGGCTACCCCTGCCCCTCGCACCGCCGCCGTGGGGGGGGGCTGGGGATGGCGGGGGGACCCACGCCGGGGGACACCGCCAACTGTTGCCATCCCCCGGCCGTTTCCAGCTGGGGGGGGGCGGGCGCCGAGAGGGCTCGCTTCGCGTCAGCTACCGGCTGCGTTTGGAAAAGCGTGGGCTGCGGTGCGAGCCTCCGCGGAGCCGTGGGGGAGCCGGGGGAGCCGCCGCCTCCGGGCGCAGGCCCTGCAGGCTGGAAGTCTCCGGGGTTTGGTTGCCGGCCGGTGGGTGCCGGAGCCGCCGCGGGGGAGGGCAGCGGGGGTGCGGGGGGTGTCTCCGCCTGCCCCCCTCCCGCGGGGAGAGCCTGGCTTCGCTCTGGGAGTCAGTCAGACAACAGGTCGTAGCGGCTTAGTGGAGTCAGTGCGGGGGTGAGAGGGGGATTAAAGCTCACAACTTTGGTTATAGCCAAAACTTTGTGTTCCAGCCGCTGGTGGCTGTGGGATGCAGGGTGCTCCAAGCGGGGTGTTTCCAGAGGGATGCACCTCGGCATGAGGTGAAAAACGCCATCTGTAATACCACATCCATCTCGTTGTTTGAATCTCTCTGAATGCGTTGAGGTGTGTTACAGTGAGCAGATATCACCCTCCCCAACCCCCGCTCCCGCATCTATTCTTCCTATTATTACTTTTTTCTCTTAATTTAATTTCAAGACCGGTTCGCTTTAATTGTCTTTATCTGGGTTTTGTTATGCTATGATCTTGCTCATACATGACGCCACCGTGTAAAATCGAATGCTCCATAATTCACTGGCAATACAGCAAGACTCTTAACCTGGCGTGCTTTCAGTGGTGTTGCTAATAACTTGCCGAGGGTGGTGATGTGGGTTGGTTTCCAGCCTGTTCCTGGTAGTCTCTGGTTGCCATTCAGCCGATTTTTGCACTCTGATTTTATTTATGAGCTCCTAAAGGCAGTTTGTGTGTGTACGGGGAAAGGGTAAGTTAAAGGGGCAGGGATGTTTTTGCTTTGCTTCTGCTGTTCTCACCCTCTGCAAGGTCAGAAAAACCAGAAGACGGCTTTGGCTGTGAACTCTTAGGTGGGGAGATTGGGAATGAAATGCAGTCGTGACATGAGGTTGCTTTGTGGGCAAAGAATTTCACATGCTCAGCACTGCTCTGCAAAAATACCCCAACTCATATTGCATGGGGAAGAACTGAGCTGATACTTCCCTTTTCTCTGTTATGCTAACTTTTGTATTTTTACAATATGTAAGGAAGACTTAGACATCAACAATGTACTTCTTTATTTTTTTTTTTTAAGGAATAAACTTTGTAATTTCTTGCATTTGATTTTCCTTTCTACTCTCCTGTAATAGCCCTACCCCCCATCTCACCAGGCCCGAATTAAAAACTCGTGATAAAGCCCCATTATGTGTGAATTTAGCTTTCCTAGGGTAGACTTTAAAAAAGTGTTTTAATGAAATGAAATGACAGATTACGGGAATAGTGTGAAGGGTTTGACTTAAATTAATGAAAAACGTAAAGTAGCAACTAAGAATAAAATTCTTCAGCTTCAATGTGAACCACTATAACATAGTCTGTCTGGTCTTTAAGGCTTCACTTAAGCTATGGCATGTATAGGAGAGGTTGTCTGGGTTATTTATATGGTTTCTTAATGCCTGACCAATATTTTATTATATCCTGTGCTATACTTTTTCACTACCCTCCTGTGCTGTTTTTGCAGTGATGCTTCATTTTTTTTTATCTGTGAACCTCTGTTTTTTATTAAAAACAGAAAATAAACAAACCACAAGTGATTGAAAAGACAGTGTATGCCAGTAATTAGAATAAAAAATGCTTGGTTAATTTACGAGGGAAAAATGGTGATCATCTTGGGTACTACTGCATAGTTGCTGTCAGCAGGTGTCATTTCACCATAATAGTGAGTCTGTTAGTGAATTTTACAGTGCTGGGAAGATAATTCATTGTTAGTGTGCTTAGCTTGTCTTCATGACATCATTTTTTGACACTGTTTTGTCAGGCTGAAATATCTTGTCCTCAGCAGTATGGTAGTCTCACAAAGACATTGAGGATTTGCATGTGCAGTATGTTGCAGATTTCCACATGTTCTGTGTTATACAAAATGAGAGCTTAAAATGTGTGTCAAAAATACTAGATTTTTTTTTTAGATGAATAACAATTCCCATACTTTAACAGAAATAATATTTTATAGGTGTACAGATACTATAAATAAGACGTCTTTAATTGATCATATTTATATGTATTTCCAAATACCCTTTTAATTAGAGTTTTTGGAGAAACTGTAAAAGAGTTTTGTAGAATCACTGGCAACCTTTACCACTAGGTGCATAATGCATGCAGTAGGACATGAACTTGTGCATTCAGTTCACATATTATACAAACCAGAAAAATATTCTTCTATATTCAAAACCTGTATGCCATCCAGACATCATTAGGTCTCCTGTTAAATCCCTGGAGACGAACTGAGCATGTCAATGTGACCTATAACATCAGTGGACAGGGGAATATGCATACTAATAATATATGTTGATTTGAAGGAGCCAAAACCTCTTAGTGTTTCCTCCATACTGAATTCAGTATGTATTTGGATCTGTTTCAGTATTATCAATCATTCTTTTAGCAGTGCTTTCTACTCACGTTATCTAGGAATGCAAAACAGTAACATTAAATCAGAGAAAACAGTTTGAGAGGCATGAATTAAAATATGTAATATATGGGGCAGCTTGAGAGTTGCAAAAAATGCAGCCATAAATTTGAATTTTGTTGTTTAAATTAAAATTGTAATAGAAGCTGCTATGCACTCATGTGTGAATGATGATGAGAGGGATGTGAATGATGCGAGATGTACAGGTCCTAATTCTTGTGAAGTACTGAGTTTGCCATTCTTATGCTTTCACAGAATTCCAATTCACACTACCAAATAAAATGAAAAACTTGTCTTATTTTCTGTCTTTATGTACTGCTTGATACAAGTTCTTGATTTAAACTGGTAGCAGTAGTTGCTTCTACAGGAAAAATAACGGTAATAGGTACAGGACAAATAAATACCTTTTAGGACAGATATGACCTGGTGCAGCACTGACACACAGGAGCATGAAAGATTTTTATTTATTATTGTGGATTTGAAATGTTTAGAAATAATCTTACGGTTGGTATCTGCATATTCACATTAAGTTAAATATCAGTCAGTTTTAGCTTAATTCAGGAATGGCTAATTTCGCATGCTAATGGCTGAAATACTGTTGTCTAATTTATGAACTTATCAATAGACTGCATAACCAGTGCTCTATGGCACTTTTTTTGGCATTTTATCCTTTTTTCTTCTCCTGTCTCTGATAATACTTGTGTAGGGCTGTTCATAGTGGCAACGTACAGGTTGAGTTTTAACATCATGGTTTGGATGAATGGCAGTGCAGAAGGTGAAGATACTGCGTAAGTCTGAAGGCTTATTTTTGAGTAAACCTGTGTGAGGAATTTGTGAGGTTTGTAAAATATGAGAAGTTCAATTTGAAGGTTCCAGCGGCAGTGCAACTTGTGCCTTATCACAAGTGCTAGTCTGGTCTGGTTGAACTCTTAAGTTAATAAATGTGATTCATGAACGTATGTCCCTCAGACCTGTTGAAGAGCATCCGTATGGCGTGGGACTGGTCGTGTCTAGAACATGGCATGGAGCATAGTGGGATCTTGAGTTCGGTCCTCTGTTTATGGTGAGCTCTGGGTGACAGGCATGTCTGGGCATTGGAGTTTGCACAATTTAATAACACTGTGGAGGTACTTCGGTGTTCTTAAGGGCATGTGTAGACTTACAGTGATTTAGATAACAGCCATTCTGTACTCTCCTATAGCCCCTTATAGGTTTAACTTAAAATTTAAGTAGTTGTTAGAAGCTTTTTTAATATATAATTTATGGGATTTGGGGAGAGAAATCCCCTTCCTTGTTGTAGTACAGCCTGAATTCATGAATTATTTCAGTGGCCTATTTTACAATTAGATGCCTCAAAGCCAAGGTTGATGGTCTTAAAACTCATGTCTGAAAGCACACCGTTGTCTGTATCTTTTTACTGTGAAGAAAATCAGATGCACAGAGCTTTATTTTTGTATCCATCTAGAGCTGTTACCACTGTGACTGTTCTGGAGAGTGGCATCTCTCTCCCGCCTAACTGCCTTTGGCATCCTGTGATGGGAACGTTCCCCCAGGATTTGAAAAGCTTGTTTTGCTGAGAAATAAGTAAGTGTAAGCTATTTTCTCAAACTCGAGGAAGAAGCATTTGCAATGATGTTTATCTCTCCCTCTTCTCCTTATATTCAACGGTGCATTAGTTCCATCCCTTACCCATGAAGTGTGAAGCTTGATTCTCTGTCCCCTTTTCAGTTTAAAGCTGTCCTTCGTTTCACCTGCAACTGTGTTACTTTGGAGAAGGAAAAAAAAAAAAGAATTAATTAGGCCAGAGGGAGAGTGACTTCTGCCCTGTGATCAAGGCATTCAGCTGAGGTGGGGGAAATCTTGTTTGTATGGGTGTTGCCTTCCTTCATCCAGTAAATATTTTTCCATTTCATAGTTTCAGCAGGAATACTCTAGGATAGTCTGTGGGTTAGGGCACTACTCTGGCATGCGGAGGTGTGGTTGTGAACCTGCCTCTTCGCCTGGGAAGAGCCTCCTGCCCACTTTTACATCCTCTATGGTTGCTTTCCTGATGCTCTTAAATTGCTGCTTGGTGCCTGGGGGCATGCTCCTGCCTTCTCATCCAAAACTGCAAAATTGCATGACTCCTTTCCTCATCAGCTTGTGAAAGGGATGACTTTCTATCTTGCTTCTGGGGGGGCCTGAAGGTTTTACAACCCTTCTTAATAACATAGGTACCTCTTGAGCTTCCAGCATAGGTGATGTTTAAGGTACAGCCTTCACAACTTTGTTTCCTATTAGGCTAGATGGCTTCCTGCTTACTATCCAAGTTATATTTAATTTCCATTATATACCCAAATTTATTGTTGCCATGTTCAAAATTCTCTTGTGAGTCCATTTTGTCCTTTTAGTCTTGTATGGACTAGTAGATCTAAGAAAAGTGTAGATTTCTGGGGGATGAAGGTCAGAATTTGGCAAGACTGAGGTTTCCTTCAGAAAAGAAAGTTTTTATTTTGGGGTTAGAACGCAATTTGAGCCTGGTCTGATTCACTTGTCCAGCATAGGTACCTCATCCTTGCTGAGATGCTTTATGACATCCACTGCGTCTGTGCTTGAATAGTGGATGCAGGATGGCCGGGAGACCCATGTCCTGCTTGGAGTAGCACCTACTGGGAAGACAGGGTATTTTAAGACTATTTTAAGTTATTATATTATTTTTATATATATGTGTGTGTGTGTATATATATATGTATAAAGTTATATATATGTAAAATATTACGATATTTTAAGTACTATTTGCCGCTCTGCAACTGAACTGAGCCCAGTAGTGTCCCAAGACTATTGTTGCCTAGGCTGAATGTGGTTAGACTGAGAAGCATGAGGAAGGGGTTGTTTTCTTGCTTTTCAAAGGCATTTCAAAGAAAACCCACTTTCTCTTCTATTTTCATTATTGCCAGTGTATTTGGTGCCTAGCCTGACCATTATAATTTTCATTTTGCAGCCGCCCCAGATTAAGGCTGGGAGGTTAGCTTGAGTTAATGGCTTTCTGGGAAAGGAGGGGAGGAAGTTCGTCTTCTGGTTTCTCTCATGCATATTAATAGCAGCGTGGAGCTGTGGGGCAAAAATTCATTACTGTCGGTTGTTAGTTGGTAGGGAAATGCAGAGTGATGGTGCCGCTTAAGGAGCTGAATTGGTGTTGGAGAAGAAGGAAAATTCTCTCTGGTAGCTGATCCATATGATCCCGTCTCCAGTAAATTGATTCCAGAATTGTGTTTAATGAGAGGTGCCTCCATGAGAGATGTGCAGTGGTATTTATCTGGTACAGATGATTTGCTGGCCCTCATTTTTTGGAGGAGGTTCGTTTAATGCTGTGGAAAATGGAGGAGGAAGGGAATGGTGAGGGGAAAATGTTATAATATTATTCCTCAGAGTTGTTCAAACTTACTTAGATTTTTAGAAGGCTAAATTGTTAAATTTGTTATGTTTTATTTCCAGGAACAGTCTAATTTTGTCCCAGTTACGCTTTCTTCCACCCCCATATACACGGTCTGACTCCTTGTGCTGTATTGCTTTGTAATTGCACAGCGTTTTGCTTCAAGGACTGTTGGTGACTCCTTTAGATAAAGATTTCATGACGGACATTGGCATCTTTAGAAGCTTCTGGAAATAAGTCTGTAATCATCGCCCTAATAATTGATGGCAGCAGAGGAAATGGGAGCTGATGTTTCTGTAACCGTTTTCCCTATGTTTTTGTTATTAAAGCATAAATGCGCTGTAGGACTGGAACACTTCCCTCGCCCTCTCACAAGGCTGTGCTGCGGCAGAGCTCTGTAATTCCAATTACCGCGGGGACGGTTTGCCGTTCCAAATGAGATCATGATGGGGATGCTGGAAAATGAGTCTCGCTCAAAATGTGTTTCATGGTCTGAATACTTGAGAGATTTTGTTAGAGTGCAATACTTAGGCCTACAGGGTTTTAATTAGAGAAGGTGTTAAAAAAAATAATCTACTTACTGTTTTGTATCGGTATCTCTTGTGTTTAAGAGGAAAATAGAAAATATTTCCTGATCTTGAAGTATTTTGGGAATAGGTTGCCTGTAGAACTGCAGGCAGATTTCTGCAACTAGATAATCTTACTACTTTATTTTTTTCTTAAAAGACGGGGAGAGAGCACACATATTAGAGGCCAAAGAAGTACACATAAACTGCTTGTCCATTTTCATACTGTGAGAGAAAAAAATGATTGGGGTCTGACCACTTATGCCTTTGTTTTACTGAGGTTTTGATTCATTATAGCACAGACAGTATCATGTTGTCCTTTACTGAACTAAAAGTAAATCCGCCAAAAAAAAAATCCCCTTTTGTTCTGCTGCTGAGGAACACTGTGGGCTGCCAAATCCTGGCAGTCTGAGTCACCGCAATCGTAATAAAGTGTTTGTACTTTTGCGGTTGCTGTTATTCAGTGTCTTCTAATTTATTCATAAGGCAAAGGGACACCTACAGGTTAAAATACTACTTTTTAAAGAAATATTCCATGTTTATGCTGAAATAACATTTTGTCAAAAGAGAATTAAATACACACTGGTTACACTTTACCATTTGTTCCTTGGAAGCTTTAATCTTTAACAATAACAAATACGTATATTTCAGAAATTCCATTTTCTGTGTAAGAGCATGATGGCATTATTTTAAGCTCCTTACTGAACTCTGCTGTTTTGGCCATCTGATCTGACCTGGTAATGATCTGATAGCCAAGGAGACTGTTTCCTTCCTTTAAAAAAAAAAAAAAAAAGTTTTTAAGGACAGAGACTCTGACCCTGGAAATGCTTCTCTGTGGTTTATCTTTGATGCGTGGGCTGTGACCCAGCCAGCATAACTTGTGTAATTGAATTTGGTTGTTTTCAGGATCGCTCCCAAACAAAGCAGGCAAATGCCAAGCTGCAATATCCGAATAAAACTCTGAATGGCTGCACGTAAAGCTGAGGGAAGGCAAAGTGGTTCTGAATCAACGATGGGTACCTTTAAGGCTGAGAGATAGGTTCCCCAACTCCAGAGAATATGGGTGCAGGTGCCCATCTCTACGCTGGGGAGGGTCTGGCTGACGGGCCCTGTTGGCCTGTGCTTGGGCAGGAGATGGGAGTTCTTACAGATTCTTGATCCCATCACCTGTACGTGGAGAGGAAATGGGTTTCCATAGAATTTCTCGATTCTTTAGCTGTTTATGGGTAGGAATCCTCATGATTTAGGTATTTAACTCTAATATCGAGGCAGAAACAATGATTTATTTCTTTCTATTGATAAAAGAACAATGAGGCTTTTATTCCTTTTTTTGCCTGATACATAGGGAATTCTGGATGTCATTTACCTTTCCCCAGCATTGAGCTAATGAAATTTCTACAGTTCTCTTAAAAAAATCCAAATTTGCTAAGTCAGATCATTAGTAACTTTCCCTGACTCCGTCTTATAGAGCTGCTGAGCGAAGGAAAGTGGACCGAGCCGGGTGTGGGTGGTGGGCACCAGGGCGGTGTGGGACACGTATGGAGATAACATGCGGCAGAAAGTACTATAATTTTAATTGCTGCTCTGAGTCATACCATTGCTACAGCTGTTTCCCAAAGAAGAGGTTTGCATGCTACTGGCAGGACATTCACACAAAGAAAGGAGATGGTAGATAAGCAAATGCAAATATGTTACATGCCCTCTGTCCTTTAGTTTTGAATACGTTCTCTAGTGACGAGTTCAGCGTGAAACACTTGTTGACATGTAATTATATATGCATTAAGTAAATGGCAGTTGATACATGGTATGCCTCTCTCAGGGTATGTATTCTTAATGCACTGAGGTAGGGCCGGGTGAGTAGCAGTAGAGCTCTGAGCTTCTCGATTCATGTGGCAATGCAGTCTTGCTCGGCCTGCTGACTTCCTTTCTCCTTTTTTTTACCCATAAAAGGAGAAAAGTGCTGCCATATGACTCGCTTTAGAGAGAATCACAAGACGAGGGTTGGGGGGAGGTTATTCAGGTAGCTGTGTGTCTCTTACATGGTACAAGACATTCTGCTTTCTGCGTTTAATGGGATTTTGCTAGCAGAGTATGGGGTAGTAGTTCCTTCAACTGACATTGAAGTAAAACATTTCATTCTTCTAATAACTTCTTTCTTTTTTTTACTGTATGGATGAGAGATTCTGAAGGGAAGTTGGCTATAAATGATTTCGGAAAGAAGATAAAAATCCCAGTTGTCGGGGATTAGGCTGTCCGCCAAACCTGCAGACACTTTCCTGCTGGTGGTTAAAGAATGACTGTGTGTGGTATTCTCCCACCTTGTGCCAGTGACTGTAGGTAGGCATGCCTGAGTTTATTGCTTAATTTTGCACTGTTAAAAAGTTTCATCTCCAGTTTTCCTGAAAACAGACTGTTCAGGTGATCTGCTGAAGGCTTGCCCAGAAATCAAATCTGGACATCTTGGTGCTTTTCCATGTCTGGAGAAGTCCTTGAGCCCACTTGCTCTGCAGTCTTACAGTGACTTTCAGTGTACAGTAAAGGAAGAGTTGCCTGACTTCCTTTGTCATATTCTGACAAAAAGCTCAGCCTTCCCACTGATGAGGGTCACACATTCTCCACAGAGTGAAGGCAATTAACAGCTCTAAATAAGTTCCACACAACTTCTGCCGTGGATTACTGGGTGGTGTTTGATGTGCTAGTGATTAAGCATCGGAATGTGCAGGATGATCTTGAACTGTCAGCTTCAGCCATGCTGCCTGCTGACGTCCTCCATGTATGTTCAAAGCCATCTCTGAGTCAATGATTCATAGTATTGATCGGCTTGGCTTTAGTCAGCCTTGTACACTCCCTTTGCTTACTGATGCTGTGAAACGGTTTGACTTGGGGGCATGTAAATCAGCTCTCTCTCTTCTTGCTCAGTCCAGCACAAGTCATTTTAGAAATCACAGCAGACTGGATCTACGTGTGGAAACCAGACTTTTTTCTTGGACAGCTGTGAAAAGCGGAGATCTTTGACCCAAACAGTCACTTTCTTGTGAAATGAAGCATTTTGTCAAGGAGTCCAGAGGGAGCTGGAGAAAATTAAGATCTTCATAATGAGCAGTCAGTTCCTAATATCATCCTTCTCTAGTGTCACCGTGGGAACAGAGCAAAAGGACCATACTAATTCTGGACCTAAAGTCACATTTTCTTTTTCTTTCGAGCTGCTTTATTAATTTTTTTTCCACATCAGAAATAGGATGTAGGCCAAGATCTGTAAGAAGCAGATGTCTGTCTCATGCCAGCAGTGTTATCATCACTGGGATTTAATACATTTGATACTTCACTTATGTGGGAGGGTTTCTGTTGTGTTGTAGGTTTTTGGTTGTTTTTCTTGGAAGATCTGATAGCGAGTTTTCTGTCTAATTGGAGTGATGGTCTTTAGTCGAGTGTTGATGTCACCGTTGGGGTAGATGTGTCATCTTTTCATCTTTTTGAAAGACAGAAATTGCACCTGTAGTTCAAGGCACAACGATTAAAGTATTCCCTGGTAAATCGGGGTGTGGGAGTTTGTCATCTGTAACTATTATGTTGGAGCAGATGGTTATTAGGTGGATTATTAGGTGGACTCACTGGACCAGATTGGCAGCCAATACTCCCAACAGTTTTAAATGGTTCATCAGAGTTTTACAGAATAATATGCAGCTTTGTCAGTACTGTGGTGGATTGACCCTGGGTGGATGCCAGGTGCCCACCAAGCCTCTCTCTCACTCTTGTCCTCAGCTGGGCAGGGGAGAGAAAACATAATGAAAGGCTCGTGGGTCGAGATAAGGATGTAGAGATCATTCAGCAATTATCGTCATGGGCAAAGCAGGCTTGAATTGGGGAAATTAATTTATTGCCAATCAAATAAAAGTAGGATAATGAGAAATAGCAAAAAATCTTAAACCACCTTCCCTTACCCGTCCCTTCTTCCCAGGTTCAACTTCACTCCTGATTTTCTCTCCCTCCTCCCCCTGAGCAGCACAGGGGGACAGGGAATGGGGGTTGTGGTCAGTTCATCACATATTGTCTCTGCTGCTCCTTCCTCCTCAGGGGGAGGACTCCTCACACTCTTCTCCTGCTCCATCGTGGGGTCCCTCCCACGGGAGACAGTCTTCCACCAACTTCTCCAACATGGGTCCTTCCCACGGGCTGCAGTTCTTCAGGAAATGCTCCAGCGTGGGTCCCCCGCAGGGTCACAAGTCCTGCCAGCAAACCTGCTCCAGCGCGGGCTTCCCATGGGGTCACAGCCTCCTTCAGGCATCCACCTGCTCCAGCGTGGGGTCCTCCATAGGCTGCAGGGGGACAGCCTGCTTCACCATGTTCTTCACCACGGGCTGCCAGGGAATCTCTGCTCCGGCACCTAGAGCACCTCCTCCCCCTCCTTTTTCACTGACCTTGCTGTCTGCAGAGTTGTTGCTCTCATGTATTCTCACTCCTCTCTCACAGCTGCTGTTCTGCAGGGTTATTTTTCCCTTCTTAACTATGTTATCCCAGAGGCACTACTACCATCGCTGATGGGCTCAGCCTTGGCAAGCGGTGGGTCCATCTTGGAGCCAGCTGCATTGGCTCTACCGGACAAGGGGGAAGCTTCTGGCAGCTTCTCACAGAAAACACTCCTGTAGCCCCCCTGCCACCAAAACCTTGCCACACAAACTCGATGCATAATACCGTTACATTTTTAAGACTACTTCAAGGTAAGCAGAGTTGGGAATGGAGAAGCATGTAGTGAGATGATCCGTAGGTAACCAGTTGTGAAAGGGGTGGATGTTTTTGTAGTGTCCGTGTAATTTTTCAGTACCCCGTGACACCACATAACCAATTATATCTATACAAAGTTTTAAACACAGTGATTCTTGCTAAGTGTAATATTTACATTCAAATTTGCACCAGGGTAGTTGTGTTTTCCTTTGGAAAAATTTTATATGCCTTTGTTGTGTTTACAAAGATTTGTTGCTTCTGTTTCTTTTTGTGCAAAATAAGGGTAAATGTTTTTGATTCAGATTTGCATGAAATTTTTTGAAGTAATTTGGGATTTCTGACTTAGAAGAAAGAAACAAATTTGTGAAGACATATGAAAGTTTGTGAATTAATTAAAAAAAACACAGATTTCTTCCCAAAATGCTAATCTTGTAAAGTGAATTTCTTCCTTGCTCGCCACTCCGATGTGAGTAAAGTTTGGAGGAGCAGAGTCTCGGCTGCTGTGCATTGGGATGCTGTCAGTAGAGCTATGCCTGCTTTCTACCAGCGTACAGCCATGACCAATGTTCTGCTGGCAGCAGTCCAGCCTTGCTGAAATTAAGAAGTCAGATGCTCACCTTCGGTCTGTCTGAACACATTAAAAAAACCTCCGAAACCTACAGAGTGCAGATTTTCACGTGTGCTGCATATAATATGTGTAGAAACAGAAATGCTTAACTCTTACATGGTTATTTGGTTCTTGATTTTAAAGCAACAACCACCTAGGTGAGGATGTGATATTAAAGCCAGAAGCTATAATGCATGGAAAAGGTGACCTTTTAATTCTGAAATGCATTGGCTACTTATGGAATTAACTTCCAAAAATGACGTTCTCCAGAAGCAACTGGGTACTATAATTGTGATGCGTGTTCATAGTAGGAACTAAATAAGGAATGGATATGGCATGCGCCTGTACTGTTACATTTTTAGTGCTGTTCGTGACACAGTTTTGTCCTGTGCCAACTAACACTCTCCCAGATAATGCCTAAGCATAGTTCTGGGGTTAGGAGTGGCGGTGGACCATTTCCAAAAGGCTGTTTGGATCTGGCCAGGTTGTTTTGGAGGGCTAGGGTTTTAGTTGTACAGCTACGAGCTGTACCATGCTCGCTGGTTCCAAGCCCAGAGCATGGCTATGTGCCCTGGTCTGTTTTATTTTCTGACATATATATGGCCAGGGATCCTGCTTTCCAGGAAGCTGAGAATCCCAGAAGCTGGGATTCAGCAAGTTCTTTGGGAAAGCAATGGTAGGACAGTCTTTGCATGCTTAGAAGGGTAGGGGAAAAAAAATAATCTATCAAACCTGAAAATGAGAAGCTGTGGCTGGAAAAATAATCGAGAGTAATTTAAAATCATAGAATAATTGAGTTTCATATTGGTTTTATAAGAAAAGCCCCAGGAAATACACAGGTGTAATTAGCCATTTTGAAAGCGCCTTTTTTTTTTTTAATCTATTTATGAAGAATTATGGCCTGGCATTTTAAATCAAAATGAATAAATTAAATATAAGCAGATGGCATCTGCAGTGTCCTCAACCAGAGAATGTATATCCTGGCAGTATTGTAAAATTTATCCCTGTCCTAAGCTTTGCCTTCTGTTAACTACAGGAGCAGTAGCAACCTGCTAGCCCAAACCTGAGTTGGCATGATATTTGTTTTCCCTGGGAATCCTTGTCTCAAGCAGTTGTTTCAGCCTTTTTCTAGTTGTCTGATTGCCTCCTGTCGAGGAGCTGCAAGTCTAACTTTTTATTTAGCAAAAACTGCAGGGCCTGGGCATTTTTTTTGTGGTTTGGTTTTTGTTGTTTGTTTTTGGGGTGGGTTTTTTTTTTTTTTAAGTAGTGTTAAAGCTATTAGCATCCTAATCACTTAACAGAGTCTGGTCCAGCAGACAACTTACGGGTTGACACTGGTCCGTGGAGCGCTTCCATCTGTCTGGCAGCCCCTCCTCTATGGGAGATGAGGAATCGCTGTGGGGACAGTGTAGGCTGCCTGCTGCCCTGGCCCTGGATCCCTCCACCTGGCAGCGGTCCAGCGATCAGGAAACCGAGCTCCCAGTCCCCACATGGATGGTGATGGGCCAAGTGCCATTCCTGCGCTGGGAATTCCTGGCGCGATTTGTGGTTTGAGGGTTGTGTGGGGAGAGGATCGAAGCTCGGGTCAGGATGCTCTAAGGATGAACTGCCCTGAATTACCTGTGTTACCATCGACATCTCTCACATCTTTCTGCATAATATTTAAATAGTACCAGCTTGGTAGTAGACACTTTAATGAACCTGTGCTTTTTCAGGACATACATTGATAAGTGTGTTCTGCTGCTTCTCCTTTTTTTTTTTTTTTTCTGGATCTTAAATCAAAATACAGATCTGTAACTTCCTTTTGGGACATATACTTTGTATACTTTTTGATTAAAGGACTTCTAAAACATGAAATAATATTACAGTTGCATAGTTAAGATTCAGTCTGGCCTCTGACATGCTTCATTTTATTGAGCTCCTGTTTCACCTGTGAACTACAACATTATGTAACCCATTCTGTAGTGCAACTTCACTTAACTCTTTATTTGCAAGCAGAATTAATTTAGCATCTTTGCTCTTGATGCTTTGTTGAATACTGATCATACAGCCTTAATTATTTCTTACACAGCAGGAAACTTTCAAAGTAGCAGCTGGGTTTTGCCTTAAGTCAAATCGGTTGCGGACTAAGTCTGCTGAAATCCCTGAGTGGATAATAAGCTTTACTCCCAGCAGGTCCACCAGACTGCTACGCTGAGGGTACTGAGCTGACTTCTGTGTTTCATTGTATAAATGCATTTTAACTAGGGATAAATCGACTTACTGGGTGTTGTCAAAACAATAAGAGAATTTTCTCTTCTGCGTTAATACGTGATGGTTTGCCTCCTTGTTGACATCCTTCACTTACAGCAGCATTAAGGTTTCCACAGTGTCTTATTTGTTTCTGTCCAGTTTTATCATGCTGGTGTTTAAGAATTGATCACTTTCCTTTCTTCCTGACTCATGAATTCTCCGGAGAAGAAGGGCGGCTGCTTATAAACATGTTTCTTCACCCCGTGTTTAGGTCAGAGTGTTGAAAGGAGTATCTTGGTATTTAGTTATTTTATAAACATGTTAAAGTGTTGTCCCTCTTGGTTCCCCCCAGCTTTCCTATGGAAGACTCTGATATCAATCTTGGACTGCTTTTCTCCACTTTTAAAGAAATACCCTGTTTTAACGACCCAAAACTAGAAATTTGAAGCTCTTCCAGTCAGAGTAGTTCGTCCTCTTTCTCTCCCATGGCACTTGCTTTCCTATTTAGCATTTCTCTCAGTCCAGATGCCTTCCCTCAATGAACTTGCCTTACAGCCCGTTCCACGCAGTTAATGCTTGCTAAGCAAGAATTGCTTCCTGGCATCTATTTGTAGTCCTTTTTTAATGCCCATTTCGTACTCCTGTGTCGTATTAGCTTTATAAATTGGACTGACAGAATTTTTACATCCGATTTGAGATTGTTTTAGTTTGATTCTGATTTAGACTGAAACAAATTTGGATATCCGGGATAAATTTTAAAAAAGGTTAAAAAGCAGATTTCCAGAATGTGATGTGTATTTTGTTAAAAATCTAATTCAGTGCTGGCTACTACTTCAGTTGTGCTTAGAATAGCTATTCCATATAAGTTGCAAACTTTTGTAATTTCATGATTCAGGTGTCCAGGAGATACTCCTTTATAGTTGCTGTTTTTTTGTTTCCAAAATTCAGTTTTTCTATATAAAAATGTGTTTGGACTTCCAAAGGTAACTGTGCTATAGTCTACTTCCCAGCCACAGTCTGTAAGCTTTTTGTGAGTACATTTTGCACCTGTTATGTGAGATCTTATTGTTGCCAGCAGTGTTAATTTCCTCCACATAATGCGATTTATGTAACAGAACAAAGTGGTCTAACATAAAGATATGGAAATTATGAATATAACTCAAGAAAATTCTCATTGACCGACCTTTTGGTCTATGTTAGATCTCAAGATTTTTAATTAGTCTCACTAGGCTTATGTGCTCTGAACATACTTTTTTTTTAAAAAAAAAAAAAAATCCATTTGTCTTGTTTTGCAATATACAAATTCCAAAGTTTTTATAAAATATATTTTATCTTCTGTTCTTGCATCTATTTCACAACTTTTATGCTGTTTTCGTTTCTTATAGCAATCTTTTATTTTTATTCCGTAGAGTTTTAGCCTGGATTTTTTTCTGTCCCATTTGCAATCGGTTTAAAGGTTTCCGGCAATTTTTTACCATAATTAAATTTGTAAGTCTTGTTCTATAATTAATTAATTTTCTTGAATAAGCATTTTGGTTCCAATACTTCTGTAGAATTTGGTGGGATATGTCCTGTGTATTTGAAGGGAAAGTAGTAGTAGTTGTTCATTCTCAAATTATGATCTTTGTAGTCATATTTCCATTTAATACTTATAGAAAGAAGCAGAAATTTAGTACCTTTTTCCCTTAGTAAGGTCCTTTTAATTCTGTTTTCATTCTTACGGTAATGGGTCGTGAATTCAATTAAACTGTGTTGCCTGTGGCTTCCGTGACTAAAAATTTCTGATCTTTCCACATTGATGAACTCCTTCTGGAGTGGATCAAATAAATGGATCAAGTTGTGGCTCATATAAATACAGTTCTGCAGGTACCTACTTTGGTATGAGATTTTTAATCGATTAATTATAATTTAAGGTGTTTAGCAGCAAATACTTTCCTCCCCTTTCTCAAACTGATTTAGGGCCTTTTTTCGTTTTATGACGTTTCTCCAAAGCCAGTTGATGTTGTGTCAGCATAGTCTGTGCTAGACTTGCCCTTTCAAAGCTAAATTCCAACTTTTTTATTTCTGACGATCACCTGAATTTCACCATTCTCTTCCTTTACCTGCGTTGTTTCTATTTCTGTTCTTTCCAGTCTCCTTTTCCCACCTGTAATCCTTTCTCAACGTTTTCATCCACTCTGTTCTGACACCTTCGCTTTATTTCATTCCTGGTAATAAATCTGCTTTGGTTTTTGTTTAACATGAATCTTGCTGTGTTCTTGCTTAACCACTCTTTCCAGTTAACCTTAATTACATGAGGTTTGGAAAATACCAAAATGCTTAGTAGCTTGGGAGTTAATGTGATCCGATAAGTGGGATACCCTCTTCAAAAATTTCTCACGGGTGCTCATTTGATTAGTCCTGGAGTTCCTATGTCCTTCAGACTCGTCATTTTTGTTGTTGTTGGGTCAAGAGGGAAGGGGTCATAGAATCATAGAATGGTTAGAGTTGGAAGGGACGTTAAAGATCATCTAGTTCCAGTCCCCCTGCCATGGGCAGGGACACCTCCCACTAGACCAGGTTACTCAAAGCCCCATCCAGCCTGGCCTTGAACACCTCCAGGGATGGGGCATCCACAACTTCTCTGGGCAGCCTGTTTCCGTGTTTCACCACCCTCGTAGTAAAGAATTTCTTCCTGATAGCTAATCTAAATCTCCTCTCTTTCAGTTTAAAACCATCACCCCTCATCCTGTCACTACACTCCCTCATAAAGAGTCCCTCCCCATCTCTCCTGTAGGCTCCCTTCAGGTACTGGAAGGCCGCTATAACGCCTCCCCGGAGCCTTCTCGTCTCCAGGCTGAACGACCCCAACTCTCTCAGCCTGTCCTCATAACAGAGGTGCTCCAGCCCTCTGATCATCTTCGTGGCCCTCCTCTGGACCCATTCCAATAGTTCCATGTCATGTTTTCATATATCTTCAACCAGTAAATGTTGTACAAAACAATGGTATCTAGAGCTGGGTTTTTCAACCCAGTGGGGCTGGAGGGTCAGAAGTTGTCTCTTACTACATCACCACTCTGTAGGAAATGGGGGGTTTCTGGGTTCTGTGAGGTGCTTCCGGTCCTTTCCCTGTCCCAAGGTGTTCCTGCTTTGAATGTTCTTCAGTGCCTCCTTCACAGCTTCTTTCCCATGTAACCTGCATCACTCTCTGGAGTTAACAAAGCATCCTGAACACGGTAACAGTAGTTAACTATCTTGGTGCGCTTTACTATGGGATTAATTGACCTTTTGCTCTGGGTGTAATGCATAGTAGAAGATACCTTGCAGCAGTAGTCACGGCTTTAAAAAAAAAAAAAAAAGGGGGGAGGGGGGGAATGACTACGTTTTGAAAGCATTTAAGTAACTTTTCTGATTTTTACTTAGTAATTAAAGCAGTTTTATTAATAACAATTCTTTTAAACAAATTTTAAAATCCACAGACTGCAGCCTCTGTCTAAGTATCGGGAAGGCTCTGGATCATCTTCGACAAGGTAAGAGTCGACTCCAGTACTTTCTGTCTTGCACAGAGCAGCTGTCTAGCAGATTTGAACGTCATAAATGATAAATGAATACTCAGCCTCCTTTGAATGGCTTCCTGTTATGTAGTTTTATTGTTGCACCTAACTGACGCTTTCAAAATGCTATCTGGGTGTAATATTCTCGCCTTGAGGTTTTTATTTGTTTGCTTTTCTTATTATAGAACAACAACTGAGAATTCTTTTTCCCATGTACTTTTTTCATTTACTCCACTGTTTGTTTTGAATCATTTCACTGGTATTGTTCTGGTTTATGTAAACCCTTGGGATAGAATTGGCCTAGGCAGAGAATGGGATTTGTTCTCATCCCTTTTGAAGTCTTAATTCTGTAATGTTTTTTTTAGGCATTCTACTGCCTTTTTTTTTTTTTCCAAATGTTGACCAGGTACCCATCAAAGTCTCTGAAATATAAGTTCTAAACACCCTCCGTTGCTACAGAACTGGAGAGAATTTGCAGCCAGCAGCAAAATAAAGCAATGCTGAAAATAGACTTTTTTTCCCCTAGAGAAAGGGAGTTCCCTGACTTGACCAGCTACTAATTGGTACAAACGTTTGTTTACACAGAGGAGCTATTCCTAATTAGTTCCCTATGTGGGTGCTCTACTTGAAAAATTAGTGTTACATTCTGATTTAATTTAATCTGCTTTTATAATGAATAGTTATAATTTGCAGTAAGGAACATATTTTTAGATGAAAAAAAAAAATCTGCACCACACCACCCCCGAGTTTCAAAAGATAATTCCTCTCTAGGCAGCGATTGAGTACTCTAATTATTTTGAAATTAAATGAATAAAAATCCATCATTAGTTTAGAACCAGTTTTTAGTCATATCTTTATAAATATAGCTGCAGAAATACAACCATGTTTTTCAAAGCCAAAACTTAATTCATCTAACTTATGACCTGATGACTTGACCTCTGTTTTTCCATAGTCATAAGGATAGTGAACCAGAATATTTGGGAAGAAGAGTGTTTGTGGAGTTATATTAGCATTGCTGAGGTTATGGTTGGAAAGGAAGTTCACTTCGAAGCTTTTCTGTGGTGGATTTCTTTTTCTGAAGTTGACTTCACCTTTGTTCTGGGAGCAAGCTTATATTGCTATGAGTTCTTTTATTTAGAGCTGAAAAAGTGACATAAGAGCCAGACCTTAGAATAGCTGTCCCTAAAATTCCTTAGGAAGGACCTGGTCCCCTTGTTTCTCTCTCAGCTTTCCCCCCCAACACTTGCAGAATGAAATAATCACTTTTAAACATCTAAATTACAGTCTTTATTTTGGTAGCTTCAAAATATTGGAAAATACATTTCTGAACTTCGAACTGCTTTAACCAGACCTCTTTTAATGTAAATATTGTTTTAAATAAATGTAGCCATTACAATAAATTGCTAAATGTTTTGGATATGGGTTTGCATTTTCATAATTTCATTACTGTTTCTTTTAATTCTTAATATAATGAATACTGGTACCAGTTAATGTTATTTTCCTTTGGCTGTACCAGTCTTGGCAACAGCTCATTATGAAATCCATATTAAATTGAATCTGTTCTGCAGAATTATATGGGATAAAAAAATCAGTTTAAGTACCTGATCATTTCAACCCGGCAGCATTTTTGAATGGCATTACTTTAAAAGGGTTTGGAAGTTCCAAATTTTACTCTTAAAAGAGTAATTTCAGTTTTCCCTGGATATAGTCTGGGTATTTCCTTTTAAAGCCAGAAAGTATCATCTGAAAATTGAGAGAGCACAGAGATCCCAAGTGTAATCTTGAATGTTTTTTATGACAGACAGACGTTGAATGTTTAGCATCACCTCTTTGGATTTTTGAATGTGAATTGGAACCACCGTATTTCAAGGTAAGACATAACCAAGTGCTTGTGTTAAGTACCCTCTTTCTTTTATACATGATTTGTGAGAAAGCTAAAGAATGCAATGTGCTGGACTTCAGTGTTTATGTATTTGTTGAATGCTATTTGAGGTTTTAAATAATAGCAGTTCGGTTATTTTAAATTTTTGTATTCCTTGAGAGAATCTGCATCATCTATCTATGGGATTTAGTTTTATGATGGAGTATGTAGTTGTTTGATTAGCTTGTTGCCATTCAAAGTGGTGGTTCAGTTCCATCTGCCCCTTCTCTTGCATCAACACCTGTATTCATCCAGGATGTGCTGGTTTGGGGAATTTGCTCCTGAAAAGCTACGGGATTGCAAAGACTTCTTGGAGGATTAATTTTCTGTCAGCTTTGACCTCTTCATCAGCTCGCTGTGGACTCAAACAAGTACTGGTGTCAACACAAGGAAACTAGCGCCAGTACTTGCAGCAACTGATTGTTGTATTGGATTTAAACATCTTGCTTCGCTCTGCTCCAAGGAAACGTTTGATACATGAGGAAGACTGTCAGGGGGTTGTGAACAGCTGCAAACTTCAATACCTGAGGAGGAAGCAGAGGGTGATAGAGAAAAGCTAGAAGGTTTTGATCTGTAGATGTAATTACAAGAGTATTTATCATTGAAGATTACCTTCTTCCTTGTAGTGAAATACCAGAGGTCATGCCAATTTGGCTACTCATATTTACTACATAGATTATAGGGAACAGATGGGAGATCTCAGTGTCACACTTCACATGCAGCCAAGTTGTGATCAGCATTGCACCAGAGCTCCAAGGCTAGAAGTCACAGACAGCAGTTCTGGTGGTTCTGACTCAAACATGCTCCTGTTTGTCAGCCCTTTCTGGACTGCTGGGAAATGTGAAGCAGATGTGCCATTTGAACTGGACGATTGTAGCATGTAACACCTAAAATCTGAAATGGAATAATATCTTACTATATTTATAAATAAATACTTGTTTATGGGAAGGAAGGCCATGCAAGATGGTAGCTTTCATCCGGTGGTTTCTCAGAGAGATGGAAGCCATCGAGTATGGAGAAGACTCTTTAAGCTAACCCTACGTTAGTAACAGTGAATGCTATCATTAATTTAGCTGCCATGAGAGGCATCCAACAAGTGGTGCTGTGGGCAAATGACCACAAAAAAACTTCAATTTTTTTCAGGTAGAAACAAGCCCAAGGTGGCAGCAGCCTGGCTGGCTTTCTATCAGAGCAGGCTTGCAGTACTCAAGTGAACCCAGGGGTCTCAGTGGCAGTCTACAAAGTAAAGATGTTTGCTAATCATGTGGATGTTTGTTCAAAAGAAATAAAGCCACCTGCAGAGGAATTTGGAAGGTGCAGAAATTAATTAATTTAAAGCCACAAAGGATTCTGGTGAATGTGGAAGTGGTGTAGTTGAAAGCCAGCAATATTCCTGTTTTATTTCAGTGGCCGGGCGAATGAACTCAGGTCCAAGGGAGGAGGTGGGTGTGAGGGGTGGAAGGAAAGACTTATTAAGATGGAAGACTAATCATAGCTTTGACAATTTCTGCAGTGTAGGAAATTATTCTTCTCTACCTTATAAACTAATGACGCAATACTTGTAAGGACCGTATACTTAACCAGTGAAGCTGCTTTGTCTATTTTATTTTTACACTTTATTTTCTCCCTAAAAAAGGCCTCCTAACCTTCTATTTTGTTGCAGTTGTAGGGAATTTAAAATAGGAATTATCTGTATGCCATTTAATTGAATATTTTTTCTAAAAATAGCATTTCAATTAAAACTTAGGGCCCATTCTACTTTTTAAGTGAAGAAAGATCTTTCTGAGCTGGAGAGATCTCAAATGTAGTGCTCTGGATGGGCTTATCCACCCTAGTGGGGGGACTAAGATGAGCTGAAGGGAGATCTTAGGGATAGGATAAGTTGAGCGAAAACAAAGAATCGAAGGAAAAAACGATAGGAATGGAGATGAACACTCTTAACATCTCAGAAGAAACAGGCAGTGATAAGAAACAAGGAGTGTGAAGTGAGGATTTGCTAAATTATGGACTTTTTTAAACTTAGTCTGTAGAAGGTCAGTATTACTACAGTGTAGTTCACTGCTTTTATCAGTTCCACTGGTAGGAGTTACAACTGGTAGGAAAATATTTTAGTAATTTTTTTTACCTGAGACATTTTTGAAGTCCTACCTGTTTGCTATTGGAGACCTTTAGAGGTGTTAAGACAAATTATTTTTTCAAAATTAAGCCCTTAAATAGGCCTTTAATGGCCTTAAAGATTCATTCTTTAAGAAGACTGACAAAATATGGACCATAGAAGCATCTAAACAATTTTTTTCTAAAATAAAAGGTTCTGAAAATCAAATCTTAATATGACAACAACAAGCCAATAATAACTTCTAAATACTAATGCAGCAGAAGCTGTTTTCTGTGCTCATACCTGTGAACTGTTTGAGCTGTGCTGAATGTCTTACATGATAAGGTTTTAAATTTCTCTTAGTGCAAAGAGAAAGATGGAATCTCTTAGGCTGTTTTTCAAATGACCAGTACCCCTTACAACTGTTCTGAAAAGTATGTCATGAAATATTGTTTCAGTTCTCCAGAATTTGAATTTTCTTACCAGTTTAAATATTTGTATAACCGTTTACAGAAATGGCTTTGTGTGTACATATGCATGTGTATGGTGATCTATTAATGTTGGTTTTTAAATGACCTTAGGGGGCAGGAGAACGTGGGGTGGGAAGAGAGTAAACTAGTTGTCATTTTCAATTTCTTGTTTTCGAAGAATACATAGGAGAGTTTCTTAATTAACTAGTAATATAATAATAAACATAAGTTGAAAGATGAACTGTGAAGATATTATTCAAGTCTTTAGATGGTAAGTATATTTTAAAAAATAGTAACTAGTTGACAAAATTTAGGCATCATTTTGTACCAAAATTAGTGTGAGGTGCTAAGATAGCAATGCAGGGAGAACAACACCAAACATTTAACCTAATTCCGACAATGAAGTTGGATGCCTAGGGTGCATTTGGGAAGCTTCACTAACTGCATAAGGAGTCTGGATTCATGCTTAGGTGTCAGAATTAATATCTAAAGCTGGATCTTTGGACTGAATCTGGATTTCACACACAAATGTGCCTATAGGTGTCGCCTCTAGTATGGTAACTTTTACTAATTTTTCAGCTACCATGATAAAATGAAGAGCAGTGTGGCTGTAGAACTTTAGAATGCATTTTTTGATGTTTTTTAGAAAATAATTCAAAGTTCAGAAACAAGATGATAGTGTTTCACATCTGTTACTCTGCAGTCTTTGAGAGATTGTTCTTTTTTATGCTTGCGGAGTATCTCGTACAGGCGCGTTCTGTACCATCACGAGGAGTACCATGTAATGAAGTTTTCAATGCAGATTACTAGTTAATTCATTACCAGGTGTTTTAGAGATAAAATGCAGAAACTTGTTTCAGGGAGAAATGTGAAGAAAAGTACGTTTTTGGCCAGATGTGTTTTCCGAAGAAGTGAGCACATGCTCAATCTGGAATTCAGCTTTAGACCTGAATTTGGTGTGTAGTGATATACTGTGACTCACTCAGAGCCTAAAATTAAAATGCTTTTCCTCCATTTTGTGTCCTCAAAGGAAGATGGTCTCCCAGCAGGTGTTAGTGATGAGGTGTTTGCTAATTTACAGCAGTGAAACTTCATGAAGTTCTTGAAATAAAGGGTAGAATATTTTTCAGAAGTAACAAAACCTGGAGTCTATTGACTTCTCCCAAAACAAAGAGTCTAATTTTTCACCAATAGCGAAAAGTAAGGCTCTGTAATACCTATTTTTTTTAATAAAAACTCTTTCAAAAACATTTTTCTTCCATAAAAAAAGATTGCGAACACCATTTTTTGCCACGTTCACCTTCATTAACACAACTTGCTGACTTCCTTCCTCAGCTGCAGTTCTTCCTACACTCAGAGGTCAGAAAAGAGCAAGATCAACAAGCCACACATCTGGCTGTCTCTCTTTCCAACTGGAACAAAGCAACGTTTTTTTTTTTTTAATGGCTATTTGAGTTAATTGTAAACAATTTGGTTTTGGAGTCGCTGACTTGCACCAAATGTTTGTCGTAGGCGGATGTAGGGAAAAAGGACTATGTCCTAATGCAATTCCTCTGTGGCCAGCAAAGAGAAAAAAAAAAAAAAACACACACACACAAAAAAAAAAGGAATGTCTTGATCCTTCTAGCATTGAAGTATGCTCAGAATTTTGAGTGCGTGTGTAGGACATTTCGCAAGCTTAAAATATATACTTTGAAGAGGCAGAGCGACAGAAGGAGTTGCTCATTTCATTTTCCTTTACTCTATTTGTATACAGTGATACTGATTCCCGCCCCCCCCCCCGCCTTGATTTTCAGTAGCTGTTTATGTCTGTACAAATTGACAGGGATAAAAGACCAGGCACAAACAACAGGAATAGGGGGAGAAAAAACTATTTTACAATGAGTTTTGTTCTAGTATTTTTTCTTATATTTATACTATTCCTAAATGCCCTTTTCCATTAAACATTTGTCAAAAACCTATATTTACAGTCATTAATCCTTCATTAACATATTGAAAACTAATCCTTTACCAATTAGTGAAATTTAATGCTTTTCTTAACTTTCACAATTATTGTAATTTTTTAAATACCTTCTAGCATGAGGTAGCATCAGTCTAATCTATTACATTTACTTTTACTAAAGTGTTTTATCTAAAGTAAATGTCTGGTGTGGCATTTGGTACTTTCACACTTCACTACAGGAAATACTAAAATTGTTGCTGTACAGCACTTCTGAAACTCCAGCTGCTTTTAAAATACTTTATTATACCTTTATGTGTCTGATTTGAGCTCATATTACTCTGATATTTTGGTTGCTTTTTTCAAGATGTCTGGCCTGATAGTTTTATTTCTAACCTGATCGTTCTCCTAAATATTTACAAATGTCTTGATGTGAAAGGTAAATTGGTAATGCCAGTTTACTAGTGCATTTGACTGTCTGGAACGATGCCTAAATTTCTGACAATAAAGTGAATCGTCCAAAGAAAATGTTTTCTATTAATTTGTCTGTGGGAGGAAAAAAAAGCACTGTCCTACGATAATTTTTAGTCAAAATTAGGTGTTTAAGGTGATAATGCCACTTAGTGGATAACAGCCTTAACTGCAGCCTTTCTTCCAAACCAAAGCAGGTAGCAGATGGGAATCTTGATTTTATATTGGAGTTTTCCTCCTGACTAAATAAGCTGATTGTAGCATATTTTCAAATAACCTTTTATTATCAGCTTCATTTTTCGAAGTTTATGATAACCAATTCAGTTTGTGGATGATATTAAAATGTAGGAGTCATTTATTACAGAATTTGAAACTTTTTATAGGAAAATAAGGATCATCTTATTTGCGTATTTAATTTGATTGGAAAGATTAAACAACATCCTTGGTCTTCTTCCACTGGTTCTTTAAGTTAATGAAATGTAATTAGCAGTATGGTGATAATTTTGGTGTTTTGGGCAATGCTTGGTTTTGGCACTTAAGGTTGGAAGATTGGTGGCTGGGACGAGCCAGTTCTTCAAGAACTGAATGGAAGAGGACCTGGTGGGAAGTGGTTAGTGCCTTTTCTTGGGTGACACTGTGGAGGGCCCATATAAAAGGGGAGGATAGGACTGGGTTGGGCCCTTTTTTAGTTGGGCTTTTGCAGACTTCAAATAATTCTGCTTTGGAATATCAAAAAGGTGAGATAGACACCAAATGTCAATCCACCACTGACATGTGCAATTATTACTTCTTGAATATATTACATTCTTAAAGGCTCTTCTTTGCTAAGTAGTTTGCATGGTAGTATTAATAACTTGGTGTATTTGATATAAAATTTAAATATATAAAAATTCAAACTTCTTATCTGAGACCATTGTATATATGCATATATATAGTTTATATCCTGTATACATTTTTTTCTAGTATCAGTGTATCAAAAAAATCCATTCTATAAAAAAAATATAATAAAAGAATACTATCCTGTGCAATTTAAAGGCTTTTTTATGGAAAAGATTTTTTGCACTGTTGAAACATGTATTGATTTTAGGTCTTTCCATTCCTTTCCAGTCTTTAAACTGTGTTGTTTGAACTTTTTTTCCCTAAGTATATTTCCATTACTTCCCATCAACCCCCATTATCTTCAGTCATTGAGCATTTTTTTACTTAATCTCTCAGGCTTTTCTGAAGTTTTCAGTTACGCTGTTTTTGTTAGTAACTCAGTTGAATAAACTGCAACTAAAAGAATGTTTTCTCAGAGGAGAGGGAAGAAAACGTAATTCAATTTCCAGCCATGTTTCTGTGCTGTATTACAAAATGGTTTTATTAATGGTGAATATTAACAGATTTATTTCAGAAAATTACTATCTGCCCTTTGTTAGTTGTGGAATTGGGAATAATTGAGGGCTTTTTCTGCCCCATCCCATCCTCCAGAGAACTCACATCATCTAAGTCATGAGCTAATAGGAACCCGAGTTTTAAGACCCCGTTAGAGCTGAAATCACACGGGTCTTCTTCCTCCCCGTAAGTCTGTACACAGTGCCACTGTACAACTGCTTCTGTCTCTGGACACCTGGAGCAGATGGCTTTGAGTCAGCAAACAGAAAGTTTAGTGAAGCCGATGATTTTAATCTTGATTTCTATTAGTGTTACGGTTTTAAGCTTGAGTTATCAATTTTTTTTCCTGTAACAAGCAACTATTTCTCAGTTCTTCGTTAAACACACTGCTTTGCAGCTCTCTGTACATGTGTATATGCACGTACATTATGTACATTTGTGTGTGTGCCTGTGTAATTTTTAGACAATTTGTTTTTTAACAAGTTACATGGCTGTTTCTAAAAATATTTTTAAACTATTTAAATAGTTGTTTATAATTTGAATTTTTGTTAGAAAATTATGAATGATGCTTTTATGAGGGTGTATTTCTTTCACATTTGGCTTATGGCACCTCTGTTGAAGTGTGAATAGGGAGTTTGTTACAACTAAAAGTCAAACCAACAAGGCTGTTAGATCCTTTTTATGTAAAAATTAAACTTAAATTTTGCTCTAAACCTAAATATAGTGGTTTTTCCATAGTTTCTAGTTCTAAAAGGCTTGATTTGCCGTTTCAAACAGTGGTATTCAACAGAGGAAATAAAAAAAATTTTGGATGTAACTACCTCGCTCCATTTTTGATTGCAGCTAATTGACATTTTAAAGCCAGCGTATCTCATCCTGTGTATCTGGGTTTTAGCCAGAGACTACAAAAGGAAAACCAGATTTATTCCTTCTTTCAACTTTTAGTCTGCTTCTTAACTTCAAAAGAAATAATGCTAATTGAAAATTCTTGGATAAGGGCAAATAGAAATGGTATTTCTGTTCACATGGAGGAAAGAGGACAGCTGACGAGGGGTGTCTTTGCAGGGCTGGGGTGCCCTACAAAGAATGCTCACCACCCTGGCTCACTATCCACTAAGCCTGATGACCCCTGCACTGGTTAACATTTGAGTAGAAATGGTGGTTTTCCTAATTTTAGATGCAAATTTACAGTCACAGTTACTTTTAAACTTAAATTCTGAGTTTAAGTGGGAGGGAAAGCAATATAACTTTTTTTTTTTAATGTTGTTGCTCATTCTGAAATGTGATTATTTAAAATGTTAACTAGATTAGTTTGGCTTGATTTAGAAAAGTAGGAGTGGAACAGAAATTCATCCATGGATACTGGAGTTCTCTTCCCTGCAAAGGTTCAAGTTGGTGCGTGCATCTCCTGCAGCAGTGAGGTGGCACCGATGATTGAGTGCAAATACAAACCCGTGGTTAGGTCCAGTTGTGGCCTTACTACCTTTGCTCTCTACAACTACCTGAAAGGAGGTTGTAACAAGGGTCGGTCTCTTCTCCCAAGTAACAGGCAATAGCACAAGAGGAAATGGCCTCACGTTGTGCCAGGGAAGGTTTAGGTTAGATATTAGTGGTGTTCCCCAGTGCTCAGTATTGGGGCCAATTTTGTTTAATAACTTTATCAATGATCTGGATGAGGGGATCGAGTGCACCCTCAGAGTAAGTTTACAAACGATACCAAGTTGGGTGGGAGTGTTGATCTGCATGAGGGTAGGAAGGCTCTACAGAGGGATCTGGACAGGCTGGATCGATGGGCCAAGGCCAGCGGTATGAGGTTCAACAAGGCCAAGTGCTGGGTCCTGCACTTGGGTCACAACAACCCCATGCAGCGCTACAGGCTTGGGGGGGAGTGTCTGGAGAGGTGCCTGGCAGAAAAGGACCTGGGGGTGTTGGCTGACACCTGGCTGAATATGAGCCAGCAGTGTGCCCAGGTGGCCAAGAAGGCCAACAGCATCCTGGCCTGTATCAGAAACAGTGTGGTGAGTAGGACTAAGCCAGTGATCGTCCCCCTGCACTCGTCACTGGTGAGGCCCCACCTCGAGTACTGTGTCCAGTTTTGCCCTTCACTACAAGAAAGACATTGAAGTGCTGGAATATGTTCAGAGAAGGGCAACGAAGCTGGTGAGGGGTCTGGAGAACAAGACTTANGGGTTATCAAGCATTGGAACAGGCTGCCCAGGGAAGTGTCTGAGGCACCATCCCTGGAGGTATTTAAAAGACGGGTAGAAGTAGTGCAGAGGGACATGTTTTAGTGATGGTTTTTCTCAGAGTTAGGTTGATGGTCGGACTCGATGATCTGAAAGGTCCCTTCCAGCCCACACGATGCGGTACCGAGGCGCGCAGGCAGTAAGCATTTTGGACGAATTAACCCAGTTTTTATTTAGAGCGTCAATTTCCCCCTGCTTCGTGTCAAACCCGGCGGCGGCCGAGCGGCAGCAGGGGGCGCCCTTGCCTCGCTCCGCCCAGCGCGGCCCCCTCCCAGCCCCGGCCCCGCCCCCGCCGAAGGGGCGCCCCTCCGCGGGCAATGCGGCCAGGGGCGTCGCGGAGCTCTAAGGCGCCCACCTTTGTGCCTGCCTTTAGCTTCGCTCACTGCAAAGTAGAACAATTCTCTGTGTTGTTTTTTTTTTTTTTTAATTTGTCATGAATTAAGTGTCATAAAACGGGCTCGCGATTCATCGCTGCCCAAGTTTGTCAATTAGCTAAAAATAGATTTTATAGCAAAGCAGGAGCAGGGTATAAAGTCACTACTGTGCATCAATTTTATTGTCTTAATAAAAAGTTACTGTGCAAATTTCATTGCTAAATTAGGACTAGCTTCCAGTAGTCATTTGGATTAATTACTGCGGAGCCTGACAGGGTCAGTGTGTTATTTTAATTTTCATTTACACATACAAGAAATCTAATTGTTAATTAAAAGGATGGTTTTAATTCAGCGCCATCCACAGTATTCCTTCTTTATTTGTCATCTTAGGCAAATATCGGACTTGCTAACATACCAGCAAAAGTTGTAATGGCTTTAAGCAGCTCATGTTGGGTCACAAAAGCTTCTTTGGCATTCTGCGTAAATAAAACATAGTACTTGAAAATAGATTTACTAGGAGATGCACTTCTTAAAGTATTAGGTACAATGCAGAATTAAGAAACTCTTTATGTTTTCATCACTGAGAAGATGCTTGCCTATTAACTACATGCAATTTTCAAGGCAGGCTATTTTGCAGAAAAATGGCACGGTCCCAGTCTGCCCCTGTACTTTTTAATGAATTGAGTGTCCAGTGTGAAAGAACAGAGTTAATGAAATAATATCAGAAAGGATTAAAATATGACATAAAGCTAATTAAGAAAAAAGGAGGAGTTTTATTGGAATTTATACTTTCCTGTGACTCCTGCATAATTACAGATTAGACTAGTGTTTCAGAGGAAATTTCTTCTTGTTCAGTATTCAGTCCCCTTGTCCCTTAACTTGACACTGAGAGCAACTTTTTGAAAAATTCTGGAGTTTAGCAACTTTCTTACCTGCTTTAATTTATAGTCCAATGTAAATATTAATATTTTTTTTCTCAGTCTTTCTGCTTACCAGTTCATCTGCATTTGTGGGATTGATTTGTTTTTGTTTTTTTTCCTTGAGTGGAGTATTTTACATCTTTATTTATAGAATTTCTTCTAGTTAGTATCTCCAGTTTATCAAAGTGATTTTTGAATTATGATCCTATTTTCCAGAATATTTTAATTCCCTTCTAGCTTAGTCTTTACCTTTAAAAAGGTATTTTCTTCTTCTCTGTCTGTCACTAATTAAAAGTATTGAACAAAAACCAGATCTATGCAGGAGATACCAGATACTGTTTAAAAATACCATCCTCTTTTCCCAGGACAACTACTTTGTCAGATTTTTAGTGTTACAGCACTTTCTCTTTTCTCATCTTCAGTCATTTGTCAAATCTCCCGCCTTTACCTGTTTCTTTACTTCCTTCAGTTCTTCTGGGTGCTTATACAGACATCTTGATTTCTAAGTCTCCATTCTATCTACTTTGTCCATTGGAATAACCTATTATGTATTTTCATAACTGTTGAGTTTCCTGCACTCCCTTATCTCTTAAATCAACTTTCCAAGAGACCAGTTCTTCCAGATATATGACATTACTGAAATGCTTTTCTTGAAATCATGATCTTTAGTTTGACGTTTTCTTCCTCTGCTGTTTTTGATTAATTTCTCCTGTATTTCCATCCTTATATTCAGTTAATTCTCCCCATAAGTATTGAACAAGTCTAAAATAGCCATTCCTCTGGCAAACTCCTCTGTGTTCTGGAAAGAACATTGATCACTCCAGGAGCTTGTACAGATACATGGTTGTTAGCGCTCCTCAAGCTTCTTCCCCAATTCTGTTACTCAGATGCCTCCATAGTTCAGCAAAACCTTCTTTACCACCTTCTTAGGATTAGGTGGTCTCTCAAATTGCTGTCTGGGGATGATAGCTGTTCTTTCCTCTTTTATCCACGCCCAGAGACACATAGGAAGTTTTTCTTTTACCTTTTCCTGTAACTTTAAATTAAAAAAAAAAAAAGTATGTATTATCCTCCAGTTTATTTACAGTGGTTTTTTGAATAATTTCTTTTTTTCTAGTGGAACTCTTGCTATTTCCATCAACTGCATTGTAATGCAAACTGATCAGCAAATTTTCTTATTTTGTGTAATGAGATATGAAATAAGACCACTATTACGCAAGTGGAAGTATTTTAAACTAATAGCAACTAATCCCTACAAAGATCCACATTTCATCTTTAATTCCTCAAATCTTGAGCTATTGATACATATAGTCGGCCACAGCTGTCTGAATTCCAGTAACGTCGATAGGTTTCTTTGATCAGATTTAATTGTCTGCTTAGTATTTTAAGATATTGTTTGGCTTCTCTCCCCTTTTCTGGAAAAGAATACTTGTAAAGATTGCTTCAGATCTGCGTCTTATATATTATTACCCTCCAAACCAGAAATACAAATTTAGCTGGCAAAATGCATTATGTCCTACATACTGATACATTCAGAGCAGATCACTAGCAAATATGCAGTAAGAAATCCAGTCACTGTAGGATTTATGTCTGGCTTGACTGAGATTAGATGTACTGTTTTGGCACTTATGTATTAAAAACAAAAGTAAAATAGATAAAGAAAAATTAACATGTGAAGACTTATTCCCATTATCAACTGGCACAAATAAAATCACTCTGAGGAAAGTCTTTTCCAGAGTTGCGCGAAGAACTGGAATATGATGGTTTTCATCTTGTTTTTTCAGACACTTGCGTTGGATTTTCTGTGAGCGTAGGACAAAATACTCTGTGGCATAGTCAGAAGGCTGAATAACTGGCAGTCATTAACATGCAGAAAGGACCAGCAACATTTTTTTCTGTTCCTGATTTTTCACCTGAGAGTCCTGTTTCTGATTCTGTATCAAATAATATATATGAACTAGAATAGATTTTTCAGTTTCACAAATGTTGAAACTAGATACCTTTTCAAATTCCCAAGTCCTTAGATTTCCAAAATTGAGGGTATTCTAGAATGGTTTATTTCCTTTTTCACTATGATGTTGGGTGAGAGAAGGCAAGGATGAAGAAATTTTAAGCAGAAGAGAATGATGTGGCTGCTCTTGTCTTACAAGAGTTCGGAAGGACTAAGTCAAACTCCACCTGGAAAAAAATGAAGTGGTTTTGTTTTAAGGAAGAAACACTTAAACTAACCAAACCCGTTCTACTTCTGTTAAAGATATCACTCTCCCATCTATTGGTTTGGTAAACATCAGCATCCTGCTTTGCTTACCAAACAGGATCCACTGATAGAGGCACCATTATCGTGGGCAGGGAAATTGCGTCCCTGTTTTGTGTATAAGCATCTGCGCATGCGATGCCCTGTGCAAACTGGGTTACTGTAGTTACTGTACACAGGTGGAAGGATCAAAGTGCAACAGTGTTTTCTTAATTTCAAATATAATTTTATTCTAATTACTTAATTTACTTCCATTCTACTTTTTTTGTTGGGGTTTGGGTTGTTTTTTTTTTTGTTTATTATGACCCATGAGTCAGAATGCAGATATTTTGGTTACTTGGTTTTCATCCTTTCATGATGGTTCTTCTGACATTATGCACTTTGAAAATAGATAAGAGTTCTGTTCAAAGTATGTTCAGGTGTGAGGGTTGGCATGTAGAAAAATCTCCCCCTTGAATAAGTTATAAGTTCATCTGAGGTAATCCTTC
>VWZL01001580.1:32417-82328 GCA_013396915.1 Stercorarius parasiticus
GCCAAGATCTTTAATCCTTGGGGCTACGGGTACTAATATTGTTGGCCAGCTCTTTTAATGTTTTATAATTAGTGAAAAATTTATTTGTCATTACAAACCATTTATTAACTCCCTTTGACTTGCCTCACCTTTTTTGTAGGTTTTAATTGTGTCCTGCAATCTGCATATCAGTTAACAGCAAAAGCTCTTGGCCTGAAGTGTTGCTTATCTAGGAATTGTAATAAAATTCAAAAATAAAATTCAAAGCAGAAAGGATTCTTTTATCTTGGGTTACTTTCACCTTAAGCAACTTTCTTCACTTACTCCACTTTTCACTTCTTTACGTCTGTTTGTTGTGTTTGAGTTTTATTGGAGTGTTTTAGTCTGTTTATACTTCACCTGCGTAAGGAATGCGTGGCACTGGTTTTTCATCGCTTCTGCGTGTAGGTCGCTTCTTGGTGCGTCTTGTTCTGCGAGTATATTGCTTATGTTATGAAAATCTTATAAATGCAGTATTTAGAGCCCAACATTGGGGATAATTTGATTTTTTTTTTTTCTGGAAAATGAATATAGCTTGCCCTCTAAAAAGAACTTGGGTGTGTTTTTCCCTTATCCATGCCTTGTAGAGAATACTGTGGGTACTTCACTGTGAAATATCTTTGGTGGTTTTTTGCAATTAGCATCTCAAACACAAATATAGGACTATTTTCACTCTTTTGTTTTCTTAATATAATGATAGTCTTATGCTTACTTCTAGAATAAAGTCCACAGAGGAATAACACCACTTTTCGAAACTAACATCTAGTTGCAAAACTGAGACTATTAAACATCGGTTGTTACGTTTCTCTTAATCAATGCAACTACAGTTCATAAAATTTAAAGATTTACCAGTAAAACAACTGAAGATAATGATTCTACCATATCCATGAAAGTATTCTTAACCATAAGAAAATTGGAGAGATGATTAAAAAAACCAACCTCTACTGTGGAGTTTGATGAAGATATATAAAAGGTACTGTACAGAAGCAGGACTAATGAATTGCCAAAATGCATAAAGGAAAGCAATTGGTAAAATAAGACTATGCAAGTAATATTTGAGGGACTTGTAAAGCACAGTTTTCTGCAAGACACAAGTGACCCATTGGAATTTGGGCCCCTTGGAGAGCTTGCAGAGGAGGGCAGTGAGACTGGTCAGGTATAGTAAAACACGAACTATCATGATTGAGCTTAAAGGCCTTTTTGAAGAGCTTTAAGAATAGTTTAGGCAAACATCTGGGTAGAATGACAGAGCTGCTCTTCCTGTTTTGGGGTCTACATAACCCCACCCCTAACTCCAATGACGGCATTGCTGTGAACAGGAATCAAAATGCTTGACTGTTCCTGACTGCAGCACGGCTCTTTTCACAGCAACAGTATTCACGGTTTCTTACCTATGGTAATATCCATTCTGTTGCTTGACTCTTGCAGAGCTCAATTTCCATACTGATGGTGAGAGGGATAAGTAGGGGATGTGTGTGGGGGGAACACCTGCAAAAACAGTCTCTGCCTGTACCTTCGCTCTCTGGATGGCTCCAAGCACTGCAGCATTCCAGTTTTCTTGGAGCTAGTCTTACACAAACACTTTAAGAGATCAGAGGGTTTTAATGTGTATTGCATAGAAAAAAAAAAAAAGGCAAAAACTTTAGTAATAGAGTGGGCAAATGCAATTAAAGATGATGTTTTATATTTTCCTTCCTCTCCCAAACGAAAAGAGTGATAGATACAGGACTTCCTTCAGAAAACAAAGTAAACTATCATTGTTAAGAAATTTCTGCATTTTTTATTCTTCATTCATTTTTATTTTATTTCTGAGTCTTCCACTCCTGCTATTTCCTTACAAGCTCTTCAGCAAACTTTATAGGTGGCTATCACAACAATTTGGAATCGTGCTTTTGATCTGAGAGTTCATCTTGGGTTCAGATGCTGTTGGTTTTTTGAAACCACAGTTAATAATTTATGCAGTAAGGTCAGTTCTACTGCTTTAATGGTGATAATGTGCTTAGTACAGTACAGTTCCCTCAGACTGTAGACTGGATGCCTGTCTCCAGCTGTGTAGAAGTGCCATTAGAAGTTACTGTTCCTCATCATTCATGATCACTCCTGAATTTGGGAGTCTCTGTTTCTCCTGAAAGTCCTAATGGATCTGCTCATGGGAACACTCCCAGCCCAACTTCATTAGGATCATAGAATCATAGAATGGTTTGGGTTGGAAGGGACCTTGGAGATCATCTTGTTCCTGCCATGGGCAGGGACACCTCCCACTAGACCAGGCTGCTCAAAGCCCCATCCAGCCTGGCCTTGAACACTTCCAGGCATGGGGCAGCCACAGCCTCCCTGAGCAACTGTTCCAGTGCCTCACCACCCTCACAGGGAAGAATTTCTTCCTAATTTCTAATCTAAATCTCCCCTCTTTCAGTTTAAAACTGTTACCCTTCATCCTGTCGCTACACTCCCTGATAAAGAGTCCCTCCTTTAGGATGATCTAAATGAGTTTAAGCAGTAGTTATTTGCTAATCCAGCTCATTTTGACAAAAGTTTTTTAAACTATGTTTATGTAAGCGGCCAGATTTAGGAAATAGTATCTGGCAAAGGAACACCGATGAGCAGCAAAGGGTTGAGCTGGTGAATGTCTACTTTTTCGCTGGCACAAGGTTCAAATGTTTTGTCTGTGTGTTAAACTTTCAGTGTAGCTACAGTGATGCTGATGGTTTTGAGTTTGTACTGATTAAATTAGTCCTGTAAGGAAGGAGAAATAAAGTAGTATTTCTCTAGAAATTTATATAGTACTATAGCTAAAACTATAGTACAAAACTCCACACTTCAAATTTATGTAATTGCTTAAAAAAGGGTGTAAAAAAAGATTTTAAAGAAGAGTTAAATAACATGATACTTAGCTTTGGACATGCAGTATTTAGTTGATAATACTCAGTTTGTGAATATTTACTAAGTTTTCAATATTGGATTTCAATATATAATAAATATATATTTCAGTCTATTTTCAGTATAAGTATATAAAAATACATGTCAGGTTTGAGGGGTTGCATTTTGATTTGTTTTGGGTGGGTAGTATTTTATTTCTTACAATTAAAAAATAAACTGATTGGTTTAGTGGGGGAGAAGGAATTTATTTTCCCATCCTAGATATTGCCTCTAGAATGTCAAAACTAAATTAATTATTTTTTCGGAAAAAAGCGATGCGTTAGAAAACCACCCTGTGTTATTTTTTTTAAAGGCTCAACGTTTTTAAATGTGCTACTGGATAATATTCTTGTTCGTTACTGTTTTTACGGTTTATTTATGTCTGTGTGCCAGTAATTAAATGTGGAGCATGAAAAATCGAGTAATGAGCTTTAAACTGTCAACAGTAGCCTAGAAAGTTATTTTCTATATGCTTATGTAATAAGCTTTAATGATTTGGAAAACAGTAGAAAACATGAAAATGCAAGCATCATTGTCATGTCAACGTGTCGTCATTTTTAAAGCATACTGTTAAAAGTTGGAATTTTCAGGGATTTGGAGATCCCGTAAGAGAAGCTGCTATCATTTAGGAGTGCTGCAACAGCAGTATTTTTATACGTGCGTTGAGACTCATTTCAACATTTAAACTGATTTAACAGTAAGTAAAATAAAATGCTTTCCAGTTTAATGAAATGGAATTTTATGCTCTTAAGTTAAACCTTTCTGATTTGCTTCTGTGCATCAGCTGTTTATTTGCATTTTTGTTGCAACAACAGTATATATGCTGACCTGCTCAGAATTTATATCATTAGTTAGTTTAAAATCTCATTAAAAATTACCCTGGAAGTGACTTGCAGTTCCTGAGGTTTGGAATGGAGTTTTCAGGGAAAGACAGTTTGGAAGATCCAAGTACTGGGAAGCAGCGAGCTATACAGAATAAAATAATTCAATCTGGGGCAAGGAATTATGTTTATTAGCACTTCCATTAAGGTGAAGGCTGGCCTTTTAATGTGGAGTTAAGAACGTAGTGTTAAATGATGAGTTATAGTTTGAAGTGAAAGTTTCTTGGAATAGATCTTGCTTTTATATTTGGTTTTTAGGAAACGGTAAAGAAATTATTTCAAATTGTAAAGTGTGTTTAGCAGCTGCCTGAACCATATTTCTAGATGTTGATGTTGAATATTGCTATTTTTTGGGTTGATGTACATTGGAAACAGATACAGTCAAATGCTTTTGAGATCGCTGGAAAAACAGAGGCTGAAATACTGTGAAAATGGGTATAAAGTTTGTGGCAGGGTTCTTGTTTCATACTTGTGACCTAAATAGGTGATTCAGTTTCTCTACACAGGGACTGAAGGAGGGGGGGGGGATAAAATGAAAAAAAAAAAAAANATATAGTAAAAGTTCAGGGAAGATACTCAGAAATCTCCAGAGCCGTGATGTGCTGTACTTCTGTAAGAAGGCTCAGAAACCAGGGCTTGGGCACATGACCTCAAGCTACTTGATGCAGATGCGGGCGCGTATCCTCGGGTTTTTGGCAAAGGCAGCAGCTTTCTCACTGTTGGAAGGATGCTGTCGACCAAACCGGTCTGGGGCTGCAGTGCTGACTTTGGCCGTAGAAGAAATGCTTGAATACTCCCTGAAGATTGAAGGCAATGAGGTAAGATACAGCTTAAAATGAGTTGAAAGCGAAGAATCCGAACTGAGTCAGTAATTTAGGTTGTGATAGCATTTCATAATAATATACATTGTTTCTTTCAAGGTTATGAAAAAGAAAATAAGTGTATGCACATTCTCTTGTTCCTCTTACACAATGCTGATAAAATGTATTATACCAGTGTGATGAAAATGTTAAATTATTGAAGATACAAGTTTTAATGCTGTATAAAATGTGTTTTGCTTTGTTTGCATCTTTTTCCCCTTTGTAGGCTAATCAGAAAGACAGACTCGGTTCATACAGTGCAGATCATGTTCTGAAAGTAAAATTGTAATTTTTTTTCCTGCATATAAGTGTATGTAACTTTATGAATAATGGAGAATGTTTCTTCATGTTTCAACGTTGTATATGCAAGATGTTGCCAGTTGTAAAGGGCTTGACAGTCTGCTCACTGGATTTGTTCTGGAGAGAAAATTTGGAAGTATTTAATGCAAAACAAAACCATTTGTTTAACAAAAACCTGGTTTACATGAAGCTGCGTGCTCCGAATGGATTATTGATTAAATTTCTATAATTTTATGGAATCACTGTGACTGCTTTGAAATCTTCAATCCTTACGTTACCTTCCTAGGTTTTGCTGCTATAGAATACATCCCTAATATGCATATAGAAATTAGGGTTGGTGATACTTTTTCTTCTCTAATGCTTGGGGGAAAATTTGAAAAAACCTTTGTCTCCTCATCAGGGGTATCAGCCATGTACATGTTTAGAATAATTTTTTTGTGGTCTGTTTTCTTAAGTGGGGAAAAAAGTTAAACTGAAAAATAGGTGAGCATCAGATGTGGGCCCCAAGAGCCCCCCAAGGTTTAGAGTACTAAGAATACTTATCTTTGAGGCAAAAATCAGTTTTCAATCTGAGTTTTAAATCTAAAATTACATTTTTCTACATCCCTCCAGGCAGACCTCTTTATCCTTATATGTGCTTTTCATGGTTTAATTTTTATGTTTCTGAGAAAAAGTTTAAGTTTGCCCAAGAAAGCTATCCTTCTACATAGTTTTAGAATAATGTATCTTCCTAAGGATTGTATGGATAAAAAAACTTTTCTTCAAATCTCCTTCCTTTTTGCCTTCCATAGAGACTTGCTTTTTTGAGCATTGGTCACTTTTACTTTTGGGTGTTTTTCATGACTTGAAATGCAAAGATTTCCAAGATTATAAAATCTATGAATAACAGGTAAAAAGACAGAGTTTGTAACTCTTCTTTTTTTTTTCTTTTCCTTTTTTCTATTTCCAAAAAGGCATACATATATTTTTAAAAATTAAAAGGAGCAAGCTTTTTAGCTTTTCTTTCTGATAGATTTTTATAGTAATATTTTATAAAACTTTACTGATTAGAAGCAATTAGATTATTTTTTCCTTGAGTTATTTTCATGAAATAAGATGGATTTATGCTAAAGAATCTGAGTCAAGGATTAAGACATCTTTTTTTACACTGGAATGGTATTCAGTAATCTTGAGTCCAGCAAAACAGAGGATTTACAAATACAGATATTGTTCTGAGTTTGTTTCTTTTGCGAAGTAATAAACTCATAAATATCTGTCTGTATTTTGTGATGTTATACTGATGTTTAATTTCCTATTTGCTGAATAGAATTATTTCCTTATTCATCCAAGGTCTTATTCTCTCTGTCCCCATGCATAAATATCACAGAATTGGCGACCAAAATGTTTCTCATGGTCCAGAACTTGCCATAATGTTTAATATTCGATGCAGACTGTGTCAAGCCCTTAGTTGTAGTATTCTAAGTTTACGTATATAACTGTTTACGATTTTGTTGCATTTACTAGGTTTGCTGGGATGGGTAATCTTCTTAAGGTCCTTACCAGGGAAATTGAAAACTATCCACATTTTTTCCTGGATTTTGAAAGTAAGTTCAAACAATTACAAGACAATGAGAGAATCTTTTTCCTGACTTAACAGCGAACTGAGGAAAAACTTAAAATCTGATTGCTTGCAGTGTGTATTTTCCAGCACAACCAGTCTTGTCCAAGTCCTTGTCGCTAAGCTCACTCAGGACTCCTTTTCTCTTCCTTTTCTATTTTTCAGGAACCAAATGGGAAATCTTTTAAAAGTTCTCACTTGCACAGAGCTTGATCAGGGGCCAAATTTTTTCCTTGACTTTGAAAGTGAGCAAAGCTTCTTGCCTGGCTTGCCTTCTTTGCTTATTATTTCCTAATAAACTGCATGCGCTTAAGCATCATAAAGCAATTCAAAAGGGATTTGCAAACAAATCAAATTACACTTCAGTTGAATATGGCTTTTTTGATATTTGTAAAAGCATACAAAATTATTTAAATTGATTCTGAGCAGAGAACGGGGCAGAATGATAGATACGGAAGTCAAACCTTACCTTGAATTAGTTTCAAAACATTTATGAGCCACTATTAAATTTACATATGGATGAACTCAACCTCAGCTTTCTTTAACAAATCAGGGTTAAAAAAACCCCGTCTGTGTTACTTCCTTGAATGGAAATATATATTGGAAATAAAAATAAAAAGCTGAAAAAAGATAAGCAGTGGAGGTGGCACTATTTTTGCCTGGTTTAGTGATGATGTAACTAGGATTATTATAGTTTCTAAAAAGTAATGAAGTGGTCAAAGTGTATGTGCTTGATTGCATCTCTCTTAATTGCATGGTTATCAGTTTGCAAAACAGTGTTTCGCATTCTAATTTCCTTGTCACATCTATATCTGATTCAAAGCTATTTCACTTCTGGTGATTACAGTTTCCCTGCATGTACTTCTAGACATTGTCTTGAAAACTGGTCATCAGATCCTTAAATATGGGTTTAATTGTACTCTACTACTTACGTGAAATGCTTTTTATTTAAAATGCTAACAGTGTGTGATGTTTTAATACCTTTATTCTAAAACATAATAAATAAATAACAAAAAGTTTTGAGAGAAGCCAGTGCTTTTAAAATAACTTTGTTTTGAACCATGGTTTAAAAGAGAATTTCAGGTGATTAGACACATATTTTATCACCTTGAAATAGTTCTCTTGAATCATTAATTCCTGAATTATTTTTCTGAAAAAGAGTTACTGGCATGGTATGAGACACTATGTGTATACGCACTCTGAAGCACTGGTTCAAAAAGTCATTTAAATACATGCTTAAATCTCATGAAATTGTTCAAACATGCTTTCTTGGATGAGAGCTAGGTTGTATGACTGTAACTTTGCACATATCTTGATCTTCTTATCTAGATCTTATTTACCTTATTATGAAGAATCAGTTTTAAATTATGAAGAAACTTAATTGGTTAGTTTGGGTTCAGGAGAATGTGCTGTGAGCCGCGTATCCCTTTTTCTCTTCTGTCTATATCATTTGAGAATTTCATTGTAAACCTGGGATGTCAAACCTTTATCCAAACCACCATGTAGTATTTTTTTTTCTAACAACTTTTTGAGTGCTTCAGTAGCGCTCTGTAGCTTTGCCAAGCTATTGCGAATGTTTTCAGCTGCTCTGAGCTCCCAGGTTTGATCAGCCCTATCATGTCCTGGATGGTAAGAAAGTTCTTCTGACCCAGGCTTGTCAGAAACAGGTGGTCTGGCAGTGGGAAGCCTTGGTGGAGTGGAAGGGGTGGTAAGAGGGGAAAATACCCGTTTTATTTAAGTCTTGGCAGCAAAGGTTGTTGGTTTTTGGTTTTTTTTTCCATAAGCGCATTGCCAAGAAGTGAACAGGGTGAAGCTCCCTCTCCCGCGGGAGGTGATGGGTGGTTAGTGCAAACGTGCACACACTAGTCAGGCACATCCACCTAGAGAGGCACAAAGCTATCATCTCCAAATTTCAGGGAGTTTGACACTCCTGAGCGACAGGTTAAAATCTTTTACTTGTGAAATAAAGTCTTGGAGGGTTTTATGGCACTGAATCTGTATTGTGTCAAAGGGATGTGACTGAAGATGCCTGTAATTGCATGCTTTGGTCTCCTTTAGTTAGCCATTGTATGGTGTAAAAGGACACTCTTTGTGGACGTAAGAGCCTGCTTGTGTGCTCGCTGGACTTGAGACGTTCTGTGGGCTCAGTTTTAAGTTTGAGTTTGTGCATGAATGGCCACTACAGTTGGCTATTCAGAGGATGAGGGGTATGCCAAGTTGATGCGTTTACTGTATTTCATTGTTTGCGTCAGGATATTGCTTTCTAGGTTTTTGTGCACTTTTCATTAGCCAAAAGCTGAAATCTCAAAGGAAATCCGTCAGCACTACTTCTGAAATATTTACAGATTTTGGGATATTTTATTTTTTCCCCAGCAAATTTTTGGCTGAAAAAAAAAAAGTTTAAAGTTTAAAATCATCTCTCTTCCTCCCCTTTTCTGCAGCTGTCTATATCATCAGTTGCAATTCTTACGACACCTTTTTACTGGCATTATTCTTGATTCGAAACTGGGAACTAAGTTTCATAACTCCGTGGTCATACTTGAAAAACCTTGAAACCAGCATTAATTTCAGTTAATGTTGTATAGCAAAAGCGGTTCTGTCAGCTTTCCGGTAATCATTTTGGAGTTAGGCAGTTACTCTGCATCTGTACAAAGAGAAGCAATTTGAAGATCCATTCAGTCCAGCCTTGAAAGCAAACAGGGAGAAATGGGAACTGTGGTAACTTCAGCAAGTGCTATGGAGAATAGTGTTCTCCTATGCAGGTGAAAAAAACCTTTTTTAATTTGAGGTGAAATGCCAACTGTATGCATTCAACCAAATTACTCTTTTTTTAAGGGTGACTAAAAGCTTTACATAAAGAAAAGAATCTCTTCATTCCTAGAAAGTGAACTGTATTGCTGTTTTACACTTGAATCTTGGTGTGGTTGTTCTTATTCAAACTGCTACATATTGGATTTGATTATATACTACTTACTTTGCCTTAATTCCTTCTTAGCTCTCAACTCAAAAATAATGTTAGGAAGAGTGAGTGCCTGGCCAGTCTTGAGTCCTGGATTTCAGGATTTCATAAGCCCACAGAGCGAATTCTCTTGAAATGGATTTTCTCAGCTCAAGAACTGTTTTGTTCTTTGGATATTGACCTTATTTAAATTAGTCACAGGTAAATGAATTCTGGGTACATGAGGCTCTTTCCATAGCAGCGTACAAGTGTTCTTTTTTGCAGAAAATCTACTGTCAAATTACTGCTGTCCATAGAGGTCCTTTTCCGGGCAAAGTAAACAAATAATTCCACGTGAATTCTTGGAAGTAATTTGAAGGTTGAGGTAACAACAGTTTGTTTTGAACCTAAAAGGCTAAAGCTTATAGGTTATCAGGAGGTCCCATCCTGTCCTCAGATACAAATACTTTTTATAAGACCAAACTCTATAAACCTTAACCTGAGCAGGTGCCCCTTTTTACTAAATGTTAGCTGGGTGGGCTCATTACTTGATCCTAGTTTAATCCCACACCCCCAAGAATCAAGGACACTTATTTTCTAGGATGTCCTCCCCCCATGTCCAGAAAGATTAATGAAATTTTCAGTTATCATTGTTCATGTATGATTAAAAGTGCCTATTATTAGAACATGTCTAGCAGCAGAGCAACTTCCCGCTTTTTCTGTAAGGGGATATGAATTAATACCGTTGCTCCAAAGGCGGCAAGGCTGGAGATATAGCCTGTATCCAGCCTGTGGGAGAATAAACTCTTGTCTCTGTGGAGCAGAGTGTGCCCTACGCGAGAAGCTACGGCTCAGTTGGAGAAAGTCTGTCCACTCCGTGTCTGTAATGGAGCTGATATCCCTGGCACACCACCATGCCCATAGCAAGTGTTAACAATTTAGGGAGCTTCGCTTTGTTCTAGCTAGTTTAGAAAGGGTGAAATCAAAAAATCCAGCGTAGGCTGGGCAGGGTACTGCTTCTGCCTAATACTGTTCTTTTTAATATATGGAGTGTAGCAGGCTCTGAAATGTGTTATTCACTGCAGTTGTAATGCCTTTTGTCTTTTCTAAGGACATAAATTAGCTTTTCATCTAATTTTCTCACAGATTGGAATGGGAAAAATAATTGTCATGATGAGAAAACTGAAGTAGGATTTTAGCACGATACAGTAAAATACCTGTACTGGTCTCTAACTTGCTGTCAGTGGCTGGTGGAATTATTGTCCATGTTCAACAGTGGAACAGGGCAAGAAAAGCTGAAAACAGAGCTTGTGATACCTCTCGTTTTACTCACTATTTGTTTTCAGGGCTGTCAAGGCCGGGTGGCTATGATGTTCTTTTACAAATAAGACTCCACATTCACTGAAATGCAACCGCTGACTAGCTTCAGTGGGCGTCCTGTTAACCTGCAACCTGTTTGAGCGAGGGTGGAATAAAGTGCTGTGCTTTTGGTCTGCGTTTCAGATACAGAAAGGCTGTGTGGGTTGGAAGTACTTCTTTTAGTACTGTCCGGTATCTCTTCATTAAAATTAATTATTGAGATATTGTTATAACTCATAAAATTAATTATTGAGATATTGTTACATTTTATTTTGTATTGGTCAAGGCTTCATATCCAGTCTTTTTATATTTAATCTTGTCCTATGAGTACTAATGTCTTACCTACATAGCAGTTTCTATGCTTTTTCTAATGCGCACTTGGAGAAGAATAAGGTAGATATGTTGTGCTGTTACGGTTTTTGTGAAACAAATGACAGGTATTTTTCTAAGGGAAAAAAAAAAAGGTGATTCTACCCTCCCACCCCACCATGCATCTGAAATATTTAATGCATCCACAAATCTATTGTAGTTGGTCCAGCTTTCTCCCTTTTTTTTTTTTAATGAAATCTGAAGCCCCATCCAAAACATGGAATAGACCATTGAAGCATTTGTTCATGGAATGGATGAATTATCATATCCTGGATATTTCTCGTGGAACCAATAGAATTGCATTTCTCTCCAGAGCTAAAATTTTTGCTTTCTAAATGAAAATTTGCTGGTAGATTCCATATATGGGAGAGTAAAGCCTGTTTTGACTCTTGAATTAATATAACAGAGGATTCATTTAGTTGTCAGGTTTAAGGTTCATATTGGAAACACTTGGGCAAAGGAAGGTGAAAGGGTTTCTTTCCTATTTTGTCTTATTAAAGACAGGTACCCTGAAGGTGTGGGTACTGTAAAAACTCAGACTTGAGATGCAGTAAGTACGGTGATTATGGTAACGTATTATTCAGAGGGCTTGCGTTCAGTGTGGATTAGTCGATGGCTGTGGTTTTATTTATAAGTGGGCTCCAATTACTTGAGCGCGTACTGATTCTCTGGCGATACGGGGGCGAGAGGTGAGCGCTGCCAAGCAGTGATTCCACGCTGTGATTCAGGAATGGCATTTTTTTACTCAGAAGAGAGAAACAAGCTTTGGTATTGTTGGATAGAAAAACAATTTAAGAAGCCAAAATCTGTCACGAAGAAGTATATTCCTTTTAATTGTTGTTGCTGCTGCTGTTGTTGTTGACAGCGAGATGAAATCTTTTTCAGAGTGATCGATTACATGTTTTTTAGCTGACCATTTTTGGCAAGCTCTTCGTGTAAAATCCCTTTTGAAACATGGACGTGGTCTTATCAGAACATCTGTTCGCATAACGTATGTTTCATAAGTAAGATGCATGTTTTTTTTTAAAAAAGCCTGAATCATCCTCCCTACCTTTATTTTTAAGCTAAACACTTTCAGCATAAGTATGAACCGCTTCTGCAAACGCAAGCTAAGCCTGTTGCTCTGTGGCCTTTGCAGCCCTTTTCCTCTCCCTTCCCTTTCTTCCCCTCTTCCACCCACCTACCTTCCTCCTACTCCTACTTCCCCACGTGCTGGGATACTACAGAAAGCTCGGTTGGTTACAAACATTCAACCTTCCCCCAATTTCCGCAAGATGCATTGGGAAAATTTGAGAAAGACCAATAATAAAGGGTGTTAGTAACAGTCATTTTTAAGTCCCAAAGTGCTGAGCAGTCTATAGCGTTTACATTTCTATCAGGAGCTAATGTTTTTTAAAGCAAATAAATTGTAAAAAGTAACATAGAAATACCTTGTTAACCAGGCCATGCTTCAGGTGACCTGAACATGCACATTTTACACTCATGAACTGTACCAATAAATTACTTATTCTCTTTTGTGTCTTAATATTCACTGAAAATGTTATTTTAATTTCTATTTAGCCATTAAAATATAGGTATTGATTTATAGGTGACTCCTACCTTCTTTCTCTGTTGTTTTATGGTATGTAAGTGTTTAGCAAGATTACCAGTTTCTTCATTAAACTCGGAAGCATTTACTGTTTTGTTCCCCTCTTTATGATAAGGTGACACACCTGTTACGGTGTGTACCTGAGATTTCTTGCAGCTTGGGGAAAGAACCAGTCAGTGACACTGTAAACTTAATGGGACTAATAGTTCATTTCAACAGCCGTGTCCCAGCTGGGGTTTTCTTGTTTGGGGTAGTTTTTCCCTTTGGTGCTACTCCCCTTTGCTTTTTGGAGGATGGTGGAATTTTTTAGTGACGTGAAGTATTTTGGATATAAAACCCCGCTGAGTAAGCACAGCTTATTTTGACTTTTACTCAATCCGTCTTTTAAACAAGATTAGGAAAAACTTCCAGAATAAAAGGAATGTCAAATCAGTATTGTTTACTGTGCCCAGTCTCATGGGACTCATGGTGACTTCTGAATACAGAAAACATTTTAAGTATTTGTTACCTCAGAGCTATGGACACATAGGTCTCAGCCATTCGTGTTTGGTTGGTGCAAGACTGTAGGTGACACATTTAAGCAAATGATCCTAACCTGAAACATCATGGGGAAGCTTTGAGGACGCCTGCTCTTTCCATACTCTCCAAGTTAAACTGGTTCATTGGTTTCTAATGCGGGGTGGGTAAATGAATCCTGTACTCATATATGGGTGGGAAACTCTGTCTCATTTCTTAAAGAGAGTGAGAAGACTAAATAGAAAAGGTATTTTTAGTGTTTCTTGTCTATTCATGTAGAGGTGTATAAAGTAGCTCTTCCTAATTGGCAAGTTTTGAACTGGAGGTATCTCATCGCTTTTAATGAAAACGAGTAGTCCTTAAGTCCTAAGATTCACCTTCAGATTTTTTTTTTCTTCCAAAAACATTAAAATTCTGTTAAAATTAAAAGCTAATACAAGTTAAAAAAAAAAAACAAAACAACCTAAAAATTGTGTTTCTAGCAATCTGCTGGGACAATGTGTTATGGCTGAACCCCAGACGGCAACTAAGCACCACGCAGCCACTCACTCACTCCCCCTGCAGCAGGATGGGGGAGAGAATCAGAAGGGTAAAAGTGGGAAAACTCATGGGTTGAGGTAAAGGCAGTTTAATAGGCAGAGCAAAAGCCACGCATGCAAGCAAAGCGAAATAAGGAATTAATTCACGACTCCCCATCAGCATTCAGGTGTTCAGCCACCTCCAGGAAAGCAGGGCTCCATCACACGTAACTGTTACTTAGGAAGACAAACGCCATCACTCCAAATGTGCCCCCTTCCTCCTTCTTCCCTCAGCTTTAATGCTGAGCATGACATGATATGGTATGGGATATCCCTTTGGTCAGTGGGGTCAGCTCTCTGAGCTCCGTCCCCTCCCAGCACCCTGTGCACCCCCAGCCCACTTGGTGGTGGGGCGGTGTGAGGAGCAGAAAAGACCTTGGTACTGTGTAAGCACTGCTCAGCAATAGCTAAAACATTCCTGTGTTATCAACACTGTTCCCAGCACAAATCCAAAACGTAGCCCCATGCCAGCTACTGTGAAGAAAATTAACTCTGCCCCAGCCAAAATCAGCACAACTGTGATTGCTTCTGCAAATACTGACTGCAATTCTATATATAGGTCATCCAGTCTTTAGTCAGTGCCAGTTGTCTTTATGTTTTAAAGCAAAAGAAGGGAGAAGATCTCTACCTTGTCTAACATGTTGATATTCTAGGGATAACATCACTCCCTGGGGTCATACTGCTGTGCAAATCCCATCGTGTGGGATCTGAATGGGAAAATTGATCTACTTCCAAATGTCATTTCTCTGAACAAGAAAGCTCTACAGGTCACTCCCACCCTGAAAACTGATCATTGACAGAGCTGGATTTATTTTAGTAGCAGGAACGATCTCTGACATACGTAACAAAAATGTTTATTTTTAACAGTACTGCATCTGTGTTTTACAAAAGGAGAAATAAATTACCCTGGCTAGGGAAGCCTGGAGGAAAGTCAAAGTGGCATAATATCCCACTGCTCCATCCACTGAAAGGCCTGATTTTTATCCCCCAAGCTGCAAGAAAAGTGAACAATTCTTTGTAATCGAGCTGTGGAGCTCATGAAAGAGAGGGACGTTTTTACTAAAGGATTGGTGCATTATCCTATTCTTATAACATTGCTTTATGATACTGCTTCACTTTAAAATACAGTGTTTTTAGAAGAGAGATTATGAGCCAGAGCATACAAAAACTGCACTGCTTTTTTTTCCTTGCTATAGAAAACGAAAACTTGAATGTTAGCAGAATGGCAGTGTAGGATAATTGTGTATTTTAAAAAAACCGCATGAGAATGGAGTTACACATAGTCGATCTGGATATAATGTATTAAGTAGAACTGAGTAGTCTTGCCATTTGTATTGCAGCTACCTTTTGACTTTGTGCATTTTGCTTTTCTGTTTCTTAGATGCACAGCCCACAGATGGAGAAAGGGAGGTATGGAATCAGATCAGTGCAGTTTTACAGGACTCGGAAAGTATGCTTGCAGACCTTCAGGCTTACAAAGGAGCTGGACAAGAAATTAGAGATGTATGTTTGTTAAAGTTAATGACAGTTTTTTGGAAGCAGAATCAAGCAAAACTCAATGTGTTCCTTGCTTCTGTTCTGTATCCAAGCTCATTTTATGAAACGATATGAAAATCTTCATTAAAATTGTATTTAGAAAATCTGTTACAGCTTAAGTGTAATGTTGAATATAAAGCCCTAATGTCAAATTGTTAAATGGTGGCTGTTGGAACTTCTTTTAAGTTTACTATTAGTCATTATTTTTCACTTTGAGAAACAGCATTTCATATGCCTCATTTCATATATCTTATGGTAGAAGTCAAAGTTGAGGGTATGGAAGAAATAATACTCGGATGTTAGAAATGCACTATTAAAAAGGTTGAAAACAGTTGTTCTTCTGTGTAAGTGAAATAACGAAACAAAGTAAATTATAATCTTACGTCAACTTTGCAGGCATCTTACTCTATGAAGTTGGTCCTGAAGTACAGTTCTGAACTGTAACGTAGAATTTGGCTCAACTGACCAAACCTTTGCCTGCATCAGCTTTGCAGTTACTGTTACTGTGAGCTGTTGGTTACTTAAGAACCGTGAATATCCTGAAGATTTCAAAAGCATTGGAATCTTAAAAAAAGACTATTTCTGTAACCTGTAATCATATAAAAGGTCTTCCTTGGTGTTTCTGACATATTTTTTCCCCAAATAATGTCTTAAAACATATTCCTGTATGTCAGCGGTGCATTTGAACGAATAATTTTAAATAACTATGTTACAAGGGGAAAGGGAATGTGGAAAAAAATGGTATTTTTTGGACTCACTAATTTCCTATTCCTGCGCAATGTAATTTCTCATAATTGTTCCATGTTTTACAATACTTACTTTCTAAAATGGTAAACAAGAAAACTTCCAAACCACCTTTTGCTTGTTATTCATGGATCACAGTTCTTTACAGTAATATTTTCATTTCAGGCAATACAAAACCCCAATGATATCCAGTTGCAAGAAAAAGCATGGAATTCAGTATGTCCTCTGGTTGTAAGGCTGAAGCGCTTTTATGAGTTTTCACTCAGATTAGGTGAGCCCTGTTCTAGTCTGTCTGCTCATTAGGCTACTTTTATATATAAAGATATAAGAAGTTTCTTTTTCCACAGACTTTTAAGCGGTTATTATTCTTTCTGTTTGATATCAACAGACATTTAACTGTAGTTACATTTATCAAGGCCTATTTTTAATCTTAATTTAATTTCAAATTTATCATAGTTTGTTAGTCTATCACTTAAAATAAATCTGCATTATCTAAATAGAGTACAAGCAAAGAATGAATGAAGTTTTTCTCTGGTGCCTGCCACTCTTCTGCACTCCACTGGTCCATATGGTACTAATGCAGTTTATTTTTTGTGATTTGGATCCTTCCAAGTTTTAAAAGGAATGTAAACCAATAATATTTTGAGACTTTTTAAAAACAGGGATAACAGAGGGAGAAGGGTGTCAATAAACTCTCTCACAGGGTGAAAATCCAAAGTTGGGCATGTTTTACACTGGATTTGTCATCCCTACAAACCAAAAAAAAATACGTAATTACTCCTTGAATTAGGACTCTGGAAGAGAACCAGTGTGCAAAAATTTATGTATTAAATGGGAGAGCTCCCAATGCAAGGGAATTCTTCTACACCATCCTGCTTACTGAGTCTTTCTCTTGTTGAGTTATGTTAGTAATTATAGCCGCGGGAGCTGAATTACATTGCTATCAGTGCCTAAGAGTGCGCTTTTAGTAACGGAGATGCCAGAATAATCTCTATACTGAGCTGGTGGCTAATTGGGAAAGATGAAACAGAAAGAGTTGAATATCTGAATGCAAGGAAAATGCTTTCTCTAGAATTTTCTGTAGGGAACCCGGATAAAGGGTGATATAAAGGGAAAAGAGGTCAGCGATACAAAATGGAGAGAAAATGGCAGAGAGCCCAAAGAGGCAGGTCTCTTTGACTAATGTTTCTCACCTTAGAATAGTATGAAAAAGCATTTCTGTTAAGGCCCTGCATGTTCGGAGGGTTTCTTCCCTTCAAGCAAAGTATATTTAGATACTTACTTAAAGCTTTGTCATAGTGTGGACTGAATAGAATTTGTGCTTCTGATTTTTATTCAGAGAAGGCCCTGCAGAGCTTATTGGAGTCCTTGACGTGCCCACCTTATACTCCAACTCAGCACCTGGAACGGGAACAGGCTCTAGCGAAAGAGTTTGCAGAAATCTTACATTTTACTCTTCGTTTTGATGAACTTAAGGTTAATAAAATCTTCTAATACCTCCTGAATTTTTTCCATGTATTTTGAACTGAAAGTGATTCTTTCCTATTCGTCTTCCTCTCAGATGAGAAACCCAGCAATTCAGAATGACTTCAGTTATTATAGGCGGACAATAAGTCGCAACAGAATAAACAACATGCATGTAAGTAAATAAAATCTGATCTGCTGTTCACACTGAGGTATTTATTACTATGCATTTATACCATTAGTGGTAATGTTTTTTTCTTTTGATTCGCTTGCTGTCATGTTCTCTCCTTCACACCAAGAGTTAATCAGCAGTCCGGATGAAGTGATTAGAGTGGAACTATTTGTGCAACAATCTGCTCGCTGACATGAGCATGTACTGTATCTTTATCTTGCTGCTGGCAACATTTTAAAGAGTTTTGTTGACTATTTTTTCTCATGTTTTCATCAGCTAGACATTGAGAATGAAGTAAACAATGAAATGGCCAATAGGATGTCCCTGTTTTATGCAGAAGCCACACCAATGCTGAAAACGCTCAGTAACGCAACTACGCATTTTGTGTCAGAAGTAGGTAATGGGGGAGAAGAGGTCTAGCACAGACATTCTTGATTTTAATTTTACAAGATGGTTTACTGAACGTTGTCTGTTTTTAACCCTTCTAGAACAAAACTTTACCAATTGAAAATACAACGGACTGTCTAAGTACTATGGCTAGCGTATGTAAAGTCATGTTGGAAACACCGTAAGTTCTACCTTAAATCTTGTTTTTCTTGCATGATAGAATTTGTATTGTATTTTAAGTAGCCACCTGGGATAAACACAGGTTTTTTTCCAAATGAATTCCTGTATGTTTGCCTGAAGTTGTTATCACATTTGTATACGAAGCGTGACGTGGTATTAGAAAGCCTTGCCTCCTGTTTTAACCACCTTATGATACTCTTCATGAATCAGCATTGAGTTTTGTCAGGGAGAGCTTACAAGGTCAGCCTGTATTTCCACAAAAAGGTTAAAATACAAATGTAATGTTATGCACTCATAGGCTTCAGTGTCTGTGTCTTGTCTAACCAGGGCCATAGGCCAACTACTGTCTCTTGATTGCCCATGCTGCTGTTATTAGCACACTAAAGGGGCAAGATTTTGGCTTTTCATTTTCACAAATGATACTATTTTGAGGATCCTTTGAGTTGCTCTTTTTGGATGCAGCCGTCTTATTCTGGATGTGAGAAACTTCAGCTGTATGAAAACTGTACAGTTGGTATAGCCAGTGGGGTTACTATTTAGCTATGTATTTAGTCAAGTATTTTTCAGGTTAGATATCCCTTTGAGTTGAAAACACATACAAGATAGAGCCAAGGTAGTCTTCCTGTCTTTGAATTGTTTGTTCGTGGTGCCATGGAAAGGGTAAATTCCTGAGGTTATTGTGTTTGTTTATGAAAATTCTGGAGAAGTGTATGTAGGTGGTGGAACTCATCTCACAATCCAGGGACGTCTTAGAAGTAGTCATTGAAAGCTAGCCTTAGGTATCAGTTCATTTTTTGGCAAAAGTAGAGAAACAGAAAGTTGTGAGTCATCTGCCAGAAAATTATCTGATATTTAGTTCTAATTGTGCGATAATCAAGCATTTTCACATCAAAATGTATGTAGCCTTTAAGTCTGTTCATGTTACAGTGCTGTGTTATTTAAACAGAAGAATAAAAGTTGAAGTTATTGTAAACTGACAGGTAGTATAGTATAGATTTTAGTATTTTTAATGATATGTTTAAGTGAAAAAATCAAGTTTTATATTAAACCAGTGAGTGACAGTAGAAAAATCTATGTATTTTCTACTCAAAATAATATTTGTTAGAAAAATGGTGATAATTTCTGTTTTTCAGGATTTCTCTGCTATAGCTCATTTTTCATTTTCTGATGATGGTTTCAGGGATTAGAGCTAATAGAGTCTGTCTTAACTGTTGCCATCCATATTCTTGTTTTGCAATTGAAAAGTCAAAGAAAAACTCCTTGGAATGAGTTCGGTCTGGTCCTCTCTAGTGGGCCTCCACATTTTAGATGGTTAGTGAACCTGGGTTGTTGAAGTTGCCTAGGGAATTAGCCGGGGGGAGAGAGAGGGATAGCAATGACTGTGACCCACCTGGGTGAAGCCCTGGACTTACTAGCTGCTGAAATCGGTTTCCACCTAAATGTTAATTGTTTCAAAGTCGGAGTTTAAGCAAAAAAGAGTAGCTTTGCTTTGAGGTCCCAATATTCTGAGGTTCCAGTTTCTAAGATTAAACATAAGTACAATCAGTCTCCATGATATTTCATGAACTACAGAAGTCTTCTGTGCAGCCATCATCTTAGACATTTTGCTAAAGTGAGGATCTGAACTCTGAAGGGGTGTTAAAAGGGGTTTACATATCTATTTGCTTTCTAACCTTCCTGCTAAATTAACAAAGACTTACACAATTCAAAGATCTTTAAAATCGTACCAAGATTCATTTTCAACCTTAAAATACAGTGTTCTGATTTCATGCGTTCATAGTCTAGCTTGCAAAATTTTCCAGTAAAAAGTCAAGACTGTTTGTTTCTTTTGTTCTGTTCTCCAGAGAGTACAGGAGTCGATTCACCAGTGAAGAGACCCTTATGTTCTGCATGCGAGTAATGGTGGGAGTTATTATTCTGTACGATCATGTTCATCCTGTGGGAGCTTTCTCAAAGACATCAAAGATTGATGTAAGAGTGACTTTTCTTTAACAATCTGTAGGTTTGAGAATACTAGTCTGCAGATTCTTTTTCAGCCCAAGCTTATGACTTTGTATAAATTACTGTAATTACTTTTGAATGGCAAAATTTAGGAATTATCTTCACCTGCGTACTTTAATAGATCAGCTTCTTTGAAATCAAAATAAGGATCAGTCTTTTTTTCTTTGTGTTTTCTCCCAGACACAGATACTCATTTGTCTCTGTTAGCTCTGCTTTCCTGACAGCTTTATGGTTACACTAAAATAATTTTGTATTACACTTACCCTTGAATAAGTTCTATGGTCATAATTTTTTATTAATCATGTAATTTATTTATGCTGAAATGCTCATCTTTGGTAGTAGTTCTGTTGTAAATAGGCAGATATTCCACATTGTCTCTGCTTTGTCTGAGATCTGAAGTAGTAGAACTGAAATGTTATTGTTGTAATGTTGATAATGAGCCTTCAGTTTTAGCTTTGGCATCACCAGTCACAGGGAAATCAACATTATTTTTACATCTGAGATATTACAAACAAAAAAAAGTACTATTATTTGGGCTACGTGGTTTTACAAACCTAAATCTCATGCACCACGTCTTTCAGCAGAAATAAACTGTAAGTCATGGAAAAAAGAAGCTAAGTCTTTCCCTTTGCAAGAGGAACCTACTTCAAAAGGGAAAAAATATATATTATTGTAGTCCATGACACTAAGTCTTCGTTAACGTTTTTCATCTGCAGATATCAGTATTTTACCACGGCTCCTCTTTGGCTCTGTTTTACAGAGGGAAAGACAGGGCACAAAGAGGTGAATTGATTTGCTCAAGGTCATGCAGCAGATAGAGCCTGGGAATTGAATGCAGACTTCCTGAATTCTAATTCACTCTCTTGTCTACAGAGTCTACACAAGTAAAATTTTGATAGGACCAACTCTACAGTGGCTTGTACTTTGTTTCGCACATTTATCGTAAAGCCCTGTAATCTTACAGGATAGTTAGCTGGATGTAAATGAGACACAGGAGATGTATGACTCAGTTTTTAAAAATGAGTACGTGGTCCCAAATTTTAATTTGCTTAATTAGTTTAGTGATTCTTCTCTAATAAAAGAAAGCCTTATAATATTTCAGATGATGAGTTTGTTTTACTGTGAAAAATGGCTATTTTCTCCAAGCTAGTCAGTTCTTGGGAGCCATTTCAAAAGAATTTTAGGTACAGTGGAGCAAATTACCCTTTCCTTAACTTTTCAAGACTGGAGACTTTACTTCAAGCTGTTAATTGTAGTCTCCTAGCTTAGACATCCTAACAGCTTCTCCTGTTCGGCTGTTTTGGGGATTCTCATTCTAACAAAAAAAGAACGGTTTGAATTATTATTTCCTTTGAGTTTGATCTGATGAGGCATGTAAACCTGTACTGAGTGATGTGAATAGAGTCTTGAGTTTCTCTAATTCAGGAGAAGTAACTGCATCACTTAAAAATATGTGGTGCTGCCCTGAGAATTTCAGCTGATCAACAATTTGCATAGCTAGTTTTGTCTTCCAGGTAGCAGAGAGCCATCTGAGCAGGGATCAGTGATTGTTAGGCTGGTCATTGTGCAGGAGGGTGTCACATTTTCCAAATAATTTTTAATGGCAAATACATGGAGCCTGACTTTAGTTAAGTGTTTAATCATCCACTTTCATAATAAGGCAGAGTTGCTCCTTAGCTATGAAGAAAATACTGACATGTAGATTTAGTGCTGTAATGTGACTTGAGAAGGTTCAAATCTTGACTCTGCCATTTCTTTATCTGTTATTTTAAATAAAGTGGAATTCATCTAGGCTAATTTCTGGATAGCTATTAGATGTCTTCATAGCAATTGGAAGAAATAGGTACTTCAGGAGCACAATTCACTACATCTGAAAGTATATTCTAAATAGGCTAGAGAATATCTCTCTATTAGGTTAGAGAATATTTCTCTCAGTTGACTAGGTATGGAGTCTGTATAGGAGGTCGAATGAGTCCTACCTTTGCTTTCTCTGCTTCATTTCCTCTTTTTTAAGTTTGGACAGAGGTTCGGCCTGTTTTTTACAGTCTCCTCTCATTCAGTACGGTGTTTAAAATCATCATGGACTTCTTATCTCAGACTGTTTGTAATCACTAGTTGTGAAACTAATCATAAGTTATCACCAGTTAGGTTTACAACTAAAAACTGAATACTGAAAATTACTTCCTTGTGGGCGAGCATAAAAATAAAAGTCAAAGTTGAAACATCTGAGAGTTGCTAACAGCAATGACCTGGAACTCTCTTCCAGAATCTTTTTTTAGTTTATATCAGCTGTTCTTGGTATTTAAGTCGGAATTGGAGAAATCACGTGCACGTTAAAACATATACACTTGATATATAATTTACTATCTACAAATGCTTACGAAAGTAGATGTCGTTTTCTCAAAAGTTAGGTTTTTAACTTAAGATAATTTTTAATAAGTTATAATGCTTTTATTGTGTCATATAAAGCAGCATTAATACTCAGTAGGAAAAAACCCTGCCTGTCTTTGGTGAAATTTTTCCTTGTTTTCAGCTAGTGCAATTCATATATTATTGTTCAATAGTGGCATGCTTCTGTTCCCAGATGAAGGGATGCATAAAAGTTTTAAAGGAACAACCACCTGACACTGTGGAAGGACTTCTGAATGCTCTCAGGTATGTGTGGAATAATTGTTTCATTCAGCCTTAACAAATTTCTCCTTTTTTTCTCTCAATTTAAGACTTTTCACCTTGGAAGTTTGATCTATTAAGAAAATTGTCCTTTCAGGTTTGCCTTCATCACCTGGGGTTTTCTTAAGTAGTACTCATTTCAGTTCCATTTCACTTTCATAAGCAAGGACTATTAATATTGGAAGTCGTAATGTCCTTCTTCAAACATACTTAAGGTTTGTTTTATTGGCTGAAATTTAGCCATCTAAAAGGTAAACAATACATTAAAGGTAAACAGTATATCTAAGCTATGATTTGTTATATAAAATACCCCAGCAACTAGAACATTTCAGAAGCGAAGAGTAGAATGTCTGTTTCTCAGAGGCTTGGTACTTCCTTTCTCTCTTTCCCTGCTATTTTATAACGCCTTTTTTTTTTTTTAAATTTTGCTAAATGATGCAACTTCAAGAAAACAGCAACCTAAATCGTAATCGTGTAGCTACGTGTTTAAGGTGCTGTCTTGGGAAGCAAGGCAGAACAGTGTGACACTTCTCTGAAGCTGAGAAAGGGGTCTTAGTACCAAGTTTTTCAGAGGTGTATTGAATTCTCTAGCTGCTGAATGCGTGGATAGAGTCAGAACAGCAGCCATAACCATGCTTAGCATGTCTTTTGAATTGAAATTGATGTGGAGTTAAATCCTACGCATATCAGGTGTATTTTGAGCTTATGATTGGTCTCTCTACGAACATAAGCAGTGGAGAATGTGGTCTTAAATGGAAAAAAACACACTAAAGCTTTTAGGTCCTCCCAAGATATTCCCAAAAGTGTAACTCAGTACCAAACAAACTCTGCTGGTTACAAAATTCCCAAAAACTAGAAGACCCTCTGTGTGATGGTACATTGTAAGATGTAAAGCTACAGGACATTTAAGTAAGCTGCTTAAAGTTAGACTTATAGGTTATGCCGAAATTCAGTCTAGATTCCTAAGTTCTTTTAGTATTTACCCTATTTTTATGTCTTTCCATGGTTTTTTTACCTCTTTTGAGGCTTTTACCTGGAAAAAAAGAGATAATTTTGACCCAAAATTATGACAGTGTCGTAGACTGATGGCAAACAGTATTTAGCCAGGATTTAGCCACAATTCTCCACCTATTAACAGGGAATAATTTATTGTAAGAGGTATTTAGAAGCTAAAGAGCACCAGGCTATGAGCAGTTAAATTCCAGTGACTAGAGGAACATTTAAGTTCTTCCTTTGTGTAATTAAAGGAACCTCCTTTGTGTAATTTTGAAATCACAGTTTCAAAAACAGGCACTGAAGTTTTCAAATTTTTCTAATCCCTATTCCTTTTATAAAATACTGTTTTAACTTGCAATTTCTAGGTTCACTACAAAACACCTGAATGATGAATCTACTTCAAAACAAATTCGAGCTATGCTGCAGTAGTATCCTGAGACGAGTGGATGTTTGTATTGATCACAGAAGATGTGTATGTTTACATAATTTAATACAGTTTGATGTTAATACTTGTGTGTATTTACATAACCATTTTCTTCACATTGCTAAAATATATGAATCTGTTCATAACCTGACTGACTTTATATAGTGCCGCCTAAGTTTTTATGCTAGCCTTCATCTTTTGACTTTTAAAATACTTTTTTACTTAGATACTTCAGCTACAACAGTTTATCTGTGCATTTTAATTCTTAAACACCTTCTCTATCAGAGAAGTAAGTAGTAGTGAAGACAAAATGGAAATCAAATAAACTGAAATGTCAAAGGTGCCCCAGAAAAGGAACCTTAAAGAAGGAGAATGTTAAAATAATTAATTGGGTATGTTTTAAGAACATGTGCACAGTTTTTTAGTTAGTTTTAGGATCTCTTCAAACTTGTATGAATAGGAGAATACCTGAATGTCCATCACTGTCATAAAATGCAATGTCTTTCCTGTAATAAGTGGAGATCCACCTAATTTTAAGTATTATGTGCTGGCTGACATCCAAAAATGTGTTGCAAAGAGGTCATTTTACCTCTTTTATTAAGTATAAACTGTACCTTTCCACTACTGAGGAAATTAATACCCTTTTTCAGATTCAATATAAGTGAACATCAAATATGTGTTAAGACCATTGCTAGATTTTGAAAATTCTGTATAATTTTATTAGATTTAGAAAGGAAGGGGGAAATGCTAATGCCTTGACTTAACTAGAAAGGGTTTGTCAGTGTAAATATACCACGATGAACACTATCTCTCAGACAGCTCTACCCAGCAAGTAATTTTTTTGCTGATATAAACCAGTATAAAACAGAACACTCTTCTGTAGCAGCAAACTTCCCTAGTGTCAAATTGGCCTCATCAGACTGGGGATGATATAAATAAGTTTTAAGAGCTGAGCTGTTCTTAGGTACTTCATCAAGTTCCTTGATAGTATTATGCATTAGATGAACCAAAGTCAACACAGAAATATCTATCAGCTGACTGCTCTTCGTTGGGTTTTGAGATGTGATTGATGCTTCAAGGAGTTGAGTTCCTTGCTGAGTTGTTTGTTCTTACTTTCTAGTAATTTTTCCAGTAAACGGAATAGAAATACTTTGCCAAAAGCAGCAAAGCTCATGCTCTGTTAAGTGTGTCTTCTGGGTGGTCTGCAGTTGCTGTACATATTCTTGCAGAGGTCACATTCGGAAAATGTGTTCGATTTTGTGTACTTTGCTTGCATGTATGTGTGAAAACGCCAGTGCTTGCGCACAGATTCAGGTTTGTATTTGCTTATTGCTGTGTACGTAAATCAGGGTTTGTGTGCTCTCACTGGAATTTTCATGCATATCACTTCTAAAACCATTACCTTAAGACTTTGAAGATGCATTTGGTCTGCTGAAACTCGGCTGCGCTGTGACAAATTCAGTCGTCGAACTCAGTCCTTAAACGGTATTAATATCGTAAGTTCTTTGGAGTAAGAATTGCCTGAAGAGTTTATTTCTGAGCAGAACAGCCACTATGAGGTTTCTCAAGCCTGGTCAGAACCCCCAGGCACCAGCGTTCTGCGTGTGGTGATACTGGGCAGCGCTGCAGCTCCAGCATTTGTGTCACACAGCGACACTTGCGGCCGCAGATTGCTATGTTGTTGTCAGGAACACAATTAGAAATCACGCGAGTTTTTTTTTCTTTTTCTAGAAGCAGTGATCACACTGCTTTTTCACAGTAGTAAATCCACTGTTTACAAACTCTGTTTCTAATGGGGGGACATTTACAAATGTGTATTAGGGGAAATCCTGCCTCGTTCATATTCACTTCCAGTTAGGTAAATCTCGGTGGATGACACGTCACTCTGTTGAGCTTTGGTAACTGAAATTAATACATGCTTACCTGCAATTATTTGTCAAACAATGAAGTCTTATCTTTAAATAGCCCGGAGGAAAGCTATTTGTCACTTGTATAATAAAAATGTAAACCTTAAAGCATTCTGTGAGTTGTCATGTGCTGTGTGCCGAAGTCACTGAATTTCTTTGCCTGCCACGATGTTTTTGTACAGAAGTTTGTTTGAAATAATAAAAAGTTTGGTACAGTAAGCATTGGGGCTGTCTGTATTTAGAGACAACATAAAGAGAAGTATCTCATGTAAAGTTTTGGATCTGAAGTATAGCGGGCTCACCTTTATGCTTCCAGTTTATAGTTTATTTTAAAAGCATTTAAAATATTTCACTTGTATGCCACAACAGTCTAACCTCAGGTGACTTAAACAATTCCTGGGATTTTCTGATGATTCTTGTCACTTATCTGTCATCTTGACCAGAGGAAATGGTTGATACTGCTTTACAGAGTGACTTTTGACAGTGTCTGTGACTTTTATATCTTCACATTAGTCATCCTAGGCTATGGTGGCCATCTCAGGTTGCATTTATAATCAATAAGGTCACCAGAGGATGATTCATTTAATCTTAAGTGCAAATGAATTTCTCTCTGAAGAAGAGTTATGTAGACTAATGGTCAAAGTTACTGATCTCCATTTTGTCTGTGGTTCTTGTTATTTCGGTTCATCATTAGGTAATGATTACCATACTACCATAGGTACCATACTACACGTTTGTAGTATGGTAAATATTTAAACTTCATAATGACAGCATTTCTACTGCTACTAAATTTCTGTCACAAAGGATAGTTGCTGAGATTATATTTACTGGTATGTGACAGACCACGTCACTCAGATAAATTATCTAATGTTTTCGATGTCTACTAAAATTTACAGTGACAAAAAGTCTTCTGTGCTACTTTCTTTGTTGTATTTCAGCTGAATTTAAATGGGAAATACGATGAAAGTAGTGTATAAGATGACTTGTGTTCTTACATTTACTCTATGAATTAAAGAAAGTAGGGCATAAATTCTTCATATCAAGTGATTGCTCTTCCCTCTCCCCATTTCCTTCTTGAGAAGTTTAATGGAATCAATATATTCCTACAAAAACATAATGTCAGTAGGTGCATGCAAACATTTGGGAAATACTGCATCTTTTTTTATCCCACATCTAGTTTGGGCTATAGAGGGCTTTGTGTTCATGTTTAAATATCTCTGTAACCCGTTTGAATGTAGGCAAGTATCCTTAGTGGCAGCTTCCATGTTTGCAGAACAGGGCTTAAACGAACAATGAGAAATATAGAAGAACAATCTGCTTGTTACAACAGAACAATCGTCTTCATGGCCCTTTGCTGGATATTCTCCAGTAAGTCCATGACTTGCTTGTACCAGGGAGCCCAGACCTGGTACCAGCATTCCAAGTGTGTCTTACCAGTGGTGAGTAGAGGGGAAGGATCACCTCCCTGAGCCTGGTCCTGGCACTATTCCTCCCTCAGTGGGATGGGGGAGAGAATTGGAAGGGTAAAAGTGAGAAAACGCGTGGGTTGAGATAAAGGCAGTTTAATGGGTAAAGCAAGCGCTGCGCATGCAAGCAAAGCAAAATAAGGAATTATTCCAGTGCTTCCCATCAGCAGGCGATGTTTGACCATTTCCAGGAAAGCAGGGCTCCATCCCGTGTAACGGTTACTTGGGAAGACAAATGCCATGACTCCAAATGACTTATTGCTGATCATGACGTCATATGGTGTGGAATATCCCTTTGGTCAGTGGGGTCAGCTGTCCCAGCTGTGTCCCCTCCCAGCTCCCCAGGCACCCCCAGCCCCCTCGCTGGTGCAGTGGTGTCAGAAGGAGAAAAATTCTTGTCTCTGTGTAAGCACTGCTCAGCAATACCTAAAACATTCCTGTATTATCAACACTGTTTTGGTCACAAGTCCAAAACATAGCACCACGTGAGCTACTGTCTCTCCCAGACAAAACCAGTACAGATTCTTGCCTGTCCAATTCCATGATTCTGTGAACATCAGAAGCCAGGAAATACAAAGTTTTGCATATCCAAAAGTTTGTTAATAGTTGCAGATGATAGTTGGAAGAGGGGTTTTTTTGTGGGTTGGTTTTTTTTTCTTTAAAATGTAGGACACGAATTACTATTCTCTTGCCTCAGATTAATTCTCTAGTGCAAAATCACAGAATGTATGAATTCACACGGTGAAGCAGATTAGGTAAAGCAATGGAAGCCAGTGAGCTGAAACAGGGACATGAATTTGATTCACCAGGAGGAGAGCGAAGCCCATTTTGGTTAAAAAGCTGATGTAGCAGATGTAGTATTTTAACTTGGTAGTCTGTAATGCTTCTTGCTACGGACTAATAAAGGTGAATTCCTGACTGCCACATAATCCAAATTCTGCAAACACAGAATTCTCTTTCGCACCGATTTGGCATAAATAGAACTCAGTTGATTTCAACAGAGCTGTTTCTGATTGACGTGGGTGTAAACGATACCCTTTGTCTTTTCTCAGTCGTGGCCTTTGACCTAAGTTGCTTATTACTGAGCAAATTGAGTCTTCTGCTAGTGCGGATCAATGACGTGACACGATAATCTTGCGGAGATCTCTTGCGCGTGACTGCTTTGAAATTAAAACTAAAATGAATAGTGCTGTAGGTGTTCTAGAAAATCAATAAGTACATAGTTAAAAAGTAGACCAAACAAGTGCTAATCCCTAGTTTAAGAGGAAGATCTATCATGATTTTTCAACAGATCTTAATTTGGGGTCCAGCTGGAATTAATATAACTCTCTTGGATATTTGGGCTGTGACAATTAAATATGTAGACTTGGGTATTAAGGACTTGACATACCTCTTGACGTTTTAAAATTGCTACCAGAACTTAAACGTTAGAATATTTGTATGTGGCTTGGATCAAAATTGCTGTTGCAGCTCGTGATTGTTCTCGTTCTGATTCTGCATTCACTCCAGTGAAATCCTAGGGTTTAAAGAAATTTTCCATGGATTTTAATGAAGTGGCAAACAGCTACTCTCTTCCTGCCTTGAAACTGTGGAAGAGTTTGTCTTCTCTAGACACACGAAAGAAGTTGGAAGAGGATGGTGGAAGGTGATCAGCCTCAATTGGTTTAGAGCTTCCATAATGAAAAGAGGCCAAGTATGAGACTTGACATGGATGCAGTCACCGTGCATTCAGAAATTACCCTGCCCTGTGGGTTGTGTGACATGGCAATGTCTGAAGGTCAGATCATGCGTGTGGACGGGGAACTTCTGAAGGGCTTTGACCAGGAGAGGATTCTACCCAAAATGAAGAAACTTGTCTCTTTACAGACATGATTTTAAGATGCTATGGTAGGAAGAAGCTTAAGGGTTCTTACTAATCTTACCTCCCATTCTGTGGCAGCAGCACAGCACTGTGGAGAGCCTCGGTTTCCACTCCGGTTGCTGCCTGAGGGCCCACCTCAGGATGTAACCTCTACTCATGCATGCTTGGCTTTATCGTGTTAGGAGCATGCGAGGGATTGCAAGGTGGCCCACCTTAGCTCGCCTGTGTGCAGCCTCCATCTGCCCTCTGCTCTTGTAAATGGAATCTTCCCAGTGAATTCAGAGATGGGAACTGAGTCTCGTTTTGTTAGCATTTCTGAGAAGGTTATTGAAAAAACGGTGATCTTATACTGATTTTGCAACAGACATTAATGTTTGATAATTTTGGATATATTTCTAAATTGAATGCTATGCTTTTATATGATTTTTTGTTTTTTCTGCAGTTCCTACTTGTGTCTTTATAAACTCAAAGAAATGTCTGACAGTGAAATACAGCAGTTCCATGTTCTTTTGTATTTGATTTGGTTTTTAAGGTGGCTGGGAAAAAAAGCAAAATCCATTTTGTGTCTTTTTTTGTCTTTTTTTTTTTTCTTTCTATTGCACATAAGGCTTTGATTAATTGTAGGCACTGTAACTAGTAAACTCAGGCTTAAACATCATGCAGCATCATAGCTCAAAGGCTCTTTAATAGAAACCTTCCTTACAGCGGGCTTGAATTAAGATTCTTCCACGAACTTCACTGAACAGGTATACATGGTCCTATTTACTGAGATGCTGAATATATCAATATAAGACTGAACCAGGTATTACATCTCTACGGCAATTCTTAATTTGGAGAAAGAAAAGTTTTGTTATCTAGCCAAACTAATTAAAGGATTTTGTGGTGATTTCTGTTATGTGTATGATATGAAATGTACATATTTATTCTTTTGATTAATTTTGGATTACACATACTCAGGTGTACATTCATAGTAATATCTATGATATTTATACAACAAAAGATTATTTGTAACCAATGACTTAGCCAGTTCTTCGCAGCTGTGTTTTAAAACTGCAGGCTGAGTGCCGCATTTGTGGCTGTCATAGTGGCCTTTGCTTTATTAAATTTGGAAGCTTGAAAAGTTAATGAAGATTCCTTTTGTTCAGTGGTTTCACATTCACATTGAGACCCCCTACTCTGATTATATGTTATACAACTGTAATTACTTTAATTGAGATATGCAAATAAGAACAATTTTTTATTATTTTTGTCATTCATGATATAATTGGCTGGATCTTTAAATAACACAATCCAGTGTAGGTTAAATGAAGTCAGCAAAAGTACTCAAATTCATTCTGCCTGAAAATTAGTTTAAATTATTTTGTTGAAAAATACTACTCCTAAGACAAGATTATTTTTCAAACAAGCATCAGTAGTCCTCCTCGTTATATGTATTTTCCAAATAGAAACTGGAGTTTTATTGATGCAGATATTACCTGAGTAATCAAATAGTTTGAATCAAGAGGCACGGTGTAACAGAGCTGAGAAAAAACAGAACAATTTTGATAAAGAGTTTGACACAGGTGGCCAAGCCACTGATCGTCATTCATGTTGGAAAGTGCGAGATCCCTCAGGTCTTTCATACTTTCAAACTAAAATTTAAAAAATATCTATCCTGTCTTCCTTTAACTCTGACCCCAAGAACAATTTGAAATGCCGCGTTTCATAAAAATCAGCCGATAAAGACTAACAAGCAAACGTTCATGGGTTTTAGCTCTGAGAGGTACAGGCTTCAATTTAATTCAGATTATTTTCATGCCAGGCAGTAGTGGGGCTGTTTCTGTGTAAAACAAAGGCCCATGAAATAGCAGGAATTTCCACTTTCCTCATGTGGAAAGTCAGTCTGGGATTTTGTGTGTATTTGGAAAGTTCATTTCTCCCGGGGCGTTCATTCAATTGTATCACAATTGTATTAGAAACTTCTGCTGAAAGAATTCCTCTGAGACGTCTTTTATTGACTTCATGGGTCAAGAAGCATAAAAATGAAAGATAGCGTTCTAGACTTTGCAGTGGCAGGTCATTTACCTCCCTGATCTTGAAAGGAGAATGAAAATAATTCATGGTGAGAGTACTGGCATCAGAGCTGCTAAAACCTTCTTTTTAATGGCATTGTTTGGGTTTTTTTTGTCATCTCTTTTCAAAATTAGAAAATATATTTTTGCCTCCGTTTGAAGCAGATGAATTCTTTCACAGCTTTGTTCACCTTGACCTGACATGCTGTTTGAAGCACAGAGTTTTTTGAGTCCCGCCTGCCACAGACGTCTTGAAAATACAGGTGGCGGGTGTTACAACCTTAATTTTCATGCGGCATTTCAAGGGACACCACTCGCAACATCCATGGGCTTTGCTTGAGGTAGCAAATTATGTCCTCCTATGTGCAGTCCTCCAAAGACCACGGAGAGACAGACCGCTAAAGATCCTCGTTCTTTCTTGAACTCCAGCGTTAGGGTGGACTGCGTCACCCCCAGAAATTACTCTTTCTTCACTGTGGACACTGAATTACCAGCTTGGATGAAATGCCAGCTCTTACAGTGACACTCAGGAGAGTCAACGAAGCATCTGAGCGATCCCAGTATCTGCAAGTTTTTGCTTTGAGCAGTGTCTAGTGCTGTCCTCTGCTGGGGTTTCTGCAACTGCAGAAGAGGGACAACACAAGCAACAACGTAAAATAAAAGACTTGGGTTTCATTCTCATTTAGTTGGTTTTTGAGGATCTGATTCAAAGTCAGTTCAGGTCATTAGCCTTCAAGTTGCCAAGCTGAAAATAAACCAAAAAAAACCCAAACAAAACCTCTTAATTCTCGGAAGTTGTAACTTTTTCTTCACGTGCACTAAATCATCTTTTCTGTCTGGTAGCACTCAGCTCCTGACAGCATCACCAGTGATGGCAATTTCCACAGCCGGGTTCAGCAGTTCAACCTTACTGGGTTACTCGAAACTGCTTTTGACGTACTCTCTCTGGTCTCTTCCATCTGTATCCACTTTGAATGAGCATCCTCTAAATACCACGTTTTAAGACGTTACCTTACATTTGCCAAAATGTGAATTTCGTGCTCTGCCACGGTAGTGGAGTTACCCAGAATTTCCTCAGTAACGTCTGGTTGTGAATCTGCAAACTCGTTGTGCGTTGTAACTGCAAGAATCTTCACAGTTTTCTTCTATTGCCATAAAAAACTCTTCAATTGGAAATACTCAGTAGGCACTCAATCCATTTACATCAGCAACAATATGCAACAACTAATAAAATCACAGAGCTGTTTTATCACATACATTCTAAAAAAAGTCTCTACTTTGAAAACTGCAGCATTTACTAAAACAAAACCTAAGAATAAATAAACCCTGAATAATACATATTTATATTATCATATTCTGGGGTTTTGCTTGCATTTTAAAATAAATGTCTCCACCATTTTATGCCCATTATTGTTTTTGCTTTCTTTGAGATGTGAGGAGGGTTTGCTGATGCGCTGTGCGTATTCTAGAGCACACAGAGCAAAGATTGCTCCTGAATCCACTCCAAAAGTTTTGCTCATCGAGGCAAAGAATAATAAACATTCACCTCAGCTGGAGAGCTCAGCATCAGAGCAAACCCCTGTTCAATAACAGCTTTCAAAGACGTTCATATTTTGCAGTTGAATCCACTGAAGAAAGTTGCAAGCTACTGATGGGCAAACATCTAACATAAAAGAATTCGAATTGAAGTTGAGCTCCAACTTGAGCTGCATTCGGTAGAAAGACTGCATGAATCTTGGCTGACTTGGGCTTTAAACTGACTTTTAATGATTACCTTTATTTCGAAGACAGACCGAAAGCAGGTAAAGTTATAGCTCGTTCGCATTTAAAGTTTATTGCGATGATGTGAGTGAGAATTTGTCCGAGTAAAGTTGAGGGACTGAATCATTTACCAAGACTGAATTTGCTTTCATTGTTTGTATTTTTCCCTGAATTAGACTCGGCTACTATAAATTGTTTTGACCTGAAAACGTTCTGAAAACTATGAGCAAAAAAGTCTCTGCTGGTATAACCCTATTAATGTAAGTGTCCTGGACACAAAAAAAAGCTTTTTACCACTGATACGGTATGTTGCATGAGACAGAAGTCTGTAATGTGCTATTTATACATCATCAAATGCAAGACCGCATAGGGAAGGAAAGAATTTGCCCCTTAGTTTAATCTTGTTAGGCATTTTAATTTTTCTTGGTTTTCATTGCGAGGCAGATTTCTCCTTTATTGCCAGTGCTACTCTGGCAACTTTTTTTTCCCTGTACTTATATTTCATAGAATTTTATTTTTTTTTACTTCTAGTCAGATCTGCTTTTGTCTTACAGGGAAAGAAAATAAAAAGGCCAGTCTGTTATCTCACATTTCAGTTAAGTCTAACATATATTTGCTTTGGGGTAAAAAAGGTTGAAGAAAAAAGGGAAATGTCAAAAATGAATAATAAATGGCATATAAACAGAAGCAGATTTTCTGTGATATGTTACCCCTGATAAACTTGATAATGTTTCCCAAATGTGTTGCTTTGGTTCAGATCCAAATCTACTGGTCAGATTTTATGTGCTATTTTTAATTTTACTGCTTAAAAAACTTTACATCATCTTGTAGGAATTCCCTCCTACTGCATAGCTGTATCTAGTTATTTGTAGGTTAAAATTCATCTTAATATAGATTCATATAAAACATGTGTTACCACAGAGGCAGCAAAAAGACAGATCTGGGTGGGTAAAACAAGCTGGATTTGCAAGGAAATTCTTTTTTCTTTTTAATGAAATATGCTTTCCTTTGAGGTCACTCCCCTGTTTGATATTGTAGACTCCAAGGTCTTTCCATTCAGTAAACTTTCCTTGCCCTTTCAACAGTGAAATCGGAACGTGAGAGGCGAATACAAACAACTAGGGGCAGGGGGACCTGGAAACATTTAGGATCCACAAAATTCCCCTAGAACCAGGCAATGAAATCAAGAGGTATCGCAAAACAGTTCAGCTCTCTGCAATACTTAAAACTAGAAATTGTTTCCTTCAGGTAGCACTGCGCTGACTTCGTGGGGTTACTCCTCTCTAGACTGATAGTAGTGGAGACATTTTTAGAGAAAGAATATTTCTCAATGTAAAATAATGAAGATGTGGAAGGATTAAAATGGACGGAGGAAAGAAAGGAATGATGCTTCCAGTGGCACATAGCACTGGCAATAGTGAGGTGAGAAAACACAACCCTGGCAATGGAAAAGCTTTGCGGTATTACTTGCTGATCAGTCCTTTAGCCGGCGTTTTGTCACCGTTACCCCATAGCAAGTAGTAGGTACGCTGCAAGTAATACCCTTAAATACTGAGTTGATGCTTTGGTGCCCCAGCCTTGGCTAAATTCAGTATTGTGGAGTAGGTTAGGCCTGATGAACTTCTTCATTAAGTATTTGATGAACTGACTTAGCACAGGCTGTAGTTATATGTGATTACTTCTAAAGAGGAGGGGAGGCAAGTGCCTGCCTTTAAAAATCAGGAAAGGGGGTGAAAATACGAGCCCGGTTAGATAACGGGCATGTCAGACCATGTCAAAGCAGTGTAGTGTCCGTAACAGAGAGGAAAAAGTAGCAGAAGGAGAAGCAGCAATATCAAGTCATTTGCCTCTGTGAGGTTTTGGTACTACCCCTCACTGATTGCCTGTAAGTAGCTAAAGAAATGGGGTCTGGGTAACTCTGTTACGGGGCGAATAAAAGCACTTTCTTGAGCGCAGACACTTCAGCCGGGCCAGGGCCCGGGGGTGAGCACTGAGACCTCTCGGTGCCTGGCACGCTTTGGTCCCACGCCATATCCCAGTATCCAAGAAGGTCTCCTACAGCTCGAGCCTTTGCTCCGTCAGCTGGGACAAGGCTGGTTTGGAGGCAGGGAAAGAATAAGGGTGAATCTTGAAGCTTGTCCCAGATAGCTGTGGTTCAGGAAGGCGGAGGTGTTGGGTGGGGAAAAATACAGTTCATCAGACATTAGTTTGGTATTACATTATACCTTTTGTTTAGTTATTCCTTTCAACAAACACCAAAATGTGTTCATTTGTATCAAGGAAAAAGTTTAATTTTATTAAGTGGTGTTATATAAAACCCTAGCTAGCTGATGAAATACAAACTCTGCCATGCAGTCTAAAATATGAGGGACTCACACGTCACCTCTCATCCCCTGCTGAAGCACCATAACTGATTTCAAATGTAAGAATTTATCCTGATTGAAGTTTGCGAACATTAAGGCAAAATGCTAACATTCTAACATTAATGTTTTTAAAGCTCCAGTGGAAATGAATGGGTAAGATATCCCTATGCTGGCGCTCAGTAGGAAAGCCACTTTTTTGCCTTTGTTTATCAGTTCATATACTGGGGATAATTATGCAAGGCTAGATCATTTAATCAGTGGGTTAACAGGGCTTGCATGAGTACACTGGAGTCAGAGATTACATTTGTTTTTCTTCCTTATTTGAGTGCCCTTTATAAGAGTGGTTTGCTAAAGCCATGAATTATAATTAATATAATCTGAGAAAGGTGAAGTGTAACATAATTGAATATGCGTAAAACGTTACTCTCTCTCTCTTACGCCTGCTATAGAATTATTATCAGCAGATAGTCAAAGTAAGTAAGAAAAGAAGAAAAGGAAATCTAATAGTTACAATGATGGATTTAATAACCACAGGTTCCGGACAAGCACCGAATTTTGTGAACCATTCTTTCTCTCAGCTCCATCACTCCTTAATCTTACCTCGGGAAGAAAAGACCCTTCTCTCTTTTCACGTAAGCTGTTGAGCACAATATTTCGGAAGCGAATTTAATTCCAGTATTACATGTTTTGTGTTTTCTTTGTTTTTGTTTTGTTTTGGTTTTTTTAATATGCCTGTGGGAGAGGCGGGAGTCCAAGCTCTGCTACATCCTGCAAAGAGGCCAAAGAAAGAAGGACAAGGACACGGCAGCAGCAAGAATAAAAAGAGAAAAATGGTCTGTGTATAGGATTGGGGGGGTGGGGGGGTGGAAGCAGGAAAAACACAAAAAGCCCTCTGAGTGAGTTGGAAGAGGGAACAATACAGCTTTATACAAACCACGCTCCATGGAGAATGGTGTGTGAGCGGCTCGGAAAAAGGGTTTCCTCGCTCAGACGCCTATGTAAACATGGCTTAGGAGCCCAAGTCTCTTCTTTAACATACTGTTTATAGTCTAGTGTAATTCCATTAGTTTAAATGACATCAAAAGGTAATTTAAAAAAAAAAAGTTTTCCTTTAATCTAAATGCTAGGAAAAGAAATTATTATCCCTCTGGTAAAAGCGTAAGAAAAGAAATCTCATGTGTTAGATATACATAATATTGCTCCATTCATAGCGGGAAGATAACGAGGGCAATATAGGAAACTACATAGGCCTTGTACCCTGTTGAAGTTTAGAAGGGCACAGGTACGTCCTTGGGGTGCCTCTCTAGAAAAGCAAATTAATATAAAGCCTAGATATAAGAGAGAATGATATCTAGAGAAGGCAGCTGAGATCTCTGGTGAGCTGAACCCTTCCACAAGGTTTCCACCCGAGTCAGGACTACTTGAAGACTGAGGAAAGACCTTGGTGTTGGGTTTATCTGTGGATATACAACAGCAGAGACATGAAGTCTTCTAACCATGTTATTTAGGTTGTGATTTTCGCTTGTGAGAGCAGTTTTTTTGTTTGTTTTATCTCCTGCCTTGTTTGGAAAGGCAGAAACTGGAGGCTGTAGGTGAAACAATTGTAGGACATAAGGATTACTTCGGATGTTATCTGCAGTAAGCATCGGCAGCAGGTTGAGTATCTGCTTCCTGCCTCGTAGAACAGCCTTCTCTCTGCTTTGCCCTGATACTGAATCATAACCAAACTGGAAAGGCAACCCAAAATTCTCATAAGTGCCACAGAGGCACAAGATCAAGATGTTGCACTCAGAAGTCAGCGTGGAAATAAAATAAACTTCAAAGGGGGAACTGCAATCTTGTAATCTACCTACAATGGCCATTTATATTACTTAAGTGCAGTACTTTGCTCCTATCCTATTTAATCCTGTTTTCAGTGAATTTCCCATTTGTCGAGATTATTTTGAACTCGTATGTCTGTCCTTCAGTGTATTATTGGGGTTCAATTGCAGGGTCCATTTACAGTGGCTGTGGCTGAAATGGGCATCTCCCCCACCCGCCCCCAGCTCTGTTCACGCATTCCCACCCTATTCCACCTTGTCACCTTGCAGCCTACAATATGCAGTTGAAAACTAATCCTTTGGGGTTTTTTTTAGTCAGATTAGTTCCAACCGCTACACAAATGATTGTGTCTGAGGAAAAGAGTGGCCTGGGGAAAATGGGACCATTTTTCAGTAGCAAGCTGTGCCTAAGTCTTTTTGTTACACTCTCAGTCCTTCCCACATTGGTATTGTCTACAAATGTAATGAAAGTATTATCTAGCCAATTGTCCATGACTTCTATAAATACATTGAAGAACATTGGGCATTAGGACAGGCCTTTTCAAATCTGCTTTTGGTATGCACCTTCCTTCTGGCAATGAACTACTGATGACTCTATGAGGTTCATTTAAGTGAATTATTTTGGATTAATCTGGATTTTTTTTCCATTTTTATAGACAGGTTTGTCTATACAACCATCTTCATGCTAAGTTGGTAGTCTGTAAGGTCTCTACTAGATGAATGGATGTAAAATAAATAATTCCCCTTGGACAAACAGATGTTAGACTAGAGAGGTAATTCTTAAACCTTCGCCCCTATCTGGAATTAACGCTCCTGATATGGACAAGTGTAAATAAAGAAATTCTCTGTACCAAAAATGAGGAATATATTCCTTCATCAGTCTTCAGGAATGCCGTGTCTAATTTTTAGGAACTTTTTCTTCACATCATATCAAACGATCTCCCAAATTGGCATAAATCAGAATAGCTCTATTTAATGAGCAATTTTAATTTATCCAGGTAGAGGATGTGGCCTTACCAAGCACTGCGTTCTGAGGCAAAATACTGGCAGTTTAGATTGACCCTGTTTAACTGCGTGGTCTGTGTAGAAATGGAGGCTCTTATTTTTGGTTATAAAACCAAAAAAAAAAAAGAAGCAAAAATAGTAGAAGACAGGGAAGATTTCAGTGTGAGCGGAGGCTAAAAGGCAATTTCTACCTAATAGCCAGGTCACAGCACCTACAGAATTGCCAACACTAGAAGTGACGATCACTGGGACCCCTGGGCATCAGCAGCATCTTCATTGGTGCCAGGAAAGCAAAGCAATTTGCAAATTATACAGAATCTGTAGGAAGGGGTTTAGGCGCACTAGTTTCATGCAAAGTGTGGAGTATTTTAGATGCGTTGGTCTCTGAGGTCAAGTGTTAAGTGCTGCAGACGTAGGGTGTGCTCATACGCTCTGTGGTCTCGTCCTCAGAGTAAGAATGGTAAAATAAGGGATGGGTATACCGCACCGAGCTCCCAGACCGGAATATCATTTCATCATGGTGTCCTGTTCCACCAGTCTTTGCCGGGGTGTAAAACAAATTCAGGACGGTAGCGCAACTCTTCAGAAGCGAGAGGGTTTATCTGGCTCTCATAGAATTTTTTATTCCATTCTCAAATTAAAAACATTAGAGTAAACGCAAAAAAACCAGCAGGAAGTGGATGAGAGATATGTGCGACTTCACTGCAAGAAAGTAAGGGTTTTACCTGAGAAGACCCTGGTATTGGAAGGAAGAGAGCTTACGTGTATGGGTGTGAGCCAAGCTGTGATCTTTGTCGTGTTTTATTTTCAAGCGGAGACATAGCCTGAGGTCATTGGACACACATTTCCCACTTCCTTAATATCCAATCTGCAGATTAAGTGGAGGAAATGTGAGTTGCATTTACCACCTCTTCTCTTGCAAATGAGCCCTGCGTGCAGTGGGGCAGGACGGTTGTGGCTTTTTTTGCAAACAAGTTGCCCACGGCTGGATCTAAGATGAGGGCGAGTGACATGGCAGAGTTTGCATCCATATACAGCAGGCCCCATAATTAAGCAATAATTAAGCAATATATTTGGGGGTGTCTGCATTAACTTTTTAATTTGGATCAGGGGAGTGGGGTTTTTGAAGCAACTTTCTCGCCCATGTGGTGGAACTGTCTTGGAGCACACGATGCAACTCCTTTCCCCTGATATTAAACCAGGAGGTGTGCTCCAGAAGTTCACTTCACAGCTCTAGGTGCTAATACAGATGCTTAGGAAGAAGTTCTTTACAATGAGGGTGGTGAGCCACTGGAACAGATTTCCCAGGGAGGTGGTGGATGCCCCATCCCTGGAGACATTCAAGGCCAGGATTGATGAGGCTCTGAGCAACCTGATCTAGTTGAAGATGTCCCTGCTTACTGCAGGGGGGTTGGACTAGATGGCCTTTAAAGGTCCCTTCCAACCCAACACATTCTATGATTCTGTGATTCTATGATTGTAATGAACATTCGGATCATGACACCAGAATAGATTTGGACTTAGGTAAAACCTCCAAAACACATATACAGGGGGACATCATGTCCTCAGCACCAAGAATTTTGCTCTACAGATCCAGTCCTCTTGGGCCGCACAACTTAAATTTGACATAACCCAAGGATGAGCAGTGAACATTGTTTCACTTCACACTTTGGGTCTGTTTAGTACAAACATGACTAGGAAAGGGCCAAATTCATTGTTATTTAATGCTAGCCAGAACATTAGTATACACTTCTCTATTGCAAAGCTGTTTACCACAATCAGCAGGACAATGGTGGTAGAAGACTCAGCATCTTCCTTGATTTCCCAGCAATCACAGGAAGACGTAACTTGCATCAATATTCACATTAAGGAAATATTTGTATCATCAAGCTGACCAGAGCTGCAGCATTTCAAACAAACAGGAACAAAAAAAAAAAAAAATCCTCTCAGAAAACTAAACCAAAAACTTGCAAAGCCTACCTTCCCCCCAACCAACTGAACTCCTGCCTGTGAACATCAGTTAGTAAAGGTCACTGGTGTGCAGCATCTTACGTCAAAAATAATTTGAGAAAAATAATCTTCCCTTTTAAAACCCTGCTGTTTCAGTGTTGACTAATAAAACATAATGGAGAAGTGCTGTAAAAATTAGAATTCATAGAAAACCGGACTGAATTTTTACCTGTGTGTTGAGAGGTGCTCCATTGGAGGCAATTTCACCCAGGTGACTGAGCTGGGATCCAGTTTAGGATGACCATCCCAAGGTGCCAAGAGTAATTCAAGGAAAGAAAATTCTCTCTCCACTTTTTCCCATATTCATGTTCTTGTTCCTAACAGTTGCTTGTAATAATCTCCAAGTGTGGGAGCCCGATAGGGTGAAAAAATTGAGAATTATTTGCTGTCAGCGGCAACCTGAACTAATTCTGCTTTATTAGCGTTACGCAGGATAATTTCTTGCAGAAGGCTTTCTTGGGAATATTTCTGGCAAAAACAAAGTTGGTTTCATCGTGAGATAAAGATGTTTTCCAAATTCTGTTCTGGATCTCCTCTGTCAGAAATATTTAGCAGAGGATTATAATCTCATTAGGCAATCTCAATGATCCAAAATTAATATATGTGTACAGAAAATTGCTCATAGCAATGTTTTTCGATGGTAAGAACACTAGGGAACAAGTGAGTTAAAGTTTCAACACATGGACAGGGACTGTGTATAGAAAGGTCAGACGCTGAATGGAATCGTATTATCAGGGCAATTTAAAATAAATATTGTGACACAGCTAACTTTTATCAGTGCAAGATAGCTGAACATAGTGGCTCAATGTTATATTATACAGTAGTGTTCCTTAGAAAATGGGATAAATATTGCACAATTCCCCTCTGTGAATAGTTTCATTAAAATCATCAGAAACACATGTATGACAAAGCAAGCAGGTTTTTAATTTTAATTGAAGGTTTTGACTGTGCCCAGCGGTACCTCTCTGAGTCATAGTGAAGAGAAGTTTTCCCAGGGTTGCTGTTCAGCTGTACTCACTCATCCAGGCTAAATTCTCTGGACTGAATCCAGCAGCTTTACACGAGTGGAAGTTCTGCCTGCTGGATATATCAAGATCACCTGTGATTTCAAAGCAAAATTTATGTGCTTGCAAACAATTGTGCCCCACCACCCCTACAGCCTCATTAAAGCTGGTCTCAGGAATGCAGCAATCACTGCACCTGAAAGTGAGAAAGGTAAAGGAGGGTGTGGGAGGGAACCTCTAAGGTAACAGTTACAGAACTTTGCCTGGGTCTCAGAATGATATTGATTCGCTGATCATGGTAAAATACAAAATGTTTAAGCCATTTTTTAATTAGATTAGAAGTATTCCCACTTTCTGCAAAGTATCACAGAAAAATTTTCATGAATACCACCAGTTCATGCCTTAAACTGAGCAGAAGAGAGTATTTGCATCAACCAAACTTATTTAACAGCATGGTGGAAATGCCAGCACTGGTTTGAGAATGGGCACAAACCTTACTGTCCATCTGAAGTTATCTATTCCAAGTTACAGAAATAAAAGAATTGCTTTTTGTTTTGATTTTTAGACAAATCCATATGGCTTGCAGCTGGCTTATTCAATGAGAAGGGCAACATTTGGTATGCAATAGCAGCCAGAGCTTGAATTTTTTGAAGGTCTATCTAATGTTGTATCCAATCCCAATTTTTGTCATTTAGAATAGTAGCATCACTGCCTAAAATGGCTTTACTGCACTGCTTTTTAAATGGCCTGTTTATGTGCTGACAAAATCTAAATAAAATCTGTTCATCAGCAATATGAAGTACTTCACAAAATTAGTAAGAACAGGTCTGTGTGTTTTGTGAGGTCAGGAAATTGCCAGTCTTAAGAAGCAAAACAAACCGAAAGCTGATAATCAGGTTTACCTTTTTACCTTTAAAAGCCACAGCAGTTGACCTCAACTTTCTATCTTGTTGCTTTTCCAGTCCATCTAGCTATCATTTACATTAATGCTTTCTTGTTCAACCCCATAGTACTATTATTCAGCTTAATGGCATGCATTCTTCATTGCTCACCTGAAGTCTGAATTTATAAAACTGTCAGCTGTATAACACTGTGGACTCAAAGGCCTCTATATTCATCAGTTTTGCTGTGTTTTGCTGAAGTATTAGTTTTCGTGTATTGACTAGTAACATAGGGAACAGTGGGCACATCAATCAAGGTCTGTCGGGAACAAGCTCAGATGGTTTCTTGTTGCTTCCCCAAGCTTCTTTTTATGTCTCTGAATCACCATCTACAGGTGAAATGACTCCACTATATGTGCACATCAAAGACAAAACATTTAGTCCTCTCTGTAATTTATCCCTGAAGCACAAAAAAAACCCCCAAAATTAGCTGTGCTCAATAACTGTGTTTGCAGGGAAGGCACACTCTTATGCTGATGCATAAAAAAGACCATGGATGTGATATTTCTATTCCTGTGTTAATGACGACAGATATAAATATTCTAAATATTGTACACATAACCCTCCATTAAGTAAGATCACTCATTTTTCATTCAGTCCTTATCCCCTCCCAAGCCCAATTAATTACACTACTATCTCGTTTATAATATTTGTACTTAATCCTTCATGATCCTTCTTGTCTCATTATCTGAAATAATATAATAGAAAGTAAGTGAAAATATCCAGGTTAAACTGCAGGGAATTTTCTGCTTTATAATCAGAGATCTTTTTTTAGCTTACAAAGTGGCACTACTGCTGTGCTACCAGAAGTTTTAAATCTTAATTTTTTTCTGAGTTAGTAGGTATGTATTTGAAGCACATATCCAAGAGGACTTTAGATACTTTAAAACATCTTAGACTTTAGACAATTTTGAGGGGAGGGACTGAATCACAGAGTTAAATGTTTATATCACTGGAGAGCTAAACAAGCTGCTGTGAAGGTCCCTAATGGATAATTCCTCATGTAGAAGCAACTAGACTGAAAAGTCTTGACCTGCCAAGCAGGTCAGATGATAGTTTTTATCTTTTTGGACAAGCACAGTGTGCACAGGCTAAAATCCTCCTGGGCTGAGACTTGTGAAGGGCTGAATTCAGCTGTCCGGTGAAGGATAGAGCTGGAGGAATCCACCTCTTGAGCTCCTGTTCCTCTCTAAATGTCTCCCTCCTGGAACCCTGAGGGATATATTCCATAACATTTGTGCAATGGTCACATCTGATGGCAATTATGACCACAAAGCACAGAGTACCTAAAGTGACAGAGGACTGAATAGGGCGTTTATTGCTTTAGGTGGCTAAAGGCATGATGGGAGTGATGGCAGTAACGACTCAGGAACACGGATCACTGAAAGGTCTGCGGGCTTGGGTCCCTTCGCCACACACGGACGGAGCAATGTGGCGCCCAGACAGCGATGTCACACACGGATGGAACAATGTGGTACCCAGGCAGCGATGTGAGACACATGCAGAGCAATGCCATGCACGCACAGCAATGTGATAAATAGCAATGCACGCAGCAGCGCAACACCCACCCATCCATGCCACCCATGTGCGTACACCCCCTGCCTGCCCGCTCCCTGCCCAGCCATGGCCCTCAGTAGGTGTCTGTCTGTCTGTCCCCTCCATATGGTCCAGCTGCGCCCCCTGTCATGGCCGGGCGAGGGGGCGGTGGGGTGGCCGGGGGGGAGAGGAGGGCCAGGGAGAGCCGGGATAATGGGCGCAGTGTGTCGGGCCATAAACCAAGCAGTGTTGGGGAGGACACAGGGAAGCCGTGTCGGTTTCTGCTCATCCATCACCTGTCAGGGCTCCGCTCCAGCAGCCCCGAGATGAAAGAGCCTCGCTTTGTCTATTGTCTCTCTCGCCGGTCACTCTGGAACCATTCCTGCGTCGGAGCCTTGATGTTAATCCCAGTGAACCGGGGGCCTGTCAGGCCAACACGCTGGCAATTTAGTAAAAAATCGTTTTTGGGGTAGATGCTCTGCTGAGTTATCTTCCCTATCATGTTGCTCCGTGTCTTTGCAAGCCACGCTAATCTTTTTCCCATCAGCAACAGGGCTCCGGGGACTCACTGACATGCGNATCTACAGGTGAAATGACTCCACTATATGTGCACATCAAAGACAAAACATTTAGTCCTCTCTGTAATTTATCCCTGAAGCACAAAAAAACCCCCCAAAATTAGCTGTGCTCAATAACTGTGTTTGCAGGGAAGGCACACTCTTATGCTGATGCATAAAAAAGACCATGGATGTGATATTTCTATTCCTGTGTTAATGACGACAGATATAAATATTCTAAATATTGTACACATAACCCTCCATTAAGTAAGATCACTCATTTTTCATTCAGTCCTTATCCCCTCCCAAGCCCAATTAATTACACTACTATCTCGTTTATAATATTTGTACTTAATCCTTCATGATCCTTCTTGTCTCATTATCTGAAATAATATAATAGAAAGTAAGTGAAAATATCCAGGTTAAACTGCAGGGAATTTTCTGCTTTATAATCAGAGATCTTTTTTTAGCTTACAAAGTGGCACTACTGCTGTGCTACCAGAAGTTTTAAATCTTAATTTTTTTCTGAGTTAGTAGGTATGTATTTGAAGCACATATCCAAGAGGACTTTAGATACTTTAAAACATCTTAGACTTTAGACAATTTTGAGGGGAGGGACTGAATCACAGAGTTAAATGTTTATATCACTGGAGAGCTAAACAAGCTGCTGTGAAGGTCCCTAATGGATAATTCCTCATGTAGAAGCAACTAGACTGAAAAGTCTTGACCTGCCAAGCAGGTCAGATGATAGTTTTTATCTTTTTGGACAAGCACAGTGTGCACAGGCTAAAATCCTCCTGGGCTGAGACTTGTGAAGGGCTGAATTCAGCTGTCCGGTGAAGGATAGAGCTGGAGGAATCCACCTCTTGAGCTCCTGTTCCTCTCTAAATGTCTCCCTCCTGGAACCCTGAGGGATATATTCCATAACATTTGTGCAATGGTCACATCTGATGGCAATTATGACCACAAAGCACAGAGTACCTAAAGTGACAGAGGACTGAATAGGGCGTTTATTGCTTTAGGTGGCTAAAGGCATGATGGGAGTGATGGCAGTAACGACTCAGGAACACGGATCACTGAAAGGTCTGCGGGCTTGGGTCCCTTCGCCACACACGGACGGAGCAATGTGGCGCCCAGACAGCGATGTCACACACGGATGGAACAATGTGGTACCCAGGCAGCGATGTGAGACACATGCAGAGCAATGCCATGCACGCACAGCAATGTGATAAATAGCAATGCACGCAGCAGCGCAACACCCACCCATCCATGCCACCCATGTGCGTACACCCCCTGCCTGCCCGCTCCCTGCCCAGCCATGGCCCTCAGTAGGTGTCTGTCTGTCTGTCCCCTCCATATGGTCCAGCTGCGCCCCCTGTCATGGCCGGGCGAGGGGGCGGTGGGGTGGCCGGGGGGGAGAGGAGGGCCAGGGAGAGCCGGGATAATGGGCGCAGTGTGTCGGGCCATAAACCAAGCAGTGTTGGGGAGGACACAGGGAAGCCGTGTCGGTTTCTGCTCATCCATCACCTGTCAGGGCTCCGCTCCAGCAGCCCCGAGATGAAAGAGCCTCGCTTTGTCTATTGTCTCTCTCGCCGGTCACTCTGGAACCATTCCTGCGTCGGAGCCTTGATGTTAATCCCAGTGAACCGGGGGCCTGTCAGGCCAACACGCTGGCAATTTAGTAAAAAATCGTTTTTGGGGTAGATGCTCTGCTGAGTTATCTTCCCTATCATGTTGCTCCGTGTCTTTGCAAGCCACGCTAATCTTTTTCCCATCAGCAACAGGGCTCCGGGGACTCACTGACATGCGCCCGCAGCCTCCAGCCCTCTGTGGCATCACTGACATTGCGGACTGTGAAAAGCTGCACATAACTTCCTGCAAGGTTAGGAGGGGGCAACTGTTAAATCTCTAAACCTACAGCAAATGGTCTCTTTCTGAGCAGGCATCGCTGAGGAATGACTGTCATGTCCTCACTACATGATCCATGTAGTTTCCCTCTTTACATTTATTATTTTCCTCTTTACATTTTTTACTAAGACTTTTATCATGCTTATTTAAAAAAAGAAAAACCCACTCTGCCTCACATCATCTTTTTTTTTTTTCCTAGGGCATGCAATTTCCCTTCTCAACTGATGTTTAACACTTAAAGCTTGGCAACTTCATCATCTTTATCTTGGGAATCTTAATTAAAAAATAGATATAATCTCTCGACCTTGGAGAATCAAAGCTCAGTGCTATGGAGAAGCTGCAGTTGCAGAAATGCTAACCTCTGTCTTGGTAACCAGTTTAGGCCTTTTTCTTGTCTCTCAACCCCTTTGCAGATGAAGACATTTACCATAGCTGTAGTACAGATAAATACCAATGTGCTAGTTTTTTGCTATCTTTCAAGTAGATAATAAACTCCAAAAAGATCTGTTAGGCATATACGAGTAATGTGTCAGGAGCTGTATCTGAACACTGACATTCAGTCATCTGTACTGTTAGACCTGTTGGAGGCATCTTCCAAACGATTCTGCAGAAACAGCTTGTCCCAGTTGCAGTTTGAACACAGGCAACCTGTTCTGGAAGCACCAAGAGTGGTGACAAGTGGTGTCCCTCAGGAGTCTGTACTGGGACCAGTACTGTTTAATATCTTCATGAACAACATAGACAGTGAAATTGAGTGCGCCCTCAGCGAGTTTGCTGACGATATCAAGCTGAGTGCTGAGGTTGACACGCCTGAGGGATGGGATGCCATCCAGAGCGAACTGAGCAACCTCGAGAAGTGGGCCCATGAGACCCTTATGAGGTTCAATAAGGCCAAGTGCAAGGTCCTGCATGTGGGTCGGGGCAAACTCCAGTATCAATACAGACTGGGGGATGAAGAAATTGAGAGCAGCCCTAAGGAGAAGGACTTGAGGGTACAGGTGGGTGAAAAGCTGGACATGATTGCAGCCAACTAAACTAAAGAATATGTTGCCATAGGACAAGGGGTAATGGTTTTAAACTAAAAAAAAGGTAGATTCAGACTAGATATCAGGAAGAAATTTTTTACGATGAGGGTGGTGAAACACTGAAAGAGGCTGCCCGGAGAGGTAATAGATGCCCCGTCCCTGGAAACCTTCAAGGTCGGGTTGGATGGGGCTCTGAGCAACGTGATCCAGTTGAAGATGTCCCTGCTCATTGCAGGGGGGCTGGACTAGGTGAGCTTCCAACCCAAGCAATTCTGTGATTCTACAATTCTAAGAGCTCAGACATGGGGACATGGTCAGCTCATGTCGGCTGACCTGGGAGCCCAAGGAACAGGCTTTGGCGTGGTTTAATTTCCAAGTATAGGCACCCTCTAGTGCCAAAGGGAAAAAAAAAAAGGGCACAGGATTTTAGGTCCTCTGGTTTCAGATAAACCATGCATTTCTATTCCACATGTAGTTCACAGAGGGAGTTAGACATCCCTAACAAGATGTAAGGGTGGTGAGCATGATACCATGTGCTGTGGGCACGGTCAGTGCTTCTGCCTAGAAGCAGCCATTAGAGACATGTCCTCGAAACTGCCTGTCAGGCGTGACCATTGTGTGACCATTGCAGGGCTCCTTCATGCTCCTGGGATCCGTGGCTCCAAGAAACAGGCGTGAGCAGAGGACAGAAAGTGAGGCTGCAAAAAGTCCCTTGACATAGCAATGTACAAAAAGTGAAGGCTATTTGCAAAAATCGTGCCTTCATATAAGGTTTTGAACTACCTTAAATGGAAAGGGCTAAAGTTCTCAGAGGGCTAGAGTTCTGGAAATAAAATAAAATCATGTTTTCAATAGATATTACTCCTGCATATCATTAGTATGGTATGGTAACAGAACTGGAATTTAAATGGTATGAAAAGAAGCAAATGTATTTTTCACATTGGCATTAGCCTCTCAAAGTTATTTCTTCACAAGTCAAAACAGAGTGGACCTGTCTCACTTAGTGAAGTCATTTCGCAGTAACAATAGCAAGGAGTTCTTGGTTAATGATTCTTTGGACTGATTTTATTTTTTTTTCGTTCTGAAAATCCTCTAGCTTTGCCATAATTCTTTTCTTTTTTACTTACTCTTTTTCCAGTGACTTTGGTTTGTGCAAAGTTCACTTAATGGCATGTTTTTTGAAATCCCACCTTAGAATGTCTATTTAGAAGCTATTGGACAATTTTCATGGGAAACTATCAATAAGGTTGACAGAATGCTAGGAATGCATATATAGTAATGGAATATGATAAATTTTTTTAATCAGGTTTTACATACAGGGAGAATGGATTTCATAGAATCATAGAATGTGCTGAGTTGGAAGGGACCTTTAAAGGTCATCTAGTCCAGAAAGATTTGCAAAAAGATTTCTACACTGCAAATTGTCTCAGGGCAAACTAACGCTACCAAAGGAAATTTTGGGGATTATTGCAGAGGAGGTCTAGATGCACAGATGTCACAGACACACATGCATTGTACTATGGTATTTGCATGTTGCTAGTTTGAATTAAGTTCAAAATGAGATTTTATCTCTCTTGAGTGCAGGCCCATAAGAATACTCAATTCCCTTAGAATACTGAGGCTGAACTGCATTAAATAAATTGCACAATGTCAAAATAGGAACAAATATAAACATCTCTAAGTCATGTTGAAGTGCCGCACTCGAAGCATATATTTCAGGGAAGGAATTTTGAAAACAATGATCCAGTGTGTCTTACACTGCAACACCTGGTGGCCCATAGAAACTCCTGTCCTAGCATTTGTGTTCATAAGCTTTCGATGATCACTGTAGCATAGCGTATTTACCTGATTTCCTCAGCAATACCATTTTAAGAGTGTTCAGTGGGTTCTGCCTCCTGAGATCACCGAAAATACCATCGCCTACTAGTGTTCTTATGCCCTGCCCCAACTGGCTGGTATTATCTAAAAGCATTTCTTGTGGGTAGACTCCATGTGCCATTTTCTACAGCAAAAAGAAAACCCAGCAAAACAAAATCACCTCCAAAATCCAGAAAGGCCAATTTCTCAACAACCTACAAGGCTTGTTTGTGTGGATAAACTTAAAAAAAATATTATTTAAAAGCTAAACTGTGCTGCATACTGAATAGAATCAGAATCATAGAATCATAGAATCTTCATGGTTGGAAAGGACCTTTGAGA
>VWZL01001580.1:83173-214356 GCA_013396915.1 Stercorarius parasiticus
AGAAGGAGATCAGGTTGGTTAAGGAGGACCTCCCTTTCCTAAACCCATGCTGGCTGGCCCTTATCCCTTGGCTGCCCTGCACTTGCCGTGAGAGCTCACCCAAGATAATCCTCTCCATGATCTTTCCTGGTACCGCGGTCAGGCTGACAGGCCTGTAGTTCCCCGGATCCATGTAGATGGGCGTCACATTAGCCACCCTCCAGTCATCTGGTACCTCCCCTGTGCGTCTAGGTGCAGAAGCAGATCATTGACTGCTTCCTCCTGGATGATGGGTGGGTTGCTCTGCTCTCCATCCTTATCTTCCAGCTCCTGAGGCTGAACACCCTGGGGATAGCTGGTCTGACTGTTGAAGACAGAGGCAAAGAAGGCATTAAGTATCTCAGCCTTCTCCTTGTCCTTGGTTGCAACTTTCCCCCCCGCATCCATTAAGGGATGGAGATTCTCCCTGGCTCTCTTTTTGTTGATGTATTTATAAAAACTTTTTTTGTTGTCCTTAATGTTAGTGGCCAAGTTGAGCTCCAGCTGGGCTTTTGCCTTCCTAATTTTCTCTCTGTATAACCTAACGAGATCTCCGTAATAGGAGAGAACCAGATTGAGGTGTCTTACTGAGATGGGGCTGCACTGGTCTGCAAACAATCTCTTCATCGCCTTGTGAAGAGAATGGGGGCCATGCAAAGGAGTTCTGGTAATAAACAAGCTCTTTTGGGGTGAGGTACAAGCTCCTAGGGTGGAGGGAGAGTTTAGGAACAGAGATGCTGTATAGACAAAGTCAAGGTAGTGCTCCGCATATCACTGTGGCTGCTCTCCTGGCAGTTGAAGGACGTCTTTTTTTAAGTCAGGAGATATTTGCTAGTGCTTTTTCTAGAGTACTGACATTTGACATGACATTTCAGAAGTGCATGAGCAACTTTGATGAACCTGACTGCTGATTTCCCTATATCCCCTGTGACCTACGTGTCAGCCGAGCAGCAGTAGCTGTCTCTGTGTGTGTGCTTTTAGTTTGTAGCAAATGTAGACAAAATGAGTCACACCAGACCTCAGTGAAGAAGGTAATACTCTTATGTTATCCTTGGCGGTGGCAATGGGCTGCAGTGAAGTATGCAGTGAGCTGCTGTGGTTCATTTGATGCATGGTAACTCATTAATATTCAATACCGTGATCACGGGTCAGAGCCCTCAGTTTTCTTTAGCTCCTTTAAAAAGTCTTAGGCAGGGATTATGCCTTGGGAAGGACCTTCCACCTTGGAGAGGTATGATTTTCCCAGGAGTTTAAGCCTGCAGCAGCTGGGGGATGTTCTGCCCTTGAGACTCTACTGTGAATCACATTTCAGTAAGAAAGAAATTCAAATCCCACCCTGGCCTCTGGCTGGCATAGTAAATCTGTAAAAATCACTCCAGCTGAGAGGTATGGATCCACATAGACCTATGCAGAATGTAAAGCACATAATCCTGGGAAAACTGCCTGGGCCGCATAGGACAGGAGCTGTAGCATGCCCAGAATACAGAAGAGGGACATGTGCAAAGACAGACTCTTCCCCCCACAGGGGATTTGTGAGAGTTAACATTTGGTTTGTGAGTGATTTAACCGCTGTCTTCTCTCCCCTCAGTCTGATAACGACTGGGGCGAAAGGTGCAAGTTGCTCCTTGCAGCATAAAAGAACAACAGAGCTGGGTGGCCCAGGCAAAAATAAGGTTTACAATGCAGATTTTTAAAAGGAGGCATTTAAAACAAGGGTATTGTACCCTTCCTGTCAGCTAAAGTGGCTTTTTATGGATATCAGCTCATGGGGATTGACTGAAGGTATGCCAGGAATGCCGGATAGGTCAGCTGGGTGCTGAACTGACATGTCCTAAAGGAGTGAGGCATGATCCAAGAGCAATGCCAACATGAAAACATGTGTCAGGGTGTGTCAGGACAGAAAATGATCAATACCTGCTACTTTTAATAGTCCCCAGTTCTGCGCAGCATCAGTGAGCAGTCCATGAGTTCTTTTATTGGTGGCATGATGGGATGTGAGACAAGATCCATGGATAAAGATTTTCAGGTTTGCTTTATGGCCTTTCCAATAAGGAGTAATCTTTTTTTCAATAAGATAAGAATTATTGGCAATCCTTTAAATTATAACAAATGCCTGAAATATACCTAAGGTAATTTAGATTTAATAGGAAAGTAATTACAAAGCCAATACAGACCTATTGATTTCTACAATTACATTTGCTGGACTTCATCATCTACCTACTGTTACACGCACACAGTCAGCTAAATCTTTCAATTGATATTTTAAATTAGAGGGTCCCTTAGAGAGGGGCCTGTACCTTATTAAGGTTAAAGGCATTGCTGAGTACAGGAATCCAAAGTTGTTTAGAATGTCCCCTATTTTCTGGGCTATTATTTTCTAAGGCAAGCATCTGCTTTACATGGAATTCTGTGCATGTGCATAGAAAATTTTGTCCAAAATTCTTCAGCTGTTTCAGAAGACTAATATATCACTTGAGAAAAGTATATGATTTTGTTCACATTACAGAGGTGATTTACTTTAAGTAATCCAATTACCCACATGCCATGAGGCTTTAAATTTGGCAGGGAGGGATTGTGCCTTTTACAGCATCTCAGTCCTCATCTTCCCACAACAACGTGTCACCCCATTTTCTCTGTGAAGTCATTCCTTTTTCTCATTTCATTCTCTGCACATTGACAGACTCACCAGTTCTCAGGCCAAGTTTATTTTTTTGTGCCTGAGCAGGACATTTGGCCAGAGACCTCCCAAAGCCCCCTCCCAGGCGGCTGGTTTGACCTCTGATTCCCCATCCAGGCTCAGCTCCTCTCCGGCACTGCTCTTCACATCCTGCTCACATTTTCCTCCCAGTATCCTGCCTCAAGCTGCTTTTTTTTTTTTTTTTCACAGAAACCCAGTGTCAAGTTCAAACCCTCATTTCATATTTCTAAAGCTTTGCTGTTCCTGAACTTTACTGTGAATTCCTTCTCCCTATATTTTTTTTTCTAGTTTTTACTGGGATCTTTTCCTTTTCTGCAGCACAATTAGCCCTGTCTGGATGCTTCTAAATTCCTGTCGTACCACACTAAAAGTACAGCCTTTTCCCTACAGGGGACCAAAAGGATTACAGAGACTGGAGAAGCTCCTTGCAGCTTCACCCACACACCTGGGCAAGGGTGAGGCTCCGTTTGCTTCCTCGAGGCTCACTCCTCATGACCTCATTCAAAATCCTGACTCAGATAAAACTCCCCTTGAAATCGATGGCTGTATAGACTAATTAAGAACTTCTGGCCTCGAACCAAACATCTTGTTGGAAGCCTCATTAGGGATGATTATAAGTTGATTGTCTACAGTTAATAAAATAAGCCTTCTTGATTTTCTTTCCTGCTCTTCTTGGAAAGTTGAGAGTGACTGCAGGAAAACTGTTGGTGTTGATGTTGTGTTTTGTGCAGCACTGTATGTAGGTGGCTGCTCTTTGTGAGTGTTTAAGACTGTACAAATCTTCTTGCTAAAATTCTTCATGCTAAAATTCACAAAATTATTTCAGTGAATCTGCCTGGGTTCATTTCTCAGGAGACAGCGTAGAAACACCATTGCTTTACCTGGCTGTACCTTAAAAGTTGTTTTGAAAGGAGTAGTAGAAAAATTACTACATGAATCCTATATGAGATTGTAAGTCTGGTTTTATGCTTCATTTCCACTGCTTTTTCAGCTCTTTGAATTCTGTAATAGGCTGTTGGCTTTAACTTCCCAGTGGGATCTGACCAAGCCACAGCCCAAGCATCACCAAAGTCACACTGGAAAACTCACAAGGAATTTTGATGAGGATCGAAACAGTTTATGTATCTTGTGCTTTTTGTTAGACTCCGGAAAATAAGATTTCATTGTAAATTCAAACATGGCAACATAAACAGCCTTATGTAAAGAATTCAACAATAAATGTGTATAGTTTCTATAATCGTAGGAATTGCATATCTAGCACTGGGATTATTATTTAAGAAAACTGTTGTTCTTCAGTATCAAAAAATGAAATGAGTTTGTGCTTAGGTCTGACTGCTGATGCCTTGAGTATTTACACTACAAACTAAAAGACATGGGTTGTATGACAAGTTTTCAATGAACAATACTAAAAAGTTAAAAATTGTCATTTATAACTTTTTTTCTCCCTCCGTGACATGTAGAATTTCATTCATACTGACATTCATGCACAGCAGTTTTCCAAAAATAAGCACAGAATAATAGGGGTTTGTGCAATGTATTTCAGACGTGGTAATCTGTTCTGCCTCCATTACTTTCCTTGACCAGGTGGGGGTGTTCTTGGCATAACATTTCTCAAGAATGAGATCCACAAGTATATGGCAATTCTCTGCTGACATCTGGGAAGAGTTGGTTTTAGTCTATGTTCTAGCTCTGACAGCAAGCAGATGGGATCACCATTTTGACTGGATCGCAGGAATGGTCTTATTCTGAGAGTCTTATTACACCAAAATCCACAGCAATGAGTCCGGGCCAATGGTTCTGGAGCAATGCATTATAATTAATATAATCACTGGACACAATGTGGAATAATTGCCCTAACAAAAGTGTTCTGTTTAGCGTTTAAGTCTCCAGCTGGGGGAAAATTTTTGGGAAAAAGAATGAACTCTGTTATTTTGCTTTTGTTAAAATTATGAAACAAAATAAGAATTCTGCAAATAGTTTTCTGAAGTCTATAAGAAGTTAGCCTTTTTTCTGAATTCAGTTGTTTATCCTATACCTGTGAGTTACTGAGTACCTCCAGAACTGTATTAATGTTAACTTAATATTTATATGGATGTATGCAGACTTTTGTGCTTCAGTACCTGTATACCTAAAAAGAGAAAGGAGTAGCAGTTTACAATGATCCTGTTAGTGAAGAATTTTACAGGGTGAAAAATAGCACAAGATTTCAAGTCACACAGAAAGGCTGCGACCAAGTCAGGAAATGAAGGCAGGGTAGTGCCAAGTATAAGACCATCTTTCTTATCTTATTGTCACTCTTGAAGTTTACTAAAAATAGGAGTTAAGTAGCTCAGAGAACTGGTCCGCTTGTTACTGTGCCAAGAACTGAGTGTCAAGAAAATTCATTCAAATTTTGCAGACCTATACACTAGCCCTGTGGACTTTCTCTTGACGGTGACTTCTAGTTCCCAAAAATGAAAGTGCTGTCACCCAAAAGAGCTACTCCCTGGTCATGCAGCTGAGATGTGGATGGAAGGGACGACTATTTTCTTCTGTTGTAGTTGTAGCTGAAGTTGCTTTTCCAAAATTACCCCCTAAAGTTAGATTTCGTGTTTCCTTTGTCCCACACAGTGATCTACCCACTAGCCTGTACTGACCCTCGTTAAGCCGAAAGAACTTCTTTTGTACTCACTGTCATCTCAGTAAGCGTCACCTTGACAGAGGGCATGTTTCACCTTTTATTATTTAACTCAAAAGCCAACATTACCCAGGAGATGTAGACCAGGAGGTCTATATACATACATTTGCAGTATATGATGTTCCCTGGGGAGTGAGCTCTATGAGATTATGCTGCGTTTGTGCGTATGCGGGGATCTGTGCGCAAAGGTCTGCCCATCATTTTCATCTACCTCCCAATAACTTCTGAACCACTTAACTAGTTTCAACCCAGTGTAACAGAAGTTAGCAGGAATTAAATATCCAATTTTGTAGGAATAGGTGGCTGAGCAGAAAAGAGAGGTCATTAGTGGTCTAATCGAGTCAGACCTTCTCTGGTCACGAGGTTGCAGCATGCTCTCCGCCCACTGGAGAATTCACACAGAAGACAGCTATTATGGCTGCCCCAACCACAGGAAAAGTTTTAATTGGTACTTACACCAGAGAACCCAACCACAAGACACAAAGCCATAAAAAAACCCCAGGTTTCATTAGCTCTGCTGCAGATGGAACTGCCTGTCTCTCCGGGAACTGCTCTTTATTTTATTTGTGGCAATTTCACCAAACTTTTCATCTCCATTTCATTTGAGCTAATCTTTCCCCATCGCAGCTGGTTTACTGAGCCCTGAGGAGCAGATGTATGAGGTCCCTGACTAGTGCTTGCTGAACTTGGCTTGGACCATTTCAGTGCTAGTGCTGTGCTGTGCCATTCCTCACCATCCAGTCCCCTTCTAATCTCCGAGTACTTTGAACTATCACAATCTGGCTGTGGATTGTTGAAGGTTTCACAAAGAGGCCTCTTACATTTATGAGGGAAAAGAATGTCTGCAACTCCTTTATTTGTCATTTTTTTCCAAAAAGACCACCTCCAGTTTCCCAATGTTGGCTAATGAAGCCAGTGAGTTGGTTTTGGAACAAAAGTGTTTCATCCCTAAACTAACTCCAGTTGTCTGAACAAGCTTGGTACAACCTTCTTTTATCAGTAAAGTGTTTTACCTGTCCCTATAAAACCCAGATTTTTCCTGTCTTTGTGACTTGCTTAGAGAATCATCCTTTACATGGAAAGGCCGGCATCTCTACAGAGAGACATTCACGGCAGCTATTTTTTAGGACATTTTATAGGCACTATTTGGCAGTGCCTAAATATTTTATGGATACAAGGGGGGTCTAGGTAAGTAGATTAGATTAGATATCTAAACTTGAACAGGGTTGAAAATGTGTTACAAAATTGCATTCAAAATACACGGACTATAACCTATCATGAACATAACATGTAGCAGAACATAATATCCAATTGAGAAAGGCGATTTGGAAGTTAAGTAATTTTTTGATGACAGCCCAATCCTCATTTGAAACAAACTCGCATCAGTAGCCATCAAAATCAATTAAATCATGTTAATGAAACAGGAGCTAAAGGTGTGGACTTAAAATAACATTATTTTATTTTCACTAAATAGAAAATGCTAGGAGACAGTTGTGCTCTTGAGAAGAGCCATGAAAGTTGCCATACGGTCTATGCCCATCTCCTCTACTAACAGGGGAAGAAATGCTGACACACAAAAGCCTTGTGAAGCTTAGCGTACTAGAGAGGAAAAAAAAATTCTAAAGAGAAAGTCTCTGTTTTGTCAGTTAAGGGCTGTTCTAACACCAACTCAAATGGGCGAGATGCCAGTGAAGTCAGCCTGTTTCCAGACCAGATGGGAACTCTACGTTTTCTTTGCCAAGAGTGGGCAATAAGATACAGTCCCACAGGATGACCATGGGCCCACGGAGATGTTAGCTGGTCCTTCACATTTAATTCATAGTGCTCTTTACCTGTGGAAGAAGGGAAACCTTTAAGCTGTCATCCTTAGGCTCAAATCAGATGTGCTACTTCAACTAGTAGGTTCTTAAAATCCTCCAAATTCTCGGGCATTTTACATAAATTACAAGGAAATGGAAACACAACAGTTAATGTTTTTTCAAAGTTCCATCTTACCCTTATGAGATCTAATCAATACTTTACATCTCTAAATATAATAAATCCTATTTTATATTGACATATAAGTCTTTTTGATCCAGATTACTTTCCTAATTATTATAAAAATTATGGATAAAGATCCATCTTTAATATAAAATTCAGCAGTATATTACAAGTGCACGACAGTACCACTCTAGATTTTGATGCAGTCCATAGGAGAAAAGCTATAACATACTGACTTTGCTGAGAAATTTCAGAAGACTGCCTATCCCCAAACAAGTTTGGCTGCAGATTAACATCCTTTTGGTTTTGAAAAAATGCTTTGGCATATGCAAAGGCCCCGGTCACAGTTTTATATGTTACCCAAGGGCAACAGCATGGAGGGCTTTAACACAATTTAGAAAAGCATCATCAGACTTTTCTGCAAGATTTGTCCTCTTGATAAAGTTATAGAAGTCCGTGATTTAATTTGTAAATCTGACGGGACTGGTGAATACAGTGGAACATATTCCATCATGTATGATGCATGCTCTTCTTTCATCAAATTAACTAAATGGAAAGGTGGAACAAGAGCTACCATGTCAACCCCCTGGGAATCCTTCATGAGCTATCCAGGGATATACTTGTTATCTTTTAATTTTCCGAAAATCTCAGAGTACCAGAATTTCTCCAACATCTTCATGTGAATGTCAAGAAGGAAAGGAACCACTACTGGCAGATAAACGGTAATATTTTTCTACCTCCAATGGCTACTTGTGTACCTCCCAAAATCATGTGCAGGGTCTTGGCGAAGTGCCAGACGTTTCTCCGCTGTTATATCGCAGCGCTGGCAAAAAGCCAAGGAATCAGCAGTTTTGGTTTCCGTCAGGAAAAAATTCCTCCCAGAGAATTCGGATGTGATGGGATTTTAATGTGATCCAGGGTGTTTCTTAGGTCAGTGAGTCTTTTCTAGGTGGCAAAAGGAAGCATTACAAAGAGGAAGGCCCTAAAACCTGGCATTCAGCGTGTTTTTCAAGGTGACTCTATCCCTGCTCTTGGTGTGTTGCCCCTCACTGCATGCAGGGAAACTATTCAGTTAACGATATCCATAGCTGAGGAGTTCATAGAGTTGTGACAAATGCAGCTGATTGCTGTTCTCAGGCTTTGCTTGCTCTGTTTTTCGAGTGCAGACCAGCTGCTGATACATCATTTCTTGCTGTAAGCCACAGCTCTCAGTACCAAGGTGCTATCTCAGCCTTTTCTGAGAACATCAGTTCCCCCACACTGAAACCACTGACACTGTACAGGGGCATTTGATTCATTTTACTTTTGTATTTTAAGCAGTATCTGTTAACATCCAAATTATTCTCTGCTTCCTGCAATGCTCCCTAAGATAAGAGTGGTTCAAGAATGTACGTTTGTGGTAATTCAAGCATCATGGAAGTTGCAACATCAGGAAATATATGGTCCTCCACTCTTTTTTCCCCTTCTCTTTTTCCCCCCCTCTTGCCAGCTACTTGTCTATTTATAGAAATACACCTCACCATTTACTTAGGAGGCTGTGACATGGAGAAGCAGATATTCAGAGGAAGTCCATTTGCCTGAAAAAAACATCCATTACCTTTATCACCAGTGGAGACCAAAAAAGAATCAATTACAATACTTCACTTGGGAATGACTAATTGAATTGTGAAATATACTGACACTCTGAAGTCACTGTGGTAAGCTGAATACCGGTACTTGTAAAAGGCAGGAAATGTAGATAAGGTGCTGATTCACATGATTAGAGACTAGAGTGCATTTTCAGTTTGTATTGATGCTGTAAGCTTGTCTAATTTCCACCAAGTCTTATTAATCAAGGGTCAGAGGATTAGCTCAGAAGAGAGAACTGCAGAGGATTTGCACCTGCTTGGTTCAACTATGAAATTAGCTCTGTGCTAAATACACTGCATCCCATTCCACAGTTAGACATGAGCTGGCAACTCCTTGCTCAACCACAGAACCACTTAAATTAGCCATCTGACTGGCTTTAGTGGTGCATTTATCATAGGTACTCTGTTGTCCTCTTCCACGTGTGCTATCACTTTCAAATCCTGCAGAGAACACAGGGCGAGGGTACTGCTGTGTGGCGTCACTGGGGGTGTGCTCTGAGTCCTCATCCTGCAGCTGTTCAACTGTGTCAAATAGCTCCACTGAACATCCCCAGGGACTGCACCTTCATCATCTGTGCTGTTACATTGTTAGGAAAATCCTTGGCACGTCTTTAGCTAAGGCCAACCTGCCTATCCCCAATGCCTCAGAAATGGTTCAGAAGGTATCATGGGGCAAATACCATTTCCAGTAGGCACTCTGGCTGAATATCATCCATTTGGGTATTCACATTGAGTGCAATGTTCTCGATGCAGGTTTTACTGTGTCGTTTGACCTCAGTGACAGAGAACAATATAGGCCACATTTAATTTACAAGTGCAGACATTGTTTCCGTGTTGCAACAAATAGCTGTTCAACATAAAATACTGTAACTCAGGAAGTCTAGCCCAAGAAACTGAAATCGTATAGATACACACACATATATATATGCTGCAAAATTAATCAAATAATATATTAATACAATTCAGTTAATTCAGATATAAAAAGCTGCACCTGGATATGATATAATTACTACGCTTACTTAGCAAAATGCATGTGGTTCATTACTGAAGGAGACTTGCATGTGCTCGGGGGATCCTCGTTTTCGCATTCCCCCTGAGCTCCAGGAAGGCAGGGGTGACCTTCCTGCCCTGGTGGAATCCACCCTACAGACACTTCCAAATCAAAAGGCAGCTTTTATTTCTAGGGCTTTCTGAAAAGCTTCTGAAGAGGAAAGTGCTTTGGTCTTTGCGATGTCCTAGGGGCCTGATCCAAGCACTTTGCGAGCAAAGAGAATTGCTGAGTTTGCTACAGAAGGTGAAATCTCAGTGCCATTGAAATAAATGCCACCATCTCCTTGATCCACTGAAGTTAGGATTTCAGTGCATAATATTGAAGAAATGTACCGCCATATCTCTCTTATTTAACTCTTTGAAATAGCAATAGTTCAGCAACATGCTTCAGCAGTAATGTACTCAGTGTTGTGTTTTTTTCCACAAAGGAAATAAAAACACACACAGGCATACTTAACTGGAACTGGTTACTAATTTTCTAATATATTTTATTTAAATGCTGAAAGAGCTGGCCTTGTTTACAAAATGCAATAAACTGTTAGATTCTCTGGATTCTCCCTCCTAAATTGACTCAGTCTCGTTTGTATCTCAGTGATTTGTGATTCATCATGGTGTCAGGAAAGAATGTCCCTGTTAGAACTGGTCAGGTTATTCACTATAGCAGAAGAAAAAAAAAATCAGGAAAGAAATGTGTGCTTGTGATCTGTGATCTGAAAGAGAGAAGGTTTGAGGAGTAGAAAGTAAGAGACTGTTTCTACTACTAAGCTCAAGGTGGAGGTGGAGGGAAGGGAGGAAGAGGAGAAGAGGTAAAAAGGGTAATTTGCTGCAGATTTTTAGTGCGTATTTACAGTGCTAGATGCTTTGATGCTGGACATCTCATGAGAAAGGATATTTTAGGTACTATCTATCAGTGTGGAATAACTGGAATAGGTACTTTCCCTTTTTCAGGCAAGAACACAATGTAATTTTACATATTGAACGCTTAATAACATATATATGACCCACTGGATGTCATGATGCTATTGAGCAGGAGTCAGTGCTAATTGTGTCAAACACTGCTGAAGAGAGCAGTGTCCATAACTTAGATGGACAAATAACAGAGGAAGAAACAAATGAAGCTAAAGTAACTTGCCTATGGGCAGACAACAGCAAATTGGGAGGACTGGGGATTAAACCTGGTTTTCTGACTCTTAATCCATGCCCTCCTTGCTCAGTGATAACGGGCAGAAGTATAAAAAGAAGCAGAAATTGCAACAAACTTCTGTGTCTCTCTTTTCTCTCCTCTTTCCCTTTCCTTGCCTCCCTATAGGCTTAACGTGAAGTTTTTTATTTAGAAAATTACTTCCTACCCAAACTGGTTCCTTAAGCCTAATAAAATAAGCTTTGAATCAACCACGATATGATTTTATACAGATAATTTATTTTGAGTAGTAGTTTCTACTTGTGGATAAGATGCAATATGTTCATTAATATATAGACAAAGCTAAGAGGACAAAATATAGCTTCAGAAAAATAAAGAATACAGACTTGCTAAGTGGAAAGGCCAGGCCATTTGTGTACATAAATGCAGGGGACATAGCAACTGCCTAAATGCACATGCCTTAAGGCTCTTGAAATTCATCAAGGTTAGAAAACTTTAACGTCATCTTGAAAAATCAGGTTTTTTTACAAGAAAGTTCTCAAAGTGTGTACAAGAACAAGTACACATTTTTTCAGTCATGTCACACACAAAAAATGACACGCACTCCAATGTCATTTCCAAGGGTTTACACCACATATTTTCAGTGCACCTGTTATGCAAATAAAAATTGCACTTCCAACTGAGATTTTATCTGACCATGTCCACACTCTGTAGTAGAAGTTGGCTTGCTACTCAAAAGTCAAACACTAGAGCCTGAGGAAGGTACTGAAGAAACACTAACACAGATCCTCACTTTTCCAATATTTTCAGTTAAGTAGAAGATGAGCTTCTCGGATGAAGTTAATTTGGTACAAAAAGGCAGTTATGAGTACAGATGCACTGTAGGAAAAGGAGTCTGGCCAATGAACTGGAATGAGATGGCCAGGAATGCAAACTGTAATTCCTGCAAACTCCTTTGCCAGCATCTAGTTATAAGTTTATCGCAAGACTAGAATGATATTTGCCACAGGAAAGCCTGTGTGTTTGTGTTCTCTTCCTGTATATCCTTATGCTAGCATCAATTCACGACACTTCCATTTCCTGAAAAATTACCTTTAGTATTCTCATCTGGGAATTACATCCATGTTGCTGTCAATGTATTTTATATTGTCTGTAAGTGATGGCAAATGTGCAGCGTGCAGAGACCCCAACAACTGCTTAGAGCCTTGACAACTGCAAAACAAAGATGTTCTGTGCTGGCCTAAGCTTGTGAGAATGAGAGAAGTGCTGGAGCCAACCGCATACTTTGGGAGTTTTCCAACTGTGGCAGGAAAAATTTCTTTTTTTTTTCTTTTTTGGTAACAAATGGCACTAATGAGAACAATGAATTTCAGTAATTAGGTTAAGAGGCTTAGACAAACAAGCTAACTAGAACAATGAAAGATGAAGATGGGAATATAGATCATTGTAAGCTTATTGTTATTCAGACTGATAACAGTTTAGTAGGCTATCGGCATTATTCTAATTAATTTTGTCACAAGCTTCATTCCAGAGCTGCCCATTTCTCTATGTGCTGTTCAGATTTAGAAGCAAATAAGCTGTGTAACAGGACTGGAAGAAAGTAAATCTGAGAGCTGCTGGGTGGTGAATTGACTGCACAGGAAGTAAATTCCTTGTTCAGTCAAGGAACAGCTGTAGTTTTTATAGAAAGGGAGCTCAGTCCATGAGTTAATGTCTCTAAGCTTTTGGAAAACAGTGTTCAAATCCCTGCTCTGCTGCACGTTTTGTGTATGATCTTGAACAATTCATGTGAACTTCAGTTTCCCATTAGCTAAAAACTACAGTAAAATTTCTGTCTTGCAGCAGTGTGGCAAAGCTCTGATAAGAGTAATGAGTTCATTTAAACATCTTATGAACCACTGTAATATTTTGAAAATTACCCAACTAATTGGCTTCGGCTGAAACCTGAAGGATGTTCAGTGTGAAGCCTGCCTTTGCATGCAGGCTGGTGTTTTCGATGAGGAATCAGGTTTTTCTGTCTCTGCTAACGCTCATTCAATGGTTCTTTACGTGTGAAGCTGCTATATGTTTTCCGAATTGGCCCTTTTTCTGCTGTGTAGTCAGTCATGGCAAACATGTTTGCAAAGAGATTTCTACAGATTTCAAGAGATTTCTATAGTTAGTAGAGAAACTAGGAGAGACACTTGTACTGAAGTGGGGACAACTTCATTTTATTCTTCAGGACAAAGACTGTTGTGATCGTAAAAGTTATCATTACTAATATATTTCTTCAGGAACAAGTGGAGCCTCTTTCCGTGCTTTCAAGCTTCCACAGCAGTCTAACAGGATGAGCTGAGTGACAAATAAGTCATCTTGGGCTGCATCAAAAGAAGAGTGGCCAGCAGGTCGAGGGAGGTGATTCTGTCCCTCTGCTGCACTCTGGTGAGATCCCACCTGGAGTACTGCATCCAGCTCTGGGGCCCTCAACATAAGAGAGACATGGACCTGTTGGAACGGGTCCAGAGTAGGGCCATGAAGATGATTCGAGGGCTGGAGCACCTCTCCTACGAAGACAGGCTGAGAAAGTTGGGGTTGTTCAGCCTGGAGAAGAGAAGGCTCTGGGGAGACCTTATAGCAGCCTTCCAGTAGCTAAAGGGAGCCTATAGGAGAGATGGGGAGGGACTCTTTATCAGGGAGGGTAGTGATAGGACGAGGAGTAACGGTTTTAAACTCAAAGAGGGCAGATTTAGATCAGATGTTAGGAAGAAATTCTTTCCTGTGAGGGTGGTGAGGCACTGGAACAGGTTGCCCAGGGAAGTTGTGGATGCCCCATCCCTGGAGGTGTTCAAGGCGAGGCTGGATGGGGCTTCGAGCAACCTGGTCTAGTGGGAGGTGTCCCTGCCCATGGCAGAAGGGTTGGAACTAGGTGATCTTTAAGGTCCTTTCCAACCCAAACCATTCTATGATTCTATGAGAGGAGGGATTGGACAGGAAATTTAGGATGATAATGCATTTTGCTTTAACATATATTTGATACATACCTAAAACTTCCAATGATTCACATCCAAGTCTCTAAATTGTTTATAAAAAAAAGCCTGGTTGCATTAAGAAGTAAGGCGACAGTTAGGAAAAAAAAACCCACCATGATATATATTATGTAGAAATACCTATGCCTGTAACTTGGAGATTAAAAAAAATACTGAAAAGAGGATGTGAGAAGGTAAAAATATTGAGGGAAAATGTTAGCATGATAAATTATTTTTTTTTAATGTATATTGGCAGAAAAGTATGTCTTAACATAGAATTGTGCTGATGTTGGAAACAAATCATCAAATTCTTATTAGAAGACACAGAATAGTTAAAATTCATAAAATAGATGCAGTCCTAGAAACAAAATACAGATATGTACTTCTAACATATAAGAAGAGCAAAATTCCTTCAGGCTTGTGATAGCCTGAGGGAAATATAAAGCAACTTTAAGTAGAATTAAACACTTCTAATTCACTGAACACAGATGGTTTGCACACAAGTTTCTCTGGGAAATCTTTACTCCTCATTTTTAACAAACTTTGTAATACTAGGAAAATTCCAGAAGACTGAAAGTGAACTTACGGTGTGCCAATATTCCAAAAAGTCTGACAAGATGACTGGAGTAAGTGTAGGTCAATTAGTCTGACATCTGTTCCAGAAAATACTACAGAAAAGCTGGGAAGAGAATCAGCTGAGAAATAATTAAAGGATAGAAATAAAATTAATTCCAGACAACATGGTTTTATGAAAAGCAGATCATGTCAAAGAAATCTCACTTTATTCTTTGATGAAATTGCAAGCTTGTTTGAGTAATCTGATTTTTGTAAAATATTTGAATTTAGCAGCGCAGGATGTTCTGATTTAAACATTGGCATCATATACTATTAATAAAGCAAATGTTTTATGAATTAAGAACTGGTTAAGTGATAGATCTTAAAAAGAGATTGTCTCCAGGAAATTATCAACAGCTGAACATACTTATAATAGAGTTTCATGGGGATCAGTAGCAGGCCTGATACCATTCAACGACTTCACTGATTGTTTTCGAAAGTAAATAATAAATCACTTATGATAACATTTGTAATTAAAAGGGGGGGAGGAGAAAAGCCCTCGGTAAAATAGTAAATAAGGATAAGGCAATAAGGCAGGATGATCTGGATCTTTTCATGAACAGGACTCTGAAAAAGACCCGGGGATCAAAGTGAAGGAGCGACTTAATGTGAGGTCTCAGCATGGTAAAAGTGCTGATAATTAGCTCTAATTGTAACCTGCCTGCAAATGCAGCTACACTGTTCTCTAGATTCAGGCTCTTCAGCATGCAATCAGCTCTGGTGTCTCTGTGCTACATTTCTCTACACTTCCTTTTCTGCTGGTTAGTATAAACTGAGACAGCTCAGATGCCTTGGATGCCTCTGCCAGCATGGTGTAGTTTTGCCCTTGATCACAATCACAGTACTTTCACAGGGAGAACGTAATGGGTATTAAATAACCCTTCAGTCTAGGAGAAAGGAAGTAACAGGAACCAATGGCTGGAAGTTGAAGACATGCACATTTGAGTTAAAATGTATTATAGTTAGTATGTGCAAGTCACTGGAAGAAATTATCAAGGGAACCTCCAGCTTCAGTCAACTCTGTGCCTTTGAAAGTATATAATTTTGTGAAAGGGGGTGGCTTTCCATGAGACCTAGGTGAAAAACACCATATAACTCTCTCACTGTTGCTTTTAAGAACAGCAATCTGGTAGTAATTTTTGTTTACTGCTCAGAACGATCAGCTTCCTAACACTAATTTCAAACTGGAAGAAGCTGAAATCTCATACTCACAGGCAGAAGAATACAACATATAAGAAGAATTTGCAAAGCAAAAGAAAGTTCATAATAGAAAGTACTAACAAGGTAAATCTGAAACTCTGCTTTCAGGCAACAAGCCTGCCAGTTGGAAAAAAAAGTCCTAGAATGGCCCATGGTTAATGCTTTTCAGATGACAGAAAGGGTATGACCTTGAGAGGTCATCCCCTATCTTAAGTGAAGATCAACTCCACTGAAAGCTGATTAAGAGAAAAATGAAATGCCAGTAACGTTAAGCTCACAGGTACAAAAACTGTCCTTGCTCCAACAATGTCAATGGCTTCTAATCCAACTGAACTTCCCCCCTAACCCAGGCATCTCAGAGGAATAATAGCAGCTTCTCATACAACCTGTGAATGTGTGACCCTTCCAGAAGAATCCTTAAAATTCCCCAAATGTGCTGTTTTCTCAGAGACTACAGACTACAAAACCAGAAGGCACTGCAGCTAAATCTGTGTGTTTGTAAGCTAGTTTGGGTCAAGGATTAAAGAGTGTCCTGACCCTGATTCAGCCCAGCTAGTGTGGAAGTGCTGAACAGGTTGTATTTCAAGAGCAGCAGAACAATGAGATCAATTACAAGTGGCTGAACTTCTCAGCAGAGACAAGGCTCCTTATTCCGGAATATGCTTTTTTAAATTCAGATTTATAGGAGGATTCTGGTGTCAGCATCCTAACCTGCCTATAACCCTTCTTCTGTCCACTGCTGAAACAATAAACCTTCAGGACTGTAGTTCCCATAGAATCGCTCATCCTGTCTGAGGATAGCATACTTAAGGATCTTTAAATTAAAGGTTATTGATTTAGAACACCACAGTAGTTTGCAATTAAAGAATGATACTGAAATATTTTCTTGGTAAAATGGTATTAAAAATCCCACCTTTTTCAGCATTTTTTAGTTGGTATATGTTTGTACTATATATATCCTCAGTACAATTTCATTTAGGAAATATTGCCATAAATCGGTCTAACGGGGGGAAAGTACCCCAGGCACTGTTCATTTTCCTTTATGAATTATTTTGGGATGTAGACTAATGCTCTCCCACTAATGATTTTCAAAGTTGAATACAAGAAATATTGGAAGAGATATCCTTCATCTTTCTGGATAAAATAATGTAAGAATTAAAAGAGTTCCAATGCAGCTGCTTCGGGAAATATCTGAAGTGTTACTTGTGTAAGACAATGGTTTACACAGTCTACTCAAATTATATCATACAAACCCCAGCCAAAGACCCTGAAATTGCACAAGCAAAAGAAATGTAAAATTTGATCGCATTAGATCAATTTAAATAAACCAGACTTTATCTAAAAATAGTAATAACATAGGCCTTTCCTGCTCCCACTCACTATCAACCATAATGGTGTCAGTCAAGAATAATGTCTTTGGATCCATGGGTTTGAATTTGCAAAGACTAAGAAATTGAAATTACATTTTACATTTCGTATTTGTTATCATAAAGGCCCTTGCACTGGCACTAGGGATTAGGTAGGAAAGAAGAAGTCGGGGTAGGGAGAGAGCAGGATTAGCCCATCAGCACAAGTGTAGATTAGCTCAAAGTGCCTGTGAAAGTTCACCTGAAGTCTTTCTTGTCAAGTCAGTCTGCACAGGAGCCCCAACTCCTTGATGGCCCAGCTCTTGTCCTGCGCAAGCAGAGCATGTCTCCAGTCAGGGGCCCTGGCTTACGTAGGAGCTCTGGCCATACGTCTGGTATAGGTATGGTTGGCTCAGACCCAGGCTTGATCTTGAGCTGCTCCATCAAGCAGTGGAGACGTCATGGTGCTTCACAGACATTCTCCTTGGGGTGTGTGATGCAAACATACAATGAAAAGATTGTGCCTGACCCAGTTTTAAGGATCTTAAAAGACAAGTCTGAAGTGAAAGACAGGAGGTGGCAGAAACCAACAGATGCAGCACAAACAGTGAGATGCGTGGGAATCGCCATGAGAACAGCGAATCACTCGTCCTTCCATTAGCAGCTATTTATACACAAGGTGAGAATCTTGCTTTAGCAGTTAACATATGGCATGCAAATCACTTTTCAAACTCAGCTCACAAAGGTGGCGTTGTTGTTTTGTCCTGAGACCAAGGGCAGCAGCAACTTGTGTCCCTAGTGCTTTCTTTAACGGACATCACAAGCATTCTCCCTGTGGGTCTCCTCCACGTCTCCTAACATTTGCTTTCCAGTGCCAAACACACTATAAATAAACGACTCTGTGTCAACAGGCTGAGAGCAGTTTGTAGTAATCTGTTGGCACTACTCGATGAGAAATGTTAAGAAGGTTATGCATTTACTATCCAAACTCCATGTCTAGATGATCAGGAGCATGGACACCAGCCGAAGTAGCCACTCCCCAGCAACTGTGGTGGATTACTTCTGCTCCTTTGTGGGCTCACCAGACTGTCTTCCCCAGGATAATAAACACAGATGGAGAAGATCAAACTGATAATGATGGAGGAGAGGAATTTAAATAGTCTCTCTGAAGGGAGAGATGCATTGCTTTTGCTCAAGTAAAGCAAAACCTAGAGCCTAATATATCAAAAGAGAGGTATATGTAAAAGACCTCATGTAGAAGATAGAAGCGTTCTTCTAGACTGATGTTATATTAAACCTTTCCCTTGTTACTTATGTGGAGATTAAATTACTTTTAGCTTTAAGAAAACTCTGTTGGCTCATCAGTGGCAGGCCCTGAAGGGAATCCTTTAAGCTGACTCAGGACATGTTTAGTAAATGTATTTCTCAGTCCTCTGCAGTGTGGACTGAATTTACCACTCTGTTCCTCTTCACAGAGGTTACCTAAAATGTATTCCTTAATAAATCTGTTGGAACACGACTCATACTATAAGCACAAGTTTATATTGCTATAACTTTCTGAGGAGTTATTTTGGCAAAAACTCACATACAGATTCAGTTACATGAGTGCACAATATCAGCATATTCTTGTGTCTACACTAGCAAAGCTCATCTAACCACCTCTATACTGGCACTTCTTCATTGCCTTGAATTGTAGCCATAGTGTGCTGAATACAACACTGTGTGCTATGCTGCTGTCTTGCCTGAGGCAAGAATTAACCCTGAATTTTTAACTTGAACCATTAAAAGCCAAAGGTGTTGAAACTGCAGAATGACAGCTTTTCCCCTACTCCTCCAACTGTCTGCATCACACTTAGCTTTATAGAAGTCTTTGAACTTATGAGGTCCCTTTGGTGTAATGCTCAAGTAAAAAAAGAAAAGGCTTCAGCGCTGACTTTTCTTACATCTGCAGACTTCAACAGTCCTCAATGTTTAAACGTTACTAAAAGTTATGCTGCTGATTCACTTAGTGTTTATTAAGCATAAATATAAGCACAGTAGCAAGATCTTGCCATAGAATATTTGTATTTTCAGTGTAGGCTTAGGGCTTCAGTACTCAGACGTAATCATTGCGAAACCAAAAGATAACTGTCACCTCAGAAGATGAAGGGGTGGACGTCAAGTAGGAGGCCATTGGCCAGCAGAACATGAGAAAAGAATTAACGCGTTTTGAGAGGAGAGCTGCTGGCCTCTGGGGGATGATACACAGGTCAATGTTTCTGTCACTGCTCCAACTGGCTGACCCACAGATTGGCTCCAGACCCGGGAACAGCTTGCCCAGTTGTTAGCCCAGAAATGAATGCTTCAGCAACGGAGTATGTGAAATAGAGAAGGAAGAAAGAAATGTGCTAATGAGGTTTCATATAAAATTTTGTGAGTGGAATATAGAAATAATGAAATAATGCATCAAAAGTGGTAGGGCCTGGGAGGGGAGAAAAAAAATTTTGGCTGGGTTTGGAAAGTGCTAAAGTTAAGAATTTAGAAAGTAGCAGTCATTAAATAAATAAATAATGAGGCCCACATAAATTCCTGGTCCAAGAGATGAAAACTGAATAACCTTTCCAGCCTTACATCATCAAGGATACTAAAATGAGTGTTAGTAATCATTAAATATGCTTTCTGATTAATTGATGGCCTGTTTTGGTCTGTTTATTTGGGAAATGCAGAGTCTCATTCTAGATCTGAATAAGGTGGCATATCTGCATGGGGACTGTGCAGCCTGTGCAGACGGGTTGCCTCAGTTTGCAGCTGTATAATTGCATCAGTTTGTGATGTGCCTAAGCAAATCAGCTCCTCACAGGAGAAGGAATTAGCCAGTCGAGGTGGAGGATCAGCCCATGCATTGTGTGCTCAAAGACAGAAAGGCATATAGCTTTGCTTATTTCTACACATAGCCTGCAAATCTTTATAAGTTATGTAAAAATATGTGGAAGCTCTGATTTCCTCCATTGCCTGACTCACTGAAAAATAAAATTTTGAGAAGTACAATAATCTAGAAAGTTTCCCTGCTATTTGGAGAAGTGAAGAACCCAGGAGAAAAGCGGAGTGTAGACTCATGAATGAATAAAGCTGAAAGGCAGAATATGCCAGGAATATATGAAAGGTCGAATACGCCAGTTCTGTTAGCACAGGAAGGGCTAAACACATTTCCTCAGCGAGTGGAGGGTGCTGCCGTAAATGTCTCATGAATGTAGGTGGGTCACTGCTACATCTTCAGGGCTCTGTTCAGTAGCAATCTGCAGCATTGATGTGCTCAGTAAATGGATCCTGGATGATGCTTCCCTCAGCCTTATGCGGGGCGCATTAGTGTCTTCAGGTCTTCTTTTCTGCCAACCCAGCTTCTCCTGAAGTTGTGAGAGCGTTTGCTGCCTTAAGTGCTGCAGTCACCTCTGCCATGGCCTGATCTGGTACCCAGTGAGTCCCAGTTAGAGGAATGAGCATAAAACTGCTTTGTCTGTTAGTAACAGACACAACAGGCCAAGCCACGTACCCAGAGCAGCAGAGCAAGAAGTTGGACTACGTGATGGGGACCTTATTCTCCTCTCCTCTCTGCATTTAGAGTAGAGACTCCGCTTTAGAGAGAGGAACTCAACAAGCTTGCCTTTAGGCAGTCTTTTCCCTTTGGGTTTCTGCAATAACCACAATAAACGCAGATAGGAATAAGAAGGAAATAAGAAAAATTTGAACACATCCAGAAACAAAGCAATTCTTGGAGGATGCATAAAATATGAATGTGTATGCAAAGCGAAAGAACTCAAACACCTGCAGTGACAAAGGTTCTTTTGCAAAAATACTTTTCAATATTTAAATAACCGTTTCTGGTAGCCTCTGGGGTAACAATACAGCTTGATTGCTGTCCGTTCCTTACAATGGAAAGTTAAGGGGCATACAGTATAATTTTACTGTAATAAATAGGATCTGAAAAAAACAAACTGTAAGGCTGCAAAAGCAGACTGTTTTCCTGAACTGCTTTGCCCTCTGAAATATTTTGGTGGCATGACATACAATGTTTATTGTTTTACATGTCTTTATAGCCTTCAGCCTCTCTCTCTGTCAACACGTTACTCTTCAGCTTCTTTGTGCTCTTCTCTCTTCTCTGGTGCCGTGGGAACATAAAGCAAATGATTCTACTGTTCTCAGCTAGAAATTGTTTTTCATTATAATTTCAAGAGGGGCTTTGAAGTATCTACTTAGGCTCTCACAGCTAATAAGAGACAAGGCAGTTGCTATGCTACTTGTTGATTAAATGAAAACCAGACCTGATAACACGTGAAATCTTCCTACGGGAGGTGTTTCTCTTATGGAGATGAAAACCGAGCAGTTAAGACCTGAATTGCAAAGTTGTATGTCTAAGGTTAAATACTTAAATGGTCACTTTAAGTTCCCAAAGCAATGAGCTGGCTATCTGGAGCCAGAGTGTCAGCTGGTGTAACTCATCATTGACACTAGCTGAGCATTTGGGCACTCCGGGCTTTGAGGACAAAATGTCCATTTTGTATTCTGATCATTAAAAATCCTAAATTTTCAATTAAGAACTAAATGAAAGAAAAAATATTTTTCTGAGGTACAATGTGACAGAAAATTCTAATGACACCCAGGAGAAGAGAAGATCCTCAGCTCTGCCCAAAACAGGATAGTATATTTAAGGCCATAAATAACATGTAGTTTCATACCGATAAGCTACAGTTTGAAAATTAGTTTCTAGGGAAAGCTCCAAAATACAATCTGTGTTTCTGAAATAGAATATAGACCTCTAAATTCAGGACAGCAGTCTAATCTAAAGCCCTGAATTTGTTTAGACACTGGAAGTCTCTTAAGTATGTTGTACCCCTTAAGTCAGATTTAATCATTCTGAGAGCATGGAGTTTGGAATAAAATACAAGTCACAATGACTTCCACTGTGAAACACAACAAAAAGAGGTTCCAGAGCATTTTATTCATTAAAGTATTTTGTACAGGGAATAGAATGTGTATAATTTCAAATATCCTACTGAAACCTGCAACTCTATTTTTTCCCCTTACTCTTGAAAATGGGCAGCTCTGCAGCAAAGGAAATGAAAGCTATGACACCAGAGAAAGAATAGGTAGGAGAAAGCATAATTTTGTAGTTCAGTGATTTATACACTGTTGGGAGAGAGCAGAAATGGTTCTGTCTGTACATCGTTTCCTTTTATGTGTGTTTGTTTAAATTGAAATGCAGAAGCAACCAACAGCAGCAGAACAGAAAATGCTGTCACACCTTGTCTTTCTGTATTTTTGGTCACACACTTGTTAGCTGGACTGTGGTTACCATATGAACTGCTTGAGGAGTGGTGAATGTAACTATAAGCTGACGACTATCCTCTTAGAGTAGAGGAGATCTGAGTTTAGCTCCCTTAAGCTAAGAAGGGCTTTCTTCTGTTCCAGTTATTGGCAGTAAAACACCTGATTTTGTGCCCGCTCACAAATCACAAGATAGCAAGGGTCTGCGTTCTGTCTTAACCGAGGGGCAAACATCAACTGTACAGACACACTGGATGTCAAAGTTCAGGACAGAGAGCGATGCACATTTTCAGACACATTTCTATCTCCAGCTGGAAGAACAAGCCTGCTGCTATCAGCACTCTTCTCTCCCATGTGTGAGCAGCTGATGTGTTTTCCACCCCTGCTCCAAGGAGTCTAGATTTTAAGTGATACATTGCTGTCCGTTGCAACATACGTCTTCTTTGAATGGGGTTCTACGCAGAGGTCATCAAGATGTGCTACCTACCACATTTATTTCATGCATACGATGTGTTAACATTTCAGTGATTGCCTTAATAATATATACTAGGTGAAGAAGTAACAGCTCACTATCCATGTATTGTTAGACAGTAACATTGGACTTTTTCTGAATATACCAGTTTCTGAAAGCAAAGATACTTAAGAAAGTAGAATAATAGGAAACTTATTCTATTAATTCATGCTTTCTGCAGAGGAGGTGAAAGTAGGGAGATTCTCCCAGGGCAGCACTGTCCAGAGATATGTTACGTTTTATACCTTTATTTCACTTTTCTTTTCATTTTCTATTTTATATTACGATGGGAGGTTGTTGTTTTATTTTGGGGTTGGGGTTTCTTTTTTGTTTGAATAGCTTCCTTTTTTTAAAACAAGCACATCCTTTAACAGTTAGATACAGAGAAATAGATCAGTAATTTCAAGCTCATAAAAGGAAATTATGTGCAGGGATAATTTTTTGTTTATTGTTTCAGATTTTCTTTATTGCACTTGGCAATTTCATCCAATCCTGCACTGAAAAAAGAAACCTTGTATTTCCAAAACAAACAAAAATTCCAGTTGCATGGTAACCAGCCCACATACTAAGCCCTAGAAATATCAGATCCAGAGGGCTCAGGACTTTGCCAAAGAATCAGAGTGCTTTTAACTGATTTCTTCTTATGATAACAACTGCAACAGGGATTTTAACCACTACACTACACAAAGTGGTCCTGTAGCCAAATTCTTTGCTGTCACTGAACTCAAGAGAGTTACACCATTGGAGTAGGGTATTCTAGTTCTTTCTAAGCAGTTTGTCCTTGTGCAGCCTGCAGAGGGGAGTTTGCCTCCATCAGAGAGAGGAAGTGTCACCAGGCAACATGCTCTTTCTGTCAAAAAGAAAATTTACTTTAAAGACACTGTGGACTTTAGATCCATGGAGTAAGCAGCATAAGGATTAAGGGCATGGGGGGAACCAGGAAGGCCCCTCAATGTTTGCCATCCTCCTAATGTTACTGAAAAAAAAAAGGCAGACCCAGCTGCATGATTTTCCTCTGGGCATTTCACATTAACCTGGCAGTTTCAAAGGTTGTGGTTGCTTTGGCTGCCCCGATGATGTGGATCCACTGCAGATAGATTTCAAGAAGCTGGAAGGAAGTCCTGAAACTGGTAGAAATGCCTTGCTAAGGATAACAATATGGGTAACTATGATTAGAAAGATCTTCAGTGCTCTCTTGAGCAAGGAAAAAAGAAGGTCCCAAAACAAAAATCTCTTCCTCGCAGTTCAGTTTATAATGCACTTTCATGAAGAACAAGCTAACAAATTTTCTTACCCATAGCATGTGGTTTCTTCAGAATCATGGACTTCAGCTAAAGTGAGCTGACATCAAAGCACGCATTGAGATATTCTTGATTTTCTGCCTATCATTGAACTCACCTCAGACTGGGGCTTTCACCTCAATGTTTCACCCAATTATAGTTTTTGATTCACTTAAATCCTCAACCTTTAATCCATGGACAGTGGCGGGTAGAACACTGGGGCAATGAGTGGTGTCTGTGGCAATGTAGATATTGTGTATTGAAATCAATATTGTGTGTTCGACAGGTGCAGCTGGGAATACCTGCCATAATACAAAATTTCTAATCAGGTAAAGATCACCATCATTGATGAATTCATGTTTGAGTGAGAAGGGAACACCTGACTTTCACTGCCAAAGTTGTTTCATTTTGAACAATGGAGTCAAAGCGTCATTTTTCAGCTGTGTTCTCAGCCTGAACACATACACAGTTTTCAAGGGATACGCTTCTTCACAAGTGTATGAACTCCAGAAGAGAACTGTTAACCTTTGGGAGGACTGGCAATTCAGTAGACTGACAGTGGTGAATCTTTGCAGAAATGAGCCATATTTCATTCACGCATATTGGTTTGCTTTCTACATGCCTCCGGTTCTGTGAGCAGCACTCGGTCCTCAGATTTGCTACAGTTCAGCCTGACGCGGCTGCCCATGTGGTGTTTCTTATTGCCCCTTTGTCTCTCCTTCCTGTGCCAATTCCTTTACTCACCGTATTTTTGACTCTGTGGATGTGACAGAAAACATCCCTTTTCACATCTTCAGCTCTGTAAATTTACCTCTTGATTTATGCGTCCTCTCTCTTGCTAGCTGCAAAAACACCATCTTTCCCTAGTGCCAGTAGCACAGCTAGGCTCTGTCCCTGTAACACAGCCTGTCTGGACCCAAATCTGCATGGCACAAGGGCAATTCTCTCTTGCTCTGTGGCTGTGTATTGGGTTTACATGGCAAGGTTTTGGTAGCTGGGAGGCTACAGGAGTGTTTTCTGTGAGAAGCTGCCAGAAGCTTTCCCCATGCCCGATAGAGCCAATCCCAGCTGGCTCCAAGATGGATCCACCACTGGCCAAGGCTGAGCCCATCAGTAACAGTGGTAGTGCCTCTGGGATAACATAGTTAAGAAGGGGCAAACAACTGCTGTGCAACAGCATCTGGGAGAGAGGAGCGAAAAGGTGTGAGAGCAACAACTCTGCAGACAGCAAGGTCAGTGAAGGAGTGGGATGAGGTGCTCCAGGCACTAGAACAAAGATTCCCCAGCAGCCCATGATGAAGACCATGGTGAGGCAGGCTGTCTCCCTGCAGCCCGTGAAGTTCCACAGTGGAGCAGATTTCTACCTGGGGCCTGTGGAGGACCCCACCCCAGAGCAGGTGGATGCCTGAAGGAGGCTGTGACCTCGTGGGAAGCCCACGCTGGAGCAGGCTCCTGGCAGGACCTGTGGACCTGTGGAGAGAGGAGCTCATGCTGGAGCAGGTTTGCTGGCAGGACTTGTGGCCCTGCGGGGGACCCACGCTGGAGCAGTCTGTTCCTGAAGGACTGCACCCCATGGAAGGACCCATGTTGGAGAAGTTGGTGGAGGACTGTCTCCCATGGGAGGGACCCCACGATGGAGCAGGGGAAGAGTGTGAGGAGTGCTCCCTCTGAGGAGGAAGGAGCGGCAGAGACAATGTGTGATGAACTGACCGCAACCCCCATTCCCCATCCCCCTGAGCCACTTGAGGGGACGAGGGAGAGAAAATCAGGAGTGAAGCTGAGCCTGGGAAGAAAGGAGGAGTGGGGGGAAGGTGTTTTAAGGTTTTTTCCTATTTCTCATTATCCTACTTTCATTTGATTGGCAATAAATTAAATTAATTTCCCCAAGTCAAGCCTGCTTTACCTGTGACAATAATTGCTGAATGATCTCTCCCTGTCCTTACCTCAACCCACAAGCCTTTCATTATGTTTTCTCTCCCCTGTCCAGCTGAGGACAGGAGTGATAGAGAGGCTTGGTGGACACTTGGCTTCCAAGGTTGTCACTGAAGGATCTATCCTACCTGTGCTCTCCAGAGTAGACTTCTAATGGTCCAGTTTCAACTGGTTGCTTGACCTGAAAAATAAAGGGATGGAACACAGACTCTTTGATCTAGGTAGGATACTCTTGGAGCAGATCTGCTGCTTCGGCAGATCTGCTTAGAATGAGACAGGATTCAACAGAAGCAGCTGGAGTCTGGTATGTATGATTTTCTGGACTAAAGCCAGGGAACTTAGTTAATAACTCAGTGAGACAGACTGCTCCATCTTCTAATTGGCTGTCAACTTCAGGTCCTAAGTGCCCGCTTATTCACACTGGGACCAGCACAACTGGAAAAGATCTGTATTGGCTACCACCTTCGTAGTTGGTTTATTCTGTCAAAAGAGGTTGAATTAATCTGTCTCTTTGCAGGCAAAACACAGGTTGCAAGTGGCTTGTGGCCTGCAGAACCTCTGAATTAAACCATGCATCTGCCTCAGTCTGAGCAGCTCCATCTTTATAAACAACCGGTGTGAAATTCTGTGTTGCTTTCTCAAGATAGTATGAGACGTGAGGTACAGAAGGCCTATAACCTTCTGTATCGTCTCTGTCTTTAACCCTGAGTTGGAGATAAAACAGCATATGTGATACTAGGCATGAATATTCTGTTCCACAAAAGTGTCTACACTCCTAATAGTCTTTTCTAGGACTTATCTTGCTTGAGTCTTTGCCTTTGAGCATTTTGTTTCAGAGTTATGGTCTGAGTTGAACCTCAAAACCCGCAGCCTATAAGGTCTGTTAGACAATATTCAGTTAAACAGTTTGCAACAAGATGGCCAAAACCTCCTGCAAAGTAGATGCATCAAAACGAATGCCTATGTGATGTTCATGGTGACATCTCTGATCTAAAGATGTCCCTGCTTACTGCATGAGGGTTGAACTAGATGACCTTTAAAGATCCCTTCCAACCCAACACATCCTATGATTGTATGATTCTGTGATTTGGGAGAATGCTGCCTTAGGATAGGGGGGGGTGTGTGCGGGGCACCGAGGTGGGAAAAGCAACACCGAGGAAAGAAACACTAGTCAATCTCCAAAAAAGTGTTGAGAGCCTGACCCTCAAAACAAACAAACAAACAAACAGACCTTATCAACAATTATTTTTTTGGGCACAGTGCTGGCTGAAAGAGGCATGAAACTGTTCTAACAGGAAGAAGTCTCCTCTTCTTTGCTTCCTCCTAAGTTCATTTAAACAGGGCTTTGTATAACCTTTGTAAATAAAAGAGATTGGTAAAACACCTGATTTTAGAACTCGTATCTCCTCCAAACTGGAACAAGCTTCAGGGTTCATTTGTTTTGCTAACCAGGAAGGTCAAAGGAGGCACTGTAGAAAGTCCATTATGGAAGTGAATTGAGAAAAGACACAAAATCCTTGAGAGCCAAACAGAAAATTATGCACCTGAATCACCCCTGTGGAAAATTCTGGCACTGGGGAACACAAAACAAGAAAAGCCACTGAGGCAGTGGGAGGACAGGCAAAAAAATGTCTGCAGCTGTATGTGAAATCATGTGGAAAACAAGGGAAGAAGGGATGTCATGGTAGTTTAGAAGAGAAATTACGCCAAACAGGCAATATGTCCGGGCAGCAGGGATGATGAGGAAAGGACTAATTTTCTAAGTATTGTAGAGAAAGAAGCATCAGGACATTACGGTGGGAAAAGGGGTGAAAGAAACAAAAGGTGACATGAAGGTTGGGAGCCTGAGAAGAGAAAGAAAATGTTCCAACCTCCAAAGATCCAACCCTGATTATGCAGCTGTCAGCCCTGCCCCTTTAATTAAGTAATTGATTAATTAAAATAAAGCACTTAATCTCTCCATTTACATATTATGCCTCCCACTAACCAGTGCTGACTGCCGGGCCCTCATCAGAAAGCTCCTTCCTATTTGAATTCATGTTGGTTCCCAAACATATTACTTTGTAAATAGGAAATGACAACATTGGCTCCGTGCCCCAGTATCGTCGCAGCGTTGCCATATGTCAGTATCATGCTAAACATAGTAAGCAGAAGACCCAACAATATAATTATTGAGGACATCTGTCAGCAGCACAAGCTACATCTGGGATTAGTAGCTGTAATGCTGGAAAGACCTATAAGAAGCAGAGAGGAAAGTCCTTTTGTGTTGGCTTGGATTATCAAGAATAGGAGCCAGATCCTCAGCTGGTGTAAATTTAAGCCATTCAAAGAAGCTAATGAATCCAGCATCAGCTGATACTAGCTAAGAATCTGACACGGAAAACGACGCCAATGTCGTTCAGTATGAGACTTAATATTTTCTGTGTAAAAGTAGAAAGCCTCAAAACAATCTGAGTTTATAACACGGAAGATCATTTATTAGTGGAGCCAGCAGTTACAGTCTTTTATCTCAGATCTGAAGGATTGTGGACAAGTTCAGAAAGCTCCTGAAGATCGTTAATAGTTCTCTTTAATTGTCTTTGTACATCAAGCACACAGTAATTTTATATTTCAAATGAATTATAGGTAGAAAAAAAATATTTTGAGCACATTTAACACTCACTGAAGATTCTACATGCACAGCAGAGTTTATCTTGTTGTCTGCACAGGCAGACTGTCCGGTGACACCAGTGACACAAACAGATTATACCTATTTATTAATCTGAGGGCAAGCTCCTGTTGGGAAGCCAAGTAGCTGCATTAGTGAAATGCTACATTTGAGTTAATATCCCCTGCAGAAATCCTATAGCCATGTTTGTGCCATGCTGTGCTCATTCTAACATACCATAGCTCTCAGCAAGATTTAATATTTCAAACACCAGGTTGCTCTAATATTGGTTATGCGGCATCTGGGCTGGAGGTTATCCATGTTTAAATACACAGCAGAAAGGCTTCGCTCCGCGTGTCTGTATACAGGCCCTGAGGATTTCCATCCAGTTCACAGCCCTACCGTTTAAGCATCAAGTATATGATGAGGAGTTGCATCACCATCTTCCACAGAGAAGCCAACGGAGTTACAGCTAAGAAACGATAACAAGCAGATTTTGAGCAATAGCAAGAAAAGTTGCTTTCAAAAGAAAGTGTCTCCTGATGTATTAGATGAGAAATAAAGGAGAAGAAACGTTAATCTATCCCCAGCAAAAGCTTTTCCTGCACGTGTCACACAAAACTTTTCATTCATTTACACTGCAGATTAAAGAACAAGGGCATCTTTGCCCCTCAGTCAGGTTTGTAGTCAAGAGAAAATGAGCTCGTATACTGATCTCTCTCCCCACTTTTTAATATTTTTTTTTGCTTTGGAAGATTTTTTTGAGCCTAAATCTGAAATCTATATATAATGAGGGATTACGGTAAATGCAGTAGATTACAGAATTGTCAGGATGTAGAACTTTTTTTCCCCTGAAACTGAGAAAAATCCTTCCTGATGTCAATACACAGAGAGTTTTGGGGGATCTAAGAGAGGTATGCCTCTTAATCTCAGTCATTCGGCAGGAGGTTTACTGACACACTTATGCTTATGGATGTATATATATGTGCCTATATATGAGCTAAGTGTTTAAACTCTTCCTGTGGTCAGTGAAGATATGCTCCGTAAAGCCTGTAGGTCCAGAGAGTGGTTCAGCTGACTAAAGGGTCTACTTTAACTTTGGTGCTTTGAATTGCTTTCCTGAGGTGTTTATTGCTCTCCCCTGACTGTAAAGGAAGCATATGGAGCCTAACGTCCTAACTGAATGCCTCTATACATTCCCACTTCTCCCCAACAACATATCCTATCCAGGCTGGCAAACAAGGTAGCCAAATAATTGAGGTTAAAAGTATTGGTTATTATGATGAGAGATGAAAATATTAATTCAGAAGAAAAATAATCTGATACAAACCTGTGGCTGCACTCAAACCATCAAAATGTTTTCGTTTACATAACACGTAAAGAGCATTTCTTTCCAGGATTCAGTTGTGCCTTTTCCAGACAGGACAGGAGGGAAAAGAGGCATGAGCACTGAAATGAAGAGGGCCAGAAGAACTGAATGCACATTTGCAGTGTCTTGCTGCTGTTGGGCTGAACACTCTTTGACCCTTGTGTGAATGTGATGGATGAAAGCACGTGATTATTCATTGACTGCACGTACTACTCTGTCGAAGACAGGGTCTGAATGAGCAGTTGTTTTGCTTAATCCCATTTTCTTAATAAGCAGAAAAAAAAGTCATCTAAAATAATTTCAGGCTTCCGGCCTCACACCGTTTCATAGAATCATAGAATTATTTGGATTGGAAGGGATATTTAAAGGTCATCTAGTCCAACACCACTGCAATGAGCAGGGACATCTTCACTAGATCCGGTTGCTCAGAGCCCCATCCAACCTGACCTGGAAGATTTCCAGGGATGGGGCATCTACCACGTCTCTGGGCAACCTGTGACAGTGTCTCACCACCCTCATTTTAAAAAAATGTCTTCCTTCTATCTAGTCTGGATCTTCCATCGTTTCATTTAAAACCATTACCACTTGTCCTATTGCTACAGGCTCTGCTAAGAAGTTTGTCCCCATCTTTCTTATAAGCCTCCTTTAATTGCTGAAAAGCTGCAATAAGATTTCCCCGGAGCCTTGTCTTCTCCAGGCATCCTCTCCTCTCCAGTTTAACTTCTCCTCTTCAAACGAAAGAGAGGCTGAGAAAAATTTTCTCCCAGGTTGAAAAATAATGAAAAAAACCCTGCAGCCTGACACATTATTTAGATAGCAATGGAAAAATTAAAAAAATTAAAAACGGAAATTTTATATTGTTTCATTTTCAGGAATTTTTCCCTCAGATAACTGAGGATAGGTGGTTTGATTTTAGTATTAAAATGCAAGACAATACAGATGGCTCAAGCCAATGGCCTCACCCTGAATACACAAATTTATCTGCATCAGTAAACCTATCCACCTCATTGACATTACTTAGATTTGGAAAACGTCTGTCTTGAATAATAGTTTGTAGGATCTGTTTCCAAGTGGGGCTGAAGTGAGACTGAGATACACACCCTTAGCTTGGGGGTAGATTTCACTATTACTGGGAAAACACCCAGTTCAGAAAACTATTCTATTTCTTTCTAAAAATAAAAGACAGTTTAAGAAACACAGACACATAGAATGAATAACTTATTCTTGGCTGATTGCAGCTCTGTAGTGAATTTTAATGGTCGATTTGAAAATAGTGCTTGGATGAAAAGGAGTCTATAATGCAAACCATGCAGGAATTTTAACACTACCATCAGTGCCAATGAGTCAGTGCTCTACCCAGAGACCTTGTAAGAATATCGGTCATGTAGGGAACCATGCACCTATTGGACTTGTTCACCAGAAGATTAACTTCAAAATCTATAGCCTCAATTTCACACATTTAACTGTCTGAATGATCTGTGAATTTTAGGGAAATGTATATTTAACCTGCATCTCTATAGGAACTATTGGACGCATACAGCTTGTCTTTATTTGCAATGCTATAGACCTTATGAGCATTAGGTGTAGCATATTTAATTTTTTAATAGGCAAATGTGTGTTCTTTCAGGAGAGTTTCTCTATATACAAAGCAATTACTTAAACCAGTGCTTGTTCAGCTCACCTAACCAGAGCAGTCACGTAATCTTTAGGGCTTTTCATATCTTGCCAGCATTTTTATTAATGGATTGTTCCTGTCTTAAATATTCTTTTGCAAATGTTTCCAGGCAGAACAAGAATGTGAATAACCTAGTGTTCAGCAACTAGTTTTGAATAGATTCTTATTCTCCTGTCTGATTTTTGATAAGGAAAATACAGTAGCCATCACGTAGACCACATTTCTACCATTGCACTTGATTTTAAGGCAGTTAGCTAATATGTGTGTTCTTGCAGGGAGGATTTGAGGGAGAAATGGAGGATGGATTCAGGAATTTTCTTTGTTCACATTTCCAAAACACTCCCCAAAGCACTATTCTTGTTTTTTTCTTTGGGATTATACTGCAAAGCTTGGCTGAAACTTTGACTTCCTTCTTACTTTCTCGATGTCCTGCTATAATATTTTGCAGCTTGGATTTCTTCTTCTCCTCCCCCTCATGAGGGCACACGCATGCACACACATTCACACAACTATATCAAAAAAACAGAGAGCACTTCGGTTCAAACCTTTGCTAAGCCTCAAACTGTATATCCTAATTCACACCCAGACTCTCACATGCAACAGCTGCTTTTCAGATACCAGTTTCACAAAGGCATTTCATAACTCCTTATGACAGCTCTGTCTTTACAGAATTAATTCAGTTTCACACAACCCTCAGGATAATGGCATTTACTAAAAATAAATGAATAAATAGCATCATTATTCTATTTCTGTATTTATAAAACCAGGGACTGACTCTCATTTTGGTCAAGCCCGTCTAAAATCATAACAATTCTCCTGACATCAAAGGGACTACCTTCATGTCAAAGTGCTGTAAGCTAATAAAGAATTTGGCCAGACTGTTTCATGTTGTATGGGAAACATGTTATTTGTGATTAAGCTTGTAAAAATGAAGCAGTCACAACCCCTTTTCTACTGTACATTCAGTAATCAGACTCACCCCTGCTGCATCTAAGTCCCTGCCAGGGTGCACTAGGACGTGACTAACACCTATTATATATTTGTTTATTTCTCTCCTTCCCAGGCAATAATTGTGTGCACTGACCAATGGTGTATTTAGAATACACCCTATATACTTATACCAGTCAAGGTAAGGTCAAAGATGTGCAGATTGCTTTTGCAGCAGGAGGTGGTGAGGTTTGTTGTAACTCTTTGTTCCCGTGGGAATTTATTTCCCACTTTGGGTCAACTCTGAGGGAACTCTGTCTCTTGCACTGACACACTTACAAATGTTTTACAAAAGCAGCTGCTCTGGCTGGGAAAATTTTAATGTGCTGGTTTTATGTGTGCTTTCCTCTCTGGATGTTACCAGTGGGCTCACTTTGCCTTTACTTTTTCCTTCCTTCAAACAAAATGAGGTCTTGCTTAATTTTGCACTTCCCACTTCTAAAGTAAACTTAAATCTTTCAAGTTGTATCAGTGGAAATGTCTTTATTTAGTGCTGCATTATACTGAAAGCAGGCCCTCCAAAGTACTGCTGTGTTCTACCTCATTAATAGCGATGATATTCTCAGAAAGCATCACTTGGAGTTTTACAATTGTTGTAAACTAACCATCCAAAGGCATTAAATGCAGAGGAACATAAAAATATTTAACAGTGGGAAAGCAGAGAGAAGGAAAGCAAACAATGCAGAAAACCTACATATATAGGGGAAATTCATCATAATGGAAGAAACACATTGACAAAAAAAAGGGTACTTAAAAATAGAAGAACATTCCACATTTGAAAAGAACAGCAATTGTGAAAAAAGCTCATAAAAAGTAAAATATAATTACAAGGTACAGAATTTGAACAAAAGAGGTGTTTGAACAGTTAAGGTGCTGGCTTTGCTCACTGCTAGTGTTGTTATTTCAAAGTGTTGTTGAACAATGCTACAGTCAAGTCTAAGAGGAAGATTACAAACTGTTAGAGTGCTACCTGCGATACAGAACATTATTTGCCAGCAGACTGGTCCCAGGGTCTGATTTTGAACAGAGCATTCGCATAACTGTGAACATGCTTAATTTTTATAGCAACACATTGCCTTCAAATTGGATTAATTATTGCAGTGTTTTACGTTAAAAACTTGTGATCGATTCTGCAATTAAAAAAAAAAAATTACATGTTTCTGCTTTAGGTACAGCAGTTTCCTTTCATTTTCCTCTACAATGAAACACTTCAGTACAATGGGCTCTGAAAACAATTTTCAATGCCGACTCCACCGCATTCTAGCTTCATTTGTAGAGGTACACAAGCAGCCATAATAACAGCCTCAAACATAACTTTCAAAACACACTGCTTTTGTACTTCAAAAGCAATATGTCCCCATTTCTTTCTTATATGTCTTTTCTCAAGCTTTTTATTCTTCACAAAGAAACACAGAGCTGACCTGACAAAAACACTTTTCTTGACAGAGTAATCAAAATTATCCTTCCCAAGGAAATCTGAGCTCTTTTCCTGATAGTGCTACCTGGGAGCATAAAGGCCTAGATTTTGTTTGTATCTCTTGGAAAAAATGTGGACTGGGGTGTAAAAGTGGATAATTTTTTTTAGACCTAGAGTCTTACCAGTCCTCTGATCTTCAAGAGACAGATAGGTCTCATCCCAAATGGAGACTCATTGAATTTATCGAACATACATAAGGGCCTTGAGGAATATAATCATAATGGGGATCTAGACGTTCACCTGCTTCACCCAACACCTTCTGCCTTGGAAGGCAATGCACTCCCTGGGTTTTGACACCCTCCAGGTGACCATACTGCTTGAAGGGTCAAAGCTGGTAAGTGTGCTATGAACTTATTTCCCACAGTATCCCCAGAAAGAAAGAAAAACTGGTATAGCTCCTTCTTTCACTTATTCCCTCAAAATGAAAACATGCTCTGTGATGTAGAGGGCCCACTTTCATCTGCTTTATTGCATTCCTGTTACTAGATAAAGGCATAAAAAGCAGTTCTTTAGAACGACCTCTTTCCACCAGCCCACAACTAAAGAAAGTGGAAGACAGGCAGATAGGCATTTCTGAGGGAATGTAACTACTACAAGTTTTTATACAAAAAAAAACAAACCAAAACAAAACAAAAAACCAAATGCCAACCCAACCAAGTAGAATTCCCCCTACCAAGAAAAGGAGCTCACATATATTTGCAGCGCCTTGTCCGAATTTATGTTGCATTTTCCCCCTCTTCCTGGTCCTCTGTTCATCTATATGATCCTCAAGTCATCCAAACCTGTCTGGAGTGGCATACCTATGTTTTCTTTGCATGGAAACCAAGGGAGGGAAAAGCAATAGAGTTTCAGTAAGGCCAAAGCACACACTTGAGATGCAGATCAAACACAGTCTAGACAGATTCCTTAGCTGTTGGGGTTTTTTTGAGAATCTTTAACACTAAGCATTTGGTCTTTATAAAACACACAAAATGTTGTATTAATATTCTTCGGGTGAAGCATCAAAAAAATCTCTGCTTCAGAGTCTCCTGTTCTGTTCTGAGTCTGAGATTGTAATGTATGCAATATCTTCTCCTGTTTCTTACATTATTTAAATAGAAACATTAAAAACATTCAAAAAGACTAATTGGAAAAATACATGTCTGAAAAAATGTTTTTGACTCATTTGAAGGAGGACTGAGAGTAATGCTATGTGTACTCATTTATAAGACTTCAGTAAATGAAAGACTTTCAGATTGTGGCACTCTCTCTCACATCCTTCGTTGCCTTGTATAAACTATCTTGCACTTTAGAAGGGACAGAAGTTCCCAGAACTTGTGCAGTATGATGGGAGTCTCTGTGCCATACACAACTGCTGCTGGCCACCTTCCCCACACAAATCAGACAACAGCCTCGCAGTAATGTGGAAAGCAGTAAAGCTGATCAGTAGAACTTTGGTCAGCTGTTTTAACAATGCTGCCTTTAAATCCTGTATTGTTAAACCAGTTATGTATTTAAAAAGGCTCTATGAAGACAAGCCCGAAAGATAATGGCTTGGATAATGGGTCAATAGTTCCAGAGATTCTGAGAGACATGAGTCTAAGTCTGGAATTTATACACATTCCTGGTATTTTCCCGTCTCAATGGCACAGTAAAGCTGCTTAAATAGAATGGAGTGGGGGAAATCAGCCACATCAGATGATTCATGTATGCTTCTGCCTCCACTCAACTCATATTTTAAACAACATCTCATTGAAGTTTATAATCAAAAGCTTATATATTTTTCTTTATGGTATTGGTAAGCAATGGTCCCTTTGTCTATAGTCTGTCTCATAAACATAAAGTCAACTGTTATTTCAAGTTGTATTAGATCTAGATATAGGAGACCTTTGTTAACCTAAATAGTTTTAAAATCTCCTAGTTATTACTAATTTTCTTAGAACCCTGCAGTTAAATTTACATTGGCAAGTTCACAGATTGCTCTTTGCCAAGAGAAAACTTGTATGGAAAAAGACATTTCACATCCATATAGCAGATTAATATGTCTGATAAAGCAACTGAATAATATGTTACCTTTAAAATACGTATGTTTTTACTCTGTGAGTGATAGTAAAGTTTAGGTAGTTTTAGCAGCAAATCTCCTTAGGAAATTGGAGGTGCAGAATCAAAATATTTTCTACTGTCATTCGTTCTATACTCTCTTCAAACAACCTGGGTAACAAAATGCAGATGTATTGGTCTTTGCTCTCTTTTGAATTTTCCAACTTAAAATGTGTCACACTTATTACAATTACTGTGCTTTTCATTTGGGAAAACTGATTTTCCCAACCCTTTTTCTATTTTGTTAGAATCATGCAGAACTGTATGACTGTGGAAATTGTGTTATTGTAGAAATTCAAAGGGGTACATATGAGACACTTCAATGAACACTCCACATACACATAGAAAATAGCAAAAATGACAGACTGTCAATTAAATCCGTGCCAGGCCCCAGGTGAGAGCTAAGAGTGATTACACCATCATTCTCTATGTGGATATTTTCTTTTTATTCTGGTCTTATAATAAAATAGAAGAACCAATAGAAGAATTGCCCAGAGGGTTTCACACTGTAAAAGACAGTTAGAAAGATGTGGATCTACTAGACCTTTTGAATCTCTACTTTTAAAAAGGTTTCTTTACAGCTGTATTGTAGGTCAAAAGCAAATCTGATTCAAAAATGGGATCTGAAAACAGCTGTAAAGTTGTAACATGATGAGGGACCTCATTTGGAAACAACCTCAGACAGACTGTACGCAGGACTTCTGGCATAGATGCGATGAGACCACCTTGTTGGGCACTTGCAACATCTGTTGTACATTTGAGCTCAGCGAGCTCAGCAAGCTCAACTTACCAAAACACAGCACACTGACCAGGGATCCACAGGGTGACTACATTTTGTGTTTTCAATAGGCCTGGCAACCACGACCAGAACATGTGCAATGACCACCTCTGTGATTTCTGAATGTCAAACAGTCTAATCAGAGCCATTATTTTGAGTGGGGCATCAAGTATTTATCTTGAACAAACACATTTCATCTAGCAGGAGTGGCAAAAGGCTAACATGCCATTAGCCCCTACAATAAATCAGGCTGTAGACTGATGTGTCCCAGTCTTGAGCTGGAGATGGCTCTGACTTTCAAGTGCTTTGACTTTTATTCTCAGACTTCTTCCATGTATCGTTCCACAAAAGCTTGCTATTAAAGCAGGGCCATTGCCACATAATCAGGGAATTCATCAAATGCATCTCATTGTCAAGGAGTTTTTCTTGATATCACACTCTAGAATTGAATTGAATTGAATTTATCTCTGTATAGATACAGAAATAGCTCTGCATTTCTTTGATATTTACATTATAAGGTTATTTATGAACTATAGAACTGTCTACCATTGTTCAAATATGTATAATTTAATCTACATTTCAAGAAATGTGCTCATTGTTTCCACAGAACAAGCATTACTTTTTACAGTTAAATATAATACTGATAGAAATTGTTCAAATATTAGTGACCAAGTCCATCATCAGTTCACATTCTGGTAAAAACATTATAAAATTTATTCATATATACTTATTTTTCAGTCAATTCTTGCAGACCAGATATCACATTCCTTTGTTAGTTACTACCTGGCTAGAGTATATTTTTTTTTCTTTTAACCACTTTTAATGAGCAGATTTCATTGGTCCCTTTGAGATATACAGGAGGACATTAGAAATGGGCATAATAGTTATACATACCATTATGCCTGAATAACTGAAGCGTACTGTTAATTCTCCTGTTAAAATATTCCCAGCTTTAACTGAAATACAGTTTGTATAACAGACGCGGCTCACTTCCCACCTCAGTCAACAGTTTGCGGTATACTTTTGTGATTTCTCATTAGCTAGCATGTCTGCCTTCTGCCACAAACTGACTTAGATTCCTTCCATCTGTTGCAAACCCAATTTAATTATCCATCACTACTATGAATACAGCAACAAATACATTTATGCATGGAGGGTCTGCCCTTTTCCTTGTTGTCAGAATTTTTGTGAGGTAGTGTTTTCAAGTAAAGTTTTCATAACAGATTAGTTCAAAATACCTATTTCTGCATATATCATGTTTTTATTAATGTTAGGTTCTAGATCCAGTAAGATCAATCAGTAATTCAAATGAAACCGTATTTTCATACAGTTTTATCCACTTATTTTTTTATTTTAATGTTTGCAAAGTGAAACACTCTTTGGACTATTTCTACAACTGTAATTAAGTTAGAGATTTTGCAGTTACTCAATACTGATATATTGCATGCATCACAGCATTATTTTTAATTATTTTTACATATACTAGCAACAATTGACAAAACACAAAAAAAATGCTTTTTTCCTATTTAAAATTGGAAATTTTGAAATTAGCTATGAAAATCAGGGAATCACAGACTTGTAGGGGTTGGAAGGGATCTTTGGAGATCATCTAGTCCAACCCCTGGCCAAAACAGGTTCACCTAGAGCAGGCTGGACAGGAACGCATCCAGGCGGGTTTTCAGCATCTCCAGAGAAGGAGACTCCACAACCTCTCTGGGCAGCCTGTTCCAGTGCTCTGGCACCCTCAAAGTAAAGAAGTTTTTCCTCACATTCAGGTGGAATTTTCTGTGTTCCAGTTTGTGTCTGTTGCCCCTTATCCTGTTACTGGGCACCACTGAGAAGAGTCTGATCCCATCGTCTTGACACCCGCCCTTTAGATATGGATAAGCATTGATGAGGTCCCCTCTCAGTCTTCTCCAGGCTAAACAGACCCAGGTCTCTCAGCCTTTCCTCATAAGAGAGATGCTCTAGTCCTCTAATCATTTTCGTAGCTGCCCGCTGGATGCTTTCCAGTAGTTCCCCATCCTTGAAATGGCAGAGTACTGGACACAGTACTCCAGATGTGTCCTCTGTACTCTGCCTCATGAGTAGGTGAGTAGGATGACCTCCCTCGACCTACTGGTCACACTCTTTTTAATGGACCTCAGGAGACCATCATCCTTCTTGGCCACAGGGGCACATTACTGCCTCATGGTCAACGTGTTGTCCACCAGGACTCCCAGGTCTCTCTCTACAGAGTTGCTTTCCAGCAGGTCAGCCCCTAGCCTGTATCAGTGTATGGGGTTATTCTTTCCAAGGTGCAGGATCCTACCTTGCCCTTGTTGAACTTCATTAGGTTCTGCTCTGCCCAAATCTCTAGCCTGACCAGGTGTTGCTGAATGGGAGCACAGCCTTCTGGTGTATCAGCCAATATTAAAACTGCTTTAAAATTGTCAGGGTTTTTTTTGTGAACACCTGATGTTAGTTGGCCAGGTGGATTAATTCGGGTTTTCTTCACATATCAATCTATACTATTTGTATTGGGTTCATGTGCTATGGTTTTGGTAGTGGGTAGGTGGCTGCAGTGGCGTCTTCTCAGAGAAAACACCAGAAGCTACCCCTGTGTCAGACAGAACCAGTTCCATCCAACTCCAAGATGGACACACTGCTCCCCAAAGCTCAACCCATCAGTGATTTTGGTAGCACCTCTGTGCTAACATATTTAAGAAAGGCTAAAAACTCTGCATATCAGTTGTGAGAGGAGTGAGAAAATGTGAGAGAAACAACAATGCAGACACCAAGGTCAATGAAGAAGGAGAGGGAGGAGGTGCTTCAGGTGCAGAGATTCCCCTGTAGCCCTTGGAGAACACCATTGTGAAGCAGGTTGTCCCTCTACAGCCCGTGGAGAACCATGCCAGAGTAGATATGCAGCCCATAGATGACCCCATGCTGAAGCAGGCTCCTGATAGGAGCTGCAGCCCCTGGAGAGGAACCCATGAAAGAGCAGGTTTTCTGACAAGACCTGTGGCCCAGGGGGGACCCATGCTGGAGTTATCTGTTCCTGAGGGACTGTACACTGTGGAAAGGACCCATTCTGGAGTGGTTCTGAGGAATAGCAGCCCATGGGAAGAACTCGTGTTAGAGAAGGTTGTGAAGGACTGTACCCCATGGGAGGGACCTCATTCTGGGGAAGACCATAAGGAGGAAGGAGTGGCAGAGAAGAAGCATTATGGACTGTCTGCAACCCCCATTCCACATCCACCTGAGTCATTCTGGGGGAGGAGGTAGAAGAGATAGGAGGGAAGTTGGGCCTGGGAAGAAGGGAGGGGTGGAAAGAAGGTGTTTTGAGTTTTGTTCTTATTTCTTACTATCCTACTCTGTTATTAATTGGCAATAAATAAAATTAATTTCCCTAAGTTGAGTCTGTTTTGACTGTGATGGTAATTGCTAAATGATCTGCCTGTCCTTATCTTGACTCACGAGCTTTTCATTTGCATTTTCTTCTTCTGTCTGTTGAGGATGGGAGTGATAACAGCGGCTTGGTGGGCATCTGTCAGCACCAAGGTGAATCCACCACACTATGTCTGAGTAGTATTTTCTGAAAGTAATTCCCATAACTGATTTGAGCCTTATGCTTAATTTCACAAAATGCATTCTTGTTTCTGTTTGCTATTCCTGAGAACAAAGTCCTTCAATCTTACTTCCTCAAACCATTCTTAATACACAGCAGGACTTCAGTGTCATCCCTAATTGATAAAGATGTCTGACATTATCTTTTAGACCCTGCTTTGGTTTATCTTTCATTGGTCATTTGGTGTGGGATGTCCCATGGTTAGCTCTCTCTATACAACCACTCTTTTCTTTCTGGAAAATTTCACCTGACATGGTCCAAATTTTGGCCAGGCAAATGTATTGTCTTGGCTTTGTTCAACATTCTGGCAGCCCTTCCTCTGCAATGCTCATAATCCTGCATTTTGGGGTCCCTGAGCTGAGTCAGATGTGAGTGCTAGCAAGGATTGTAGCGTATCATGTGATATGTTGTCAAAAGCTGGAAGGAGGAGGTAGGTGAACTCCATATAAAGATGGAAGATGGAAATTGGAGAATGTGACTGGATATCAGTGGTTGAGGGAAGGGAGAAGCAGATCAGATATCAGATGGGAAGCCAGGACTGATGCTAGGATAACAAGAGGCAAAAGTAGGTAGGCAGGGGTAGGAATGATGGTTGTTTTGGAGGAGTCTGCTAATGGCTAAGCAAGAGACCTGGGCTGAAGGTTGTTGTGGGAGTAAAAGGATGTATCTGAGTATTTTAGTTTAGATGTTAGCACTGGCAACCAGTTTAGCACTGGATCAAGAATGTACTTTTGAATGAATTCTCCTGGTGGTCCCTGCTATTGTGTTCTGGTTCACGTGGTACAACACACATCATAGATTCCTTTCAGATTAAACTGGGAAATGCACTACAGAACTTCAGATGCTGTGCTTCTGCCTATGCACTACTAGGACTTTTGGCCTGGTAGGCTATCTGTGGCCTTCAAGCCTAAGGAGCAAGGTGGCTTGCATTCATGTTCTTAGAGTTGGCCTGAAGACTGTGCACTCACTATGCATAACACTTGGCCTGGATCTTCTCTGGAATCCGCGTGACTTTAGGTCCTAGTAATTACTTATGAGTGAGAGCGTGAAATAATGTGAGAGTTTGCCAGAATGATGATTTTATAGCATCCCCGTGAGAATGTGTGGTGCATATGCTAAGTGCATATGCACTTGAGAGGGCAAGGCCTGCAGAGATATGAGGATTGTCCTGGGTAGAGAAAGCTAAACCTGGCATAATTTATATTCATATTATCTGGCTGGAACATGCTTTGCTATGCATTGCTCTGTCACTTGTAGCTGAGTTTCCTCTGGGAGAAAGCTGGCTGAGTCATTTCAGCAAAAAACAGGAGAAGGGAGCTGGCACATATCCAGTACAGATAAATGAGGGACCAGATCTGGGAGCAGTTGCAAGACCTAGAAGATAACTATTTCACAAATGCAGGTGCATCCTAAAGGGAGGATGTGAAGAGGCTGCATACATGACAGGGCACCAAGAAGGACGGTGAGGGAGTGTGGAGACTGAGAGGACTGGGACAGCAACTGTACAGAATGGACAAGGAAGGACCTTTTGAGGAAAAGGCAGGGAATATGAAACATTAATAAAGTTCCTTTAATGCCTTTCTTCATTTTCATGTTATTTTATTATTTCCTCTCTAATTTATTTGCCTTCTTTATGACCTGAACTACTGCAGCCCTTTCAGTTTCTCTGTCTATGAAGTGTTTTCCAGGTGTCTTTGAACATGCTCAAACACCATGAACACGTGAATGGGTTAGTCTGAAGAAAGTCTGTTTGGCTTGCTACTAAATGATTTTGCATCACCTCCAAGAGTCAAATCTATCTCTGGATTTTCAGTACTCACCTTTCAAAGCAAAAGCTTTCCATCTTCTCTGCTTTAAAATGCAAAGTTTAATTTGTGTTTTTTTTTTCCCTTTTGAATCGACTTGTCCACGTTTATGCCTCAGGCTTCACCTCTGTTCATTTATCGACAATCTGATCTTTCAATTTTTTAGATTGCCTTTACTGGCAAGCTCAAGAAAGGAACAAAAAAGACTTGGCATCCACTGAGAATGAATTGCTTTCCTGCCTCTAATCCAGAGTAGGGCAAAAACACACTAGTGGTGTGCTTGCTGCTATGAAAAGCTTACTCCACCTAGGATATCCCCAGATAAGTCTGTCAGAATACAAGCCTTAATAGCAACTGATATGCATATTAGCTGATTCCTTATCAAAACTTCAGTTGAAAGAAACACTTCTATGATCAGTATTTCAGCAAATAATACTTTTTAAGCTACATCTGATGTGAGGCTGAGATTTGCAAACTCATCCCTCGTAATTATTTGAATGAATGGAGAAAGACATTGTTTAAACTTATTTATAAAAGTCGAGGAAGAGGACAAGTATGCGGGATATTAAAAAGCAGTGTAAGGCAGGGAGTCGATCAGACTTCAATTGTCAAATATTTGAGGTTTTTTTGAGGCATTTGAAAATTCAGTGAAATTCTTACCTGCAATCGGTCAAACTCTTCTGGAAAGTAGAGATAGAAAGGGCACCTCTTCTTTTTGAGAGCAAATGCTTTTCTTTTGATTAGGTCTTCTCTGACCTGATTTCTATATTTGTCAACTGCTTGGGTTTTGGCTCTGAGGGGGCTGCATTTTGAAAGGAGAGAGGTGTGCAACCTCGCAGCTCTGTCCCAAGCTGTATGGATAGATTTCAGCTACCTTAGCTATCACTCTGGCAGATCTATGTTTCATCCAGAGAACTTCCACTGAGATCCATGATTGGATTTTCTAATACAGGCTTTGAAATGTCTGTGTATTGCACCATCTGGCCTTTATTTGTGGGTTTGTGTAATAAAATGCTTTTAAAAACCACAAAGTACAATTATAACTACTCATTTTTAATTTTTTTAATTTTAAACTTTAGTAGAAATCAATTTATTTAGGCTTAAACAGCTTTTTGGCACAATTGCAGTATTCCTGTAAGTGATGACATTGCATGTTGCAAACTAGCTGTGCAGTGCTGACACCAGCAAGTCCAAATGCCAGCCAATACTACACACAGTAGTAGCCCTGGGAGAAGGGTAGCAAATGAGCATGTATCTAATTAAAGTTCTCTGATAGGATTAATCAGTTGACATTTTGCCACATAAATCAATAGCTGGATTTTCCTTCCACCAGAATGCCTCCTTTTCGCTGAGGAAGCTATTCACTCTTAGCTAGAAAGTCAATGTTTTAGGCAGATGATTGATTCGCCCTACATTTTATGCATTCAGATTCAAAATATAAACAACAGATGGCTTTCTCTACAGTCCTAAACCTAGATTTGATTGGTGTAATCCACTCAACACTGCTGGAATTCAAACCCTATAAACTTAGAATGACCTATGGATCTCTCTTCTACCCCATCTCAAACGTAACCGGTCCAATTTCGCAGGTGCTATATCAAGTGGTTTAGACCTCCAAGAGGAGAATGGTTAGACAAGGACTATTCTGTCACTCTTAATAGGTGTCACAACACCAAAGCAATGGGCAAAGTAACCTCACACTGAGTAGAACCTCATTAAGAGTGACCAGAAGAAACCAGGCCGCTGTCCAGATTACAGCCTTCATCAGCTGGATCCTCCAATTAGTGCATGTTACTCGGAGCTGTTACTTGTTTGAATGGGAACTCTTGGGCTGGGCCTGAGAGGATTTGGGTTTTAATTAGGTAATTATAAATCCCTAATTATAGGGTAATAATCTTTCCAATATCTCTTCTTAACTTTGGCGCCAACTAGACCAGATGACTTGGATTTATCCTCATCCTTGAGGAGAATGAGATTTTTCTTCCAGAGATAAGAGTTGTTGTCTGTAGATCATGAGTGATTTGGTGTAAAGATTACTAGTATTTCTTAAGCTGCTTAGACAAGTCATTAAGGTTCATTTTTTTAAATTATAAATAGTTAACCTAATATAATGTGCTAGCTGAATCTGAATCTGCACAACTGCAATACCAAAATTTGTAGGAACATTAGTATCCATGCATAGTAACTGTTACATTAACATGATTTTTCCATGTAGAATGCAGAATTTTACAAAATTCAATAAAAAGCTATTGTGAACAAGAGGAAAATTGGACAAGTTATATAAATAATTGAAAAGTCCTGCTGTTTCTTTAGTGAAAGCTGGCACTAATGAAAGATAACAGACTGTTACACTTACTCAGGGAACTTACTCACAGGATCAGTTTAGCTTCAGGAGTCAGTTATATTCAGAACTTCATCATAGAAAATAAAAAAAAAGAAAATACCAATTTCACCCCAAACTTGAGTTTAAGGACTATCGAACCTACTGAAGAATCAGAATAAGATTCAGGGAATAATCATGGAAAAAAAAGGGAGAGGTAAGAGGGATCTTAAAAATAATATGAAGGATTGCTCCTTAGAAAAAGTGACCTGAATTAAAGAGAACTCACATTGAACAATTGGGTTAAGTAACCCTAAAATTAAATTAAATGTTTAGTTTTGGGTCACATGAACTATATTTGTTTGCATAAAAACTTGAAATATTTACTTGGTTTTGAATAGCTTTTTTTATTTTTTCCTGCTCAGATTAAGTCTTCAACCAACAGCTGAAACCCCCATGATTTGGCTTGGTGAATACTTTGTGATGCAAACCTGACATTGCTCCTGCTTGTAGCATACAGTAGCTTTAGACTTATGCAAATTTATAGGACATAGATTTTATATGCCAAGGCCTCTGTGTCAATATCTATGGCTAATCTGAGGCCTTGACTGATTTCACCATTAATACACCCCAGCAGATTATCCTTTTTAATTGTTCTCTCAAATACACCAAAAAAAGGGCATTGAAATGCTGAGGAGCCTAATAGGCAAAGAGATTTTGCAGTCATCTCCAAATGAAAGCTGGAGCAGGGGACATGAACACCATAAACTGGACATGAAGAAAAGAAAAGGCATAAAGAAGGCAGAAGGTGGAAATGCATGTGGGATTTACTTTCTCTAAATCGGCTGTGCACCTTGAAATTGGGAAATCCAGCTCCTGACAGATATTACAGTTTTACAATCGTTTTTGAACTAAGGGATGAAAATGTAGAGTTAAGATCAGCAAACAAAGTAAAAAATATTGCAGAACTAATTCACGTACACTGTGGGTGTTATTTCGTGTTTATGACCTCTCTTTGGAAGCTCATGCAGATCACCAGGAAATAATTTAAATGAGGGGATCAAATGTTTTTTTTGCAACTCCCTTTGGATTCAACTGAATGTATGGGAATGAATTTGAAGGCAAAGTCAGCTTATAAAAACTGCATTGCATTGGTGTATGCATATATCATTCTTATGAATATGGATAGAAAGCTATAGCTCTTTCTCAGCCAACCCAAAAAAATCACAGATCCTCAAAATGAATCAATTTTTCGAATAGGAATTTTTAAATGGTTAAGATTCTTTTTTAATTAGGCTTCAGCTAGTTTTCTGGGTGCCTGAATTCACCAAAACTCACTATCCAAGTGCCACATATCTGACTTTTTAAAACCATCTGTAAAGAAATGTTATGAACAGAAAAGTAAACAGAAAGTACCTTTTCACACCTGGAAGAGTCTACGTAGGATGGTTTGGGTTGGAAGGGACCTTTAAAGGTCATCTAGTCCAAACACCACAAGGCTTATAAGAGGACACCACTTAAAAACCTACATAGCTCTTGTAATTTCTACTTTTTTCATACGTCTTGATGCACTGTTTTAAATTAGCATTTTATTTTACAGCATTCTTAGAAGACTTCTAACATAAAATAATGACTGGATAGGTGCAGTCTACGTGCCTCATTTTTTGTAATTACCTTTATTGACATGCATGATGTGACATATGATGAATTATTTTAGACTCTTCCCTGTAAAACCTTTTTTTTTTTCTGAAAATAGAAATTACTTTCAAATAGGTGGTCAAGATTATCAAGTGTTAAAATTATGTTGTAACTCTTCTGATATCCATCCTAATACCCAGCTTATGGTAGCTAAGAAGCTGTCCCATATTAAGAAGATGCAGAATCTACAACAGTTCTCACCAAATTACTAAATGTGTTATGTGCAAGGTTGTTTCCTGATAATTTCAGAAGCTTTTTTTTTTTTTAATCAGTTTTGGACACACTTTCCTCTCTGGTTAACCTGCTTCTTACTAGGATGAAAAAGGCATTGTCCTCTGCTGGAAGAGTTATGTGACGAGGAAACCACTTCTGCAGGAGACAAGCTTGTGGTCAATTTTCTCCCTGTGTACAGACCAAAGAAAAAGCTTTCTGTAAAGAAGAATTTAAAATAGGGTTTTCATTAATCATTGTTTGCTGGACATGCCAGGGAAAGCTAAATTAAGGAAGACATCCTTTCACTTAGTTAGGGAAAACCGCAGTTCATAATTCTTTCAGAAACACACAATGGCAAACTTTGTACTATTTAGATACTGAAAGCCAAGCCAGACTAGATTAAAAACTGGCTAGCTATATTTTATAATTCTCCAGGAAGTGCTTTTTTATGAGAATTGGAGGGAAAAAACTTAACTGCAGTAGAACCGATCCGGAATTTTTGACTACATGGATTTTCATTGGAAAAGATTAATGTTCAAAACCTAACTTTATACAGAAAAGGCAAGGTTTGGAAGGAATTACTTTTGGAAAGCTTCACAGTGTCAAAAAGAGATTTCAGGCTTTATTACAATTAGATGAAAGCTGCAGAGATAAAGAGCCTGGCTGATGTTCCATAGTCCTGAGGCACAGGAAAACAGGCTTCCAGTGTAAAACATGTATGACATGAAACATGAACACAGATCTGCTAGGTGAATTCCAAGCGAATGTCCTTTGGTCTTCAAGGAACTGATAATACTGATGTTTTTCATCTGGGCTACTATGCTTTGTTTCTGAGTGAGCAAGTATTGCATGATTATTCACATGCTGATTAAGAGACAAAGTAGTATCTACATGAAGAAAATAGAAGTCATAACTTGTTTGTGGTAAAAATGATGCAGGGGGGTTGGAAGTAGATGATCTATAAGGTCCCTTCCAACCCAAACCGTTCTATGATTCTATGAAAGGGTACATATTCCATGTTTTTCTTGCTCAAACAATGTTATTTTTACAAATTCAACCAACTCCCAACAGGAGAATTACACAGCTGCTGCTCAATAGACTGGTGGAGAGACATTCACCCAAAATACGGGAGGCTGAGAAGTAGTTCCCTGCTCCATGAAGCCCAGAACAGTAACTTTCTCTCTGTTGTTTCATGAAAAGAGAGGGGGGTAACCTAATTAATCAAATCATCATCATTATTAACTATTAGTAATAGTATAACAGAAGTTGTTAACTGTGTGCAAGGCAGCTCTAAATTATAATACTTCACTAAACTGGTCTTTCACCATTCCTGCCACTTTGTTTATCTGGGAAATTGTTTATTTCTTTGTTTATGATGTGAAGTCTGAAATGCAACAAGGATGAATACAGTTGTCTGAGGGAAAGATGTTTACCAAAATTAGCCCAAAATAAAATCAAGATCTGAAGGATTACATCCTGAGAATTTTTGTTTCCTTTACATCAAGATCTGGAACCAAATTTTACAGAGGCTCCTGGAGGAATGAATTATAAAGCCCTCAATGATGAATTAAAACCCCTCAAATCGTGTGTGTTTTAAATCTGAATCAATAGTATAGCAAGGCAATCGTAAGTCTTAGAAATTTTCAAAACATAATAAAACCATGAAATAAAGTTAACCTATTTTTTTATTGATAATCTTTAAATTTACTGTTATTTTACTTACATTTGAACTCCATAATCATCATCTGAATCAGAAACAGGTATTCAGGAAGGACTGGCAAGACATGAAAAACAAATGAATCCCATGATTATTAAATTTTGATGATTCATTATAATTTTTTATTAACTCATCCCTTAACTCCAACCTTTAGTATTGTTCTCTGAATTGGTATAAAATTCTGAAAAACGTAGAAATGTTACTAGCTTTTTACATGAAGTCAGGCAAAGCTTGAAACCAGTTTTCCTTGGATACATTGAGTTCATTCACGGCTATGACTAAAAATTTGAGAAGATGCAAGTCTATATGGATGAGAAACCAAGGGCTCAGATACTTGCAGTTTCATTACTCAGCTTCAAAAATACTGTACGCCTCTAATTACTTTCCTCTGAATGTTCTTGCTTGGCAAACAGAGTAAATCTTAGTCTGACAATCCTCTACATTGAATGAGTCAAGTGTAAAAACTCTATTATTACATCCACAGTGGTATTAGGCTGTAAGAGAAAAAATGTTTGCGGAGAAAATTAATTGAACAGTTGCTACAGAGGGGAAAAACAAGGGCTTTGAGCAAGCCCTTGTTTAGTGCTCAAATAGAAGCAAGTTAAATACATGCTGAGAGTAACAACAACTCTATTTTAAACTTAACTGTGGTAGTCAATTAGCCAGTTGGAGAGAAAAGGGCAGTTATTATCAGAGAGGAATATTAGCAGAAACAAAGTGATAAAAGCTGTCAGCTCTGTGAGTTACAGATGGTAACATAAGAGTTAGCTCCTGCAGAACTACAATGCAGGGAACGTAAAAATGTTTGTATATGCCGTGAAAATAACATCTCTTTTTTAGTCCACGGTTTTTAGAGTCACCAAAAACAATAATGCCAAAAGCCATTCTTCGTAGATGTTTTAAGTATTAAGAGGTTGAAGAAAGACCAATTGTTTTGAAAAAGGTTCTCTTCCATAAGTCCTTCACTGACTGCCTTTGTGAGCTCATTTGGGTTGATAGCTGTAGTTTCACAGATGATTTTACATGTATTAGCTGAAGGATGTTACACGTTGGTATGCACGGGTTTAAGTCTGCTGGGTTTAAATAGTTGTTCCAGCGTTGGGGGCATTTTTCTGGTGTCTGTAGACAGGTAATGGCAGGATTTGCTAATACAGACACTAAGAAAAGATCCTGAAAGACCGTAAGATAGGACTTCCATCAGGTAGATTGCACCCTTTACTAGGAAATCATGATTTTCCAAATTCTTTTAGGCGTTATGGTAAGCATTGGATTTCTCTGTGGAAACACTCAACAGCCAAACCACAGATGTTTGCTTTAAATTCCACCAAAGCCAGTTCACAGCACTGAATCAGGTCTCAAATTGGACCTAGATATAATCAGCATAATTAAAAGTTGAATTCATAAGCAAGGGCCAGAATATAACTTCATAACAAATAAAGGCCAGAGAAACCAAGATGAAGCAATAAAAAAGTCTGTTCTCAGTGTAGCAGTCTTGTTTCTGCAGTCCTTTTCCTACTGGTTTATATCATCCAGCTCCTGGGAAATCAGGTGCTTCCTGCCAATTGAAGATCATTAACACACTGAAAACAAACACATGGTTTTCTGTAGATTCTTGTTAGCATAATGTTAAGGCTCTTGCTTTATGGGAATACATTTTGATCTAACCTCGGACAGGCAGGCGCTTCAATGTGTCTTTTTAGCTTAAAAGAGACAAATGCTTAGTTTATATCAGACCATAAAGAAATCAGGATAACACGGAAGAGAGACAAGAATGAAATTCATCTCATCTGACTTTGGACATCTGTAGTGGGAGATGTCTATATCTAAGCTAATAACTTCCCCAAGCTCCTTTTATCATAAATGAAGAGGAAATAGGTACTTTTGAAAGTCTAAACAATTAGCTCGGATGTCAATACTCACAGGGTAAATGTTTATGTTTATTCAGGTGAATCCCACTCTGAATTACTATAACATGTAACCCTTAAGTTATGATGTCATGCCCTTAAGTCTGAGTTGATTTCTGTGGCTTCAAATCAGCAATGTGCTAAAGCAATGTCCTAATTTTAAGCATATAAATAGTCCTATTGAAGTCAGTGGGATATTCATATATTAAAGGTACACTTCAGCGCTTTGCTGAATCAAGGCCTATGTGAATAATGTGCCACATGTGTTTTTTCTTGCAATAACTCTGTTACATCATTTACCTTTAGGCAGTAATTTCACCATACAGTGGAATGAATGTTTTCAGAAAGGTCCTTTAAATTTTTAAGATTTTGGCATTTTTAAAGCAGATGCTAGTAAATTAGTAAGGCTTGTATTCTTTCCTATGCTTCATAATAGCATTAAAATCTAATAAAATATAATTCAATGTTTTGGCTACTGCATTAATTGAACACTAAAGCTGTTTCCATCTCTTAGTAAGGGTTCCAATTATAACTAGAGACATGCTAACTTTTTTTTCCCATTTCATGTAAAAAAGATGAGCTGAAATAGTAACACCAGTTACCAAAGTAGTAAAGACCTTTTCAACCATTTAGCAGTTAGACAGCTCAAGATATTCATCACTCATCCATGTAATTTCTAATCCTTAAAAGCATAATGACCCTAGCAAGTTCTGAGTGTATCTAAGTTTTTTTAATGGTTTTGTAACTGTACAATTTATACAATCTCACTGAAGAAAGCCTAAAACTGGAGCATATCTTAAACTGTTGATTTTTTACGTGGATTGGTTCAGAATTCAGCTGAAAGAAGAGGGTTCAGTTATAGTGAACTGTAACCTGAAGTGGGAAATTATGAAGAAGGAAATCCTGCCTGAGAGGTGTTTGATGTTCTCTTTTGATCTTGGTGGACATCCAAACAGAACCCAATATTCTGCTCTCAGCAGCATCCCTGGCCCCTTGGACTGAGATGGAAGAATACTGCCAAGAACAGGTTGTCCCAGCCCCACTGCTGCAAGGGAGGTGCAAGACGTTCCACTGGATGCAAATTAAATGCAAGCCTTAGATTGCTGACAAATTCCCAACATGGCCTTTTGTAGGGCAAAAGCTTGGCCTCTTCTCCAGCAGGTAACACTGTTCTGCTTGTAGTTAGCTTCCGTATCAGTCAGCTACTCAGTATATTGAGATCTTCCCAAACAGGCCTCACTGCAAACTATTTTTATATTAAGATATCCCGTAGCAGTCATTAAAAAAATAAATGAACTAGTGACATTAAGCTGAAAGGTAAGCAAAGGTGCTGAGTGTTAAACATATTAAGAGGGGGAAAAAAAATCTGTTAATCGTTTTATTAATGTTTTCTTTTCTGCAGAAATCCTTGAAAATGCTTGTAATTCTTTGCAGCTGACAGGCTGCTGATCTTGCAGAAAGAAGACCTTTTTGGGTGCCTTAACTCCAAGTCACAGTTGTTCCTTGTTTTGACTATTGGAGAATTAATTCAATAGCCTCCAAAATAGTAAGTGCCTATGCTCTTACACTTTAAGTATAAGAAGGTCTGCATCTGAGAAAAATTACAGTCAAACAAATGCTACATTGAAACACAAGCTTAATGAGTTACACTGAAGCTGTGTGAGAGTCTGTCAAAGTCATTTTGCTCCCATATGGATTTTTACAACGCTATTGCTTTACTTGTTTCAGCAGATTTAGTCCTGATTTGAAGGATTCCCCTCTTTCCCAGCACTAAGCGTCACTCCAGCGTTCCCATGCTCATGGGAAGTGGCAGATAGGGGTGAGGCTTTAGGTCTGTGTTGTGCTCTGTCTTTTTACAGTGACCATGATATAGTCCATGAGGTGCAGTCCCCACCAGTCCACTCCATTTAGCACTAGTGCCGTCTTGAGGACTGTCATGGTGGCACCTTTTTGAAACTCCAGTGGGGAACCTCCCACTTGTACGCACGCCTCTGATGCATGTCTCCAAAAAGACTGGATATTCCCCACTTTGTGTATGTATGCACCTACCTGCCGCAAGCTCCTGGTGCCCAAGTCCACCAACACATCTCCTGCAAGATGTGCTGGAGACCAGCAGCTTTCTCAGCTAAGCCAGCCTGTTCCCATGACCTCACTCACTGTTCAGAGCACGTGGGGCATCAGGTTGTCCCAGCCAACCCTGCTGCCCACACCACAACATGACACCTGCTGAGGGGAAGACAAGCTCTTCTAAGGGAAGAGATGTGCTTCAGACCACACATGGAGACAGAAGCACATTCTCTCCGCAATAATGAACAGAAAGTTACCCAGGGACACCATCCCTACCAAATCCCTGAGGGTTTTTGGCTTTTCTAAAGAGTGCACTGAAGCACCTGAGGCTCCTGCTCTAGCCAGCCACCAAGACCAGGCTTGACCCAGGTCTGACTAGCAGTTGGCTTAATACAACATGGAAGTAATAAGAGCCATTCACTATTTTACATGGTCATACAGCTCTCCACCACTGAGTCATCTCCCCTTGCTCTGCTGCATCTGCCCCCTCCCTTGCCTTCACCTTCCAAGGCAGCTCAAAAGTGAGTAAGAGAATTTATCTTTCCCTTCCCAAGAGCTTTACAGAAGAAGAAATTGCATCTAATATTCTCACAGTAAAAATGAATTTGATAAATTTAGGTTATATTTTTTAAATACTTTGGGTCTTGTTCTGATTTTCTTTACATTTATATCTTACTCAATACATCTTCAAATTTTGTCATGTGTGTTTTTGCTGAAGTGCTAGACAGGCTGAGGTTTCTGTATGAAAACACCTACGACATTTTTCACTGTCTAATGTTTTATGCTGACAGAATCATTCTGGCAGCTTTTTTTTCTTGTGGACCACGTCATTGCAGAGACACTGAAACAACAGACTCCAGGGTCGCAGGTTACAGAATTCTGGAACAGCCCTATCACACAAGCAGCCTTCATACACTTCCTAGGTTGTCTGAAAACCAATGGCCCTTAACATATTGTTCTTGAAAGAAAAAGGCTAGATAAGCCCCAGCCTTCCTGGTGATAGACAAAGAACACAAAAAAAGTCTTAAAATGAAAAAAGTAGTGTCAAATCATGCTCATTGTGCAGCGTCAGCGTGCTTTTCATATTTATCTGAGCACAATGTTGTGAGACAAATATCTGAGGACAATTCACAATAGTGAATTGGGTTAAGAAAACTTTTTAAAGGCAAGATACGACTATAAGGTCAAGTATTATTTAGAAAAATGAGAAAATTTATTTCGTTTTACTTCACCCTCTAATTTCTGTGAACCATATAAAATAGTCAGCCTTTCAATGTACTATGGTCTCACGTGCATTTTTCTTGGCTCTGTCTTCTTTCTTGTTATCTGAACATTATATTATCCAGTGAATCATCTGCAGATAGGTCCAATTATCTCAGGGACTTGATGAAATAAATTATGAAATGAATGATGAGATTGAAACAGACTTGCGCCATCTTTCTTTTTTCTGTTTTCCTAACTTTTAAAATGTAGATTCTTTTTAATTGTTCTGAATCTAGCATCATTATGTATTATTCAATCTCAGATAAAATACCTACATTGTACCAGAAAAAAAAGGTATTTTCCAAAAATCCTTCTTTGTCTACTTAAAGTATAATTACCTGGTCGGTCTTAAATATTACATTCACCATAATCTCTTCTACACTCCCAAATTTCAGAAAAATTACTGGGTTAATTCAGGTCACTGCCTTTCTAAATTAAATATGAGAGCAACAGGAGTAGTAAAGGAAAGGAGTAAGCAGGAGTCAAGTACAGAGCAGACAGTTACAGCAATGTATAGGAATTACGAAGGGTTTGCCAGAAATACCAATCTCATGTGGAGACAGGAAGAATTACCGCAGGGTACCTATCCTCACATGGGGAAGAATGGAAGAAAGAGTTCTTATTTCCAGCAAAGAAGAATGGAAGATAGAATATTTTTTAAAAAATCTAATTTTAACCCAGGATTGAACAAAGGAAGATGATTAGAGCTGCCAGCAGCCCAGAGGGTAGTGGCTCCATGGTTTTAGGACCATGCCATCATATCACTCCTACACTGGTTTTAACCCCCAACTCCCTTGTTATCCCCATACAATCTCCCTGGGCTCTGTGGAATTCATGTTTGTTTTCATGGCTAATGGGCATGGGGAAAAGCCAAGCTCCACTTCAGTTTATGTTGGCATCTCTCTACTTCACAATGAGAATGCAAAATCACTAATAGTCCTCCTGTGACCTTTCTGTAGTTCACTGGACTTTTGTGGTTGAGACCTTTTACAACTGGTACTATGGGCTGAGAAGCGTTTAGAAATTTTAGCTGCTTCTGGTAACTGAGGACAAAGGAATGAAGGTGGGATTTCCCCATGGAAACCATCATACTCAGGATGGTTAATCTTGACACAAAACCAAAACAAAAATGGTGATGTTGGTGGTATAAAAGACATGAGCTGAGAGATGCGGCTAGCTTAGAAAGTATCATTCCTTTGGGGAGCAGATTGGGCTCGGTTTCTGCTTAGTTAATATAGATGAACTCTAAACATGGTGTCTGTGACATTCAGAAATCAAATGCTGCCAAAATGAATGTAAAATGTTCTCAACATACACTTAGGACATTCTTAAAATTAAATTCAGTACAGCATTACCTCACTAGTTATGGATATTTTAGAGCTACTTATTGTCTGTCTGTACCTAGTTATACCAAGTTCAAAGTGAGATATGAAATGTATTTTGTGGTCCTTCTAGAACTTAAGCAGCATGTAATGATGGCTGGAAATGGTATTCAATATGTTCAGAAGAGGGCTATGTCTTTTTGATAACCACTGCAAAAACTTTAGGGAGTACTTTTTTTCTCCAATATAGACCAAATTTTAAACTTAGAAAGTGATCCCTGTTGTATTAACACTCTTTACTCTGTTTTCAGTGAATTCAAGAAGCTTTTAGTAAAGCTTCAGGGGGGAAATGTTGACTGTTCTCTTATGTCTGAAGAAAAAAAAGAAACAGATGAGAGAATGAGAAAGAGATAAAATTGGTTGAAATTGAAGGGGATAAAAATGCCTTTCTAGTACCAACAATCAGTTTGGTTGGGAGCTGAACCTGAATGTAAGGTACAACCACATCTATTTCGGATAGTGAGCTTTAAATGACCCAGATATCAAGACTGCAAGTGGCGCCCCATTGTGCTAATGCTTTACCTGTCACTTGTTTACACAGGTTCCAATTAGGTGCAGACTTATGTGAAATGCTCTTGGTCACGTATTCTTACATAGCCACAGAATACAAACCCTTTGATAGATGGTTCTTGTGGTGCTCGGGATGAGAATACTTAGACAATGGGGTTTATCTTTCATTAGTCTTCTCCTTTCTAGACTGAACCTAATTTCCTATATTTTCCTTAATATTGTTTCATTCTAAGTGTCTTTTTATAATTCTTCATCTTTTTTTTTGACTCTATCCAATTGGTCTACTTTGTTTTTATAGCAGTGTAGTCAAAACTGGACTCCAGCTGAGGTCTTATGTGTGCAGGATAAAGAATAATTACCTCCTCTGTGTTACTTGCCACAACCTGTTACTTGTTAATAGCATCACATTTTTCACCTGGATTTAGTTTGTGATCCACTCTAACTTCCTTTCCTCAAATTTTCTTTTAACTAGTATGTTGCCTAGCTAGTTATTCCTGATTTTCTGTTTGTGTTCAATGTCCTCTCTCAGTTGTTGCCTTTTTTTATTTTTCCATTTCGTCGTGTTGCTTTTGGACCATTTCTCAAATTTGTCAGGATCGATTTGAACGGTAACTGCAGCCTCCAGTGTGCTTTCAGCTGTGTGTGACTACCAAACGGCATGGGTAGTCTCTGCACTGTCATTTATGTATTTAATGAAAGTAAGGAATAGAAGAAGGTGTCACAGAAATGTGTTGTCAATTTGTGAGAGAAATGTTGACAACTTCTGTTTGAGTATGTTTTTTTCAATTGGTTGTGCATTTATCATAGAGTCATTTGTTCAAGATAATATTTCTTTCTTTGGCTTAGGCGAATGTCGTGCAAATCAATGTCAAAAAAACTTACTAAACCCAATTGGAATATGATACTTCTTTCAGTTAATCAAGCAGACCTTTCCAAAACAAAAGGAGGCAAAATACAAGTGTTTATTACCTTCTCTTTGCTCTCCCTTTGTTTCCTTTTTGCTCATTTGTGCCATCTCTCTATTTTTCTTCCTCCTCCTCAACATTATAATCCAGTGGGTTTTGGTGGACTGGCTCAAACAGAAGTAATACAGAACACAGTGAAAGAGAAAATGTGTACCATAACAGAATGTAGCACTTCTGTATGGGGCAAGGGGAGATGGATTCATCTGATTTGTTCAAAAGTAACACCAAATTCAGAGGCAAAGTCTACGACCTTTAATCATAGTACTCTGTACTTCAAATACTCCTATTGACTTCAGGGAGATGGGTATCTTGGCATGTCTTCCAAGAGCCTTGAGAAAACTGTAATGCAAAGATTCCTGAGTAAGGAACTTCTGCATTTGCCCAGAGAAGGGTGGCTGTGCAAGCGTTTGAAGGGAAAGCAGACTAAGAAAAAGACACTTTATGTAAAATGAGTGTTTCTTGATACTTAGGAATACTTGCTTTTGAATTTTGCATTGTTGTATGGCATTTCATCCAGTACATAGTGTTCAGTGTTGATTTACCTGTCTCATAAAAGTTGTCCCATTCCTATCTCATTCTCCCTGTCCAAGAGCAAAAGGCAAGGTGACATTCAGTGAGCTGAAGAGTGCCAAATGTCCATCTGATGTAGAAGAAATGCTTTCTGCAGAATGCCAGATAATTCTGTGGAAATTGCTGCCACAGAAGATCAAAATGACTAAGGGTTTTTTAGGTGATTTGACACATAGATGAACAACAGACGATCTATCACTTATGATGAATGATGATAGCAGTTTTGGAAAAAAAAGACAATTTAACGTCTCAAGATTTGGAAAAAGGACTAGTCTAAGAATAAATGAATAGGGAAGATTAGTGCTGACTACAGAGTTTTCAAACTGTAGCTCTGGTTTAGATGGACTTTGCATCTGAGCTGGTATGACAATTCTTCTGCTTCAAAGTCCCCACATTAAGGACTATAAAGAAAATTATTAGCAAAACCATAAATGCCTTACTTTCCCCCCAGTGCACAAAACCAGTAGCATAGAACCAAACTGGTTTGCATGGCTTAGGATAAGCCAGTCACCTGAGCCTTGGGCTCTCGATCCTAGTTTTGTTATTTCCTTGCAAATGGTAACGGTGGCTACTGGCTCCGTGCTGGACGACCATGTGTGCGGTTGCAGCCCCAGCACCTCTGCCTGGCTGGAGCAGCTGCACAGGCCTCTGGAGAAGCTGCATATGATTCCTCAATAGGAATCCTGCTCCCTGCTTTCTTGGAGAGAAACTGTCAAACAGTTCAAAACTGACCAGCAGCTCATCATCTAAACCAGAGATAATAGAGGATGATTAGCTTCCCTCATCCTCAGAAATTTGCAAGGAGAAAAAGAGCAAGAAAGCAGTTCAATAAATCAAGACATGACTTCTCTGAGGTTTCAGTGGTATAACTAATATCAGATTGTGGATTGGTCTTTATTAATAAAAGGAACTTTTTAAAATTTCCAAGTGATTCAGATGTTGTGGAAAGGAAAAGGCCAAGGTAGCTGCAGAAATATCATCCCATATTTTGACTGGATGTATTTTAAAACAGATTCTAAGTAAGACTTTTGCATATTTACTCTCTGTGAATAAACCTTATTTTCTACATGGCAATAACAGAAATGAACTCAAGGGAAATTACTCACATATGTCAAGAAGGTAATGTGCCCCTTCCCTTTCAAAGGGTTGGCATCAATGTAAATTATTGCTTACAGGTGTTAAGTAACCTCTTTGATGATTTTTTTTATTGGCTGACTCACATTTCTTGGGAAGATAAAAAGCTACTGTAATAGAGCAGTTATTTAATTAAAAAGAACTAAGGATTTTCACAGTAAAGAAATGGGTGTGGGTGGGTGATTTTTGCTGAATGCACTTGGGCCAAGACTGAAAACATTTTGCCAGGTACTCTCTTTACCTTTCATTTCCACATTGATATTTGTATCACGTGCCTGACTGTTCATTTTGTTTGAATAAAGACTATTACACTGACTTTTTTTGTCATTCAGTTACATAAATAGTGATATTTAGAAATTGTGTAGGTGCTTTCTTATGATTTTAGGTCCTTCATACAACATAGTCCTTCAGACTTACTGGTTTGGATCGTGTCCTAGATACTTTGCTTTCTGCAAGTTCAATGGAAATGAAACTTCAGTCAAGTATAATACACATGGACAAATTCCAAGAAGACTCTTGCTTCCGTATTCTCAAAGTGATCATCAAAAAGGCCCAATTTAAATAACTTCCTTTTCCTTCAAGTCCAAAATTTGTTAACACATTTGAAAGTGCAGAAGGCAAAAGCTAATTCTGTCTTGTTTAAATACCAGTAATTTCCCACTGAATTAATTGCTTTCCTTTGCAGTGAAGTAAAGATAGATAAGAAAATCACTTTATGAATTCCATACCTCCAAAATATATTTGCAACAATGCCTGTGATTCTTTGCAAGAAACTTTACGATGGAAAACTATAACAAAATTATGTCTTTCTCTCCCCTTCTCTAAGACAATATCCTCCTTCCCCCAGAAAAGGAACACATAAAGTCCTGCTGCTGGTTTGTGCTGTAATAAAACACCCAGACACATAGTTTTATCAACTGCTAGTATGCCTTTAACAAATCACAATTAAATATTAACAGCCCGTGGAGCAGCATGGAGGGCTCTGCAATCCTTTGAAGGCATATTTGCCAATTAAACAAAGTCTGACATTAGAGTAAAGGTGGCAAGGATCCAAACCAGAGAAATGAAAGTCAACCACTTCAGTGGCATTCATTAGCTCAACAGACATTCTTTGTGTGGCCTGTTTCTTTACTACTGCCAAATCCACACCCTGTTCAGGAACTTACCCAGGCTCAGATAAGCTTATTATGGAAATAACACTTTGTCACCCTTTACAACTTGCTTCTTGTTAAATTATCTTTTATCTTCTTTGTAGTATTTGTCACCTCTCCTTGGGTGCCCCTTGTGTGGCCAAATGGTATTGTGTTTGATTTGGAATGATCAGGTTCTAAAGGTTAATTGAAGCTAATAGGATAATATTTTAAAGATTCCCTTTTCTGTATCATCACACAAGAGTGGTTATGGAAAGACATTTCTGTATATATACCATGTTGTTTTCTTTGGCAATGTGTGAATGTTTAGGAGCTTGTTTGGTAAGAGGCACCGATGGGGGTGTGAGGGAAAATTTGGATGGGAACTCTTTAGCCTGTATGTGGCCTTCCCAAATTTGTGTTGCAACCACAAACCCGGGGCTGAAATGGCAGAAATGGCTAGTGCTGCCTCCGTGTACTGAGAACGTGAGAGGGAAAGAAGGAGCTTTTCCACCGCTCCTTTTTCTGCTAGCTGAGAGAAAGGCCATAAACCCCTGGTGTCGGATGCTGAGCACCCTGGAGTAAGAGGCTGTGCCAGCCTGAATGTGCATGACCCACAAAACCTACAGACTGCACACAGGCTCCTGTCCCCTTTCCTTCATTCTGCAGCTTCAGAGTTACCTTGCTAAAGGACTCTTCTCCAAAGACTTGGTCTAGCTACTATCTACCTGGAAGAATAACCACACAGCAAAAGTGATTTCTGCTTTTGTGCCTCGAAGAGATAAAGATGTTGCATGAAAGAGTGGAACTCAGTCTCCCCAGAAACACTTCAAAGCGATAAAGGCAAAACTAAATATTACCATCCCCACTGGGAAAAGCTTAGGCTTGGCAGTGAGTAGGAAGAGGGATGGTGCTAGGATGGAGAAGGAAAGGAGGAGAACTGGTCTTGTTTCTCCTACCAGAAGATACAGAAGAAGCACATATGAAGCCCTTCTGCTGAAGTGGTCCTAATTCTGTGGCAATAGCTAGCTTTCCACAAACCCTGACCCCAGCTTTTGCAGACACCAAGACCACTGGCCTGTGTCTGCGGGTCACAAAGCAGGCACAGGACTATTGCTGTTTTTCTGCACCCCTATACGTATTTTGCCTATGCATATCCCTGCCGGTTTGAGACCTACATTTCAATACAGAGTTGTCCAACCTTGCTGTGCTACACACACATCTTTGATGACATTCTCAGCTCTGCAGTTAAATACCTTTTTTGTATTTTTTTTTTTTCTGGGCTGATACACTGCATTTCATTTCACTCATCCTCCCACACAGACAGAGGCAAACAAGACATCCATCAGCAAGTAACTGCAAAAGACTGGAGAGCCAAGTGAAGAGAGAAAAGTAATTTCTTGGGCAGATACTTACTTAAATGACCATCATATTTTGAATGGTTCTTTGTATTTGCCATATTTAAACTGATGGCCTGGTCTGTGTTATTATAGTATGTATCTGTTGGTTCCCAGGATTTATAATGACATGAAACCTTTACTGGCACAGAAATTATTTTAGAGGGTTTTTTTCATATATTCTGTATTCATTCATTTATATACATCATGCATATTCACTGTGGTCACATGAACTGCATTTTCGATAGACACATACAAATGTAGCTTTCACTGAAGCAAGAAAGAACAAGAATATCTTCAAGTTGTACTGTTCTGCTTAGACCTCATAGGCAACACTGCAATATGTCTCATTCAACAACATCGCTGCTCATATCTCATATATTGCTTCGGTTTCTCTTTTACCATTTTTAAAAAAAGGCACTATTTAGCATTCCATACACTGGAAAATTCCTCACCCAAAGTCATAGGAGTATTCCCCTGCCTGAGATAGATATGAGAGAAAGGGAATTAAAAAATGATCTTTCGTTGTGAACATCAGGAAGAAAATGTATTTTTTCCTTGCTTCAGTAATGCAGGCTTCCTCTGAAGCTGCCGAACCAGTGCCTCAGCAGGTGTCTATCTGCCTTGAAGTTGCTGGCACTGTGCAGATTTGCAATAGCGAGGGGTTTTGCTTCTAATCTGCTGATTTTGACATCACCCTTGCTGGTGACTTAATGAGCCCAGTGTCATAAATAGGATTACAGACCCCAGAGGTCTAATTCTCAGCTCCTGTATACACTGAAGAGTAACAGTAACTATGGTAAATAATTACCTCAAATCAAATCAAAATTACAGCTTTAAAATTTGAATGCCGGAAACGTTTGTTCAGTGATCTGTACAGAGGGAGTCACTTGTCTTTATCTGGCTCCCAAAGGAACAAGATGGCACCCAACAAACAAATATCAACATCACAAATAGCGCCTTTGTGGACATGGTGTAGGAGGCAGCACTGAAATCAGTTGGAACCGGCTGAAACCCATGGTTTTGCTGTGGGAACACGGCCGAACTGTGACTGTTCTGTTCCCTCAATAGCTTTTTTTTTTCATTTTATTTTGGACTTGGGTAAAAACGGGATCTGATTCTCAAAGTAGAGACGTACCATGCAGTTCTCACAGTGTGATGGGAATTAAATAAATGCTTCAGGAAGCTAATCTTTATCAAGAGAGTTAAGGCTTGTTCTGTGTTTGCTTTATGGCTCTAATTTTCAGATACTGCCTGATTGCCAGGTGTCTACATGGTATGTTTGGTCACCAGGATAATTATAATAAACATTTCACTTTTGCGTCACTATTTGTGGTAGATTTTAAATTGTAGTTTGTAGAGGAGGATATTTTATAGAAGTGGAGAGACAGTGAAATCATTTGCTAATAAAGTGAGGAGGTTGGTAGAAGACTAAAGTATGGGACTCAGGCCTCCTGTCTCGTCTGGTATCTTCAATCACGTTGTCTCTTACAATCATCAGCCAATTTTCAGCTGTTGTAAGTTGGTCTGACATTCGTGAATGTGATCTGCTTTAGGATACATACATGCAAGCTGTTCAGCGTGTTTTCTAGTATTCGTCATCAATGCTAAATAAATGATATTTCTAGATGTGATTAGCTCTGTCTATCCTGAGATACTGAAGTGCATATGCAAAATAGATGCAGCTATATATTTTAGCACACACAAACATGCAGTCACGAGCACATAAAAGCACTTCCTTCTCACATAGATATGCATACATATATACCACTCGTGGACAATAAAAATAAATATGCCATAGGGAGGCTTTTTAGATGAGCGTGTATTGTGCTTGCCTTATCAACTTGATGAATTTGATTATAATTTGTGCGGTACTACAGAACTCTTTTCTAAATGCAATTTAATACCATGAAGATACTTATTTCTGTGTAAGACCGGTTTCCTAAGCAGAACAGCAGAGTTAAACCAAAGAAGGAGGAAGCAGTCAAGCAGGAGAGGGAAAAATGCACGGTTAAGCAAAAGACTTGGAAAATTAGGCAGCAAAGGAAGGAGCAAATTGAAAGCTGCTTAGATTTACTATAGCTGTAATGTGTGTTCTGCTTATTTACATAAGGTCTATGTGATTATCTTCTCTGCTGTTCAGTAAGAATAGTCCTTACTGTAGTATCTGCTGCAACACATGGTACTTTTGTTATCTCGGATATGCAGCCCTCTTATTAAAGAAACACACTAACCAATGTGTAACTTGAACTTTTGACCGTTCACAATGTTTGGAGATGAAGAATTTATTCCACCACTAGCAGATGCAAAGGGCCAAGTTTTTATTCCCAGGTGTGCAGATAGCTCTGTTTTTATTTTAGGCTTTGCAAAATTTTTCTTGGTTCTTTTTTGCTGCTGTCCGTTTGCTTGTTTGAAGGTAAAGGTTCTTCATTCTGGACTTTATTTTAATGCAGTTCTGAGACCAAATATTGTACTCTATTACTTGCAAAACCAAAATTTTTTTCATTAAAATGCTGGACTCCCTTCTGGGCCTTAATTTCCCTCGAAGGTTCTTTACACACCCTGCATGCCTAAATATGTGTCTTAAATGGTCTCCAAGTACCAGCCTTTAACATTCATTTGCTAAGGAATAAGCTTTCCACTTTGCCCTCTTTCTGATTCAGTGGTAGATGGGATGTATATCTACTTGCTCTTGTCTTCGGGGGCGTGGGGGGGGGAGGTGCCTCAGAAATCCTATTTATATTGTATCTGGTATTTCGCTCACCTACAGGAAACCCAGCATCATACTCTACCTTCTAGTCCTGAGAGCAATGGCTCTTTGGTGACCCATCTTTCATTTTACCAGTCCCAGAGACAGAAGAGGACAGGGGTCAGGTTCTCTACAGCAGTGGTCGGACAAAGCACTGGGTCAGTTCTGGGCCAAATAACAATTTATTTGCAGTTCCACTGAACTCATGATAGGATGAGAGGAAATGTCTTCGGTTGTGCCAGGAGAGGTTTAGACTGGATATTAGGAAAAATTTTTACACTGAAAGGGTTAAGCATTGGAACAGGCTGCCCAGGGAAGTGGTTGAGGCACCATCCCTGGAGGTATTTAAAAGGTGGGTGGACATGGTGCTTAGAGATATGGTTTGGTGATGGTTTTTGTCAGAGTTAGGTTGATGGTTGGACTCGATGATCTGAAAGGTCCCTTCCAACCTAGACAATTCTATGATTCTTATTTTTTATACCTGTGTTACACTGTGGCTCTTAAGTCCTTGCTGGTCCTTTACAGAAACATCAATTTGACTTCGGGTAAATGGCTTCATGTCAAAGTAAAGGAAAATACCTTTCAGATATTGGGTTCTTCCTCGCTCATTCTTTCGGAGTTTTACCATAGGTAGGAATGTGTAGTATGGCATGACTCATAGGAGCACTTATAAATAAAACATGGATTTTTGTCTGGTAAGGTGGCTTCATAGTTTTCAGTTAATCTTATTTTTTGAGATTTTTTTAAACAGGGCAAAGCTGGAGTGAGTTGGAAAACAATTTTTTCATACTCCAACAAATAAAATTATGTTCTTCTATTTGGTAAAGCAACTTCTTAGAAAGAAGAGATAGGCTTCTTAGTAGTGATTTACTGTTTCTCTCTGATCCCTTTTTAGTCACCATTCAGACCAGGGCACTTTAAATGCCCATTTTTTTAACATTTCAAAATCTTGGTGTGTCTGGACCTCTAGGGAGGAATTAGTGAAATGAGATTTTTCTAGTAATTTAACCAGCTAAATGCCAAATACAAGCACATGAATTGAGCCTAAAAGAAGGAAATGTGAGCAATTGCTCCAGAGTTAGTATCTTTTAAGTCAAACTGATTTTGCAGTCACTGAAGTAAAGACAAGGGTATGTGATATTGCTTCAAGATCAGCAACTAGTGAAAAACGACAGGGAAATATTTTCCTGGTTAAGATTTTTGTGAGCTTTTTTGCTTTTAAATATTAACAAGTTTTCTAAGTGGCTCAAGAAGTTCCCATTAAAAATCAAATCCTTGACATAATTAGCAGATATTTGCCCCCATAGAATCTCACTTTAAAAAGTGACCAAAAAAGGTTCAGGTGTTTGTTATTTTTTTTCTAATCAACATCTGATTAAACCCTGGTTATTGTGGCTAGGCACTAGCTCCCAAAACAGGGCTCTACCTAACTGTCTTGTCCATATCATAATTATTATGCTTCACCTGAGCTTTCCTTGTGTAATGACGTCTACATGTAGAATTTTGCTTTGAAAAGTACAACTGCACAGCAGTATTCTGCACTCATTCAGTTACCCTCAACTTTTACCCACAGAAAGGAGAATGAGTGTGTGCGCTTCTGCACATGTTAAAAATAACACGCATATTTTTTGCTGAGAACGACATCATCATATGCTTCTAGGTGGGTACTCAGTTACAGATTCATACAGAGAAAGTAGTGCTCTGTCTTTCAAACCATTTGTGCTTTGTTTACTTGAAAGGGCTTTTTAATTTCTTTTTTTAAGTTTTGCATAGTTATAACTTGAAATATACAGGAATTGAGGCTCAGGTCCCATAAGGGAATAAATAAAAGACTCTAACACATCCTGTGGTGGCAGAAGACTCTAAAGCTGTTTTAAGGATTTCTTCTTGGCAAAGCCATTCACATGGATATTAAATTAAAAAAAAAAAAAAAAGTGCTAGCCTTAAACCATCTTACAACCTTCATGCTACATCAGATGAAGGGATTTTGAATTTGCTAGTGACAGAAAATAATTAATAGGTTATCCATCCTTCCATCATGGGTCAGAGCTCTTTGTACTGTCTCTCAGACTGCTCTATGTTGAAGAACAACATTTCACACTTTCATGATTTCTTCTTGTTTCTTTTCCTCCCTAGAACGACAAAATGCTACTGAGGCACTAGAAATTAGTCGGTCCATTGTTTGAATATGAAGTTAGATAAGACAGAGCATGATATTGTTTAGTAATTAGGTGCAGGAAATATTTATCAACTGTGCAAGGAAAAAGGAAAGATTTTACCAGGAAAAAAAATAGAGTAACTTTTATCACAAATATGACAAAGCAGTGGTGGGATAACCCTGGAAGGTGCGAAGCATTGCAAAACCACACAAGTGTAAAAGTGCTGAAAAGCTGCATCTGAGAGCTCTCAGCTCTCAGTTATGAGATCTTTAGTAACTCAAAATGAAGAACTCATAATAGCTTAGAGTAAACACTTCCTATTTAACCAGCCTGTACCAGAGCTGGTCTTCAGCCCATGTGTCCGGCCACATAAGTATTATTAAACTGTCATTCCCTCCTGGTGGCCATCTTCATTCTCTCTGTTGGGGGCTAAATCTACACATTTCTTCTAGTATCAAACACAACAGGAAAATTAACCAGAGTAACTGCTCCAGCAGCTAAGAATGGCCAGGTAGCACTACCCAAGAAATCAAGAGAAAAGCTAATATTCCTTCAATCCTGTCCATGTCTGAACAGGCAAGTTTTCCTATGTTGAATCAAATTTAGACTCAGACTCCATTCCTGGTAGTGCCCTCACAACCAGCCTCCCCTCAGAACCCAAAAAGCTTGGGTGTCCTGGGAGCTGCCTGGCGGGTGATGGGAGTAACGCCACCAGGTAGTCAGTTGGCCACAAGCCTCCAGCTTTTGTTCTTCATTAATGAAAACATTCTTGGCAAATCCTTTTGCTTTAGTTCATCTTGCATAGGTCCAAGAATTTCAGTTCAAGTAGTTCAATATGAATGCCCCCAGCCATTGCTCTTAATCACAGCCCTGCTTCCAAAAAACAACCGAAAAAAAAAAAGATTCAGAGTCCTATTCTGTTATTCCTGGCTGGTGTGCACTGTTGGCCAGCCAGCTTTGAACACTTCAGTTTCTTCAGAAAAATGTGTCAAACTTCTCAATGAGTGCACTCTAACATGTTGGGTTTTGTTAGTTTGTTTTTTTTAAGCAGTAGAAGTAGTACTATTTTCAGTGGAGGCTATTCCAGCAGAAAGGACAGTCTGGCCAACAGAGTTTTCTTACAGTTCCTGTGACTGATCTTCTTCTAACTAGCATGAGCAAGGGCGACTCTGGATTGGCAGTGAGAAAAGTTGTTTTTTCTTCAAAGCTTTCTTTCTAACCCACAGTGTAAAATGGTCCCTGTTCTGTTCCTTCTTTGCCTCAGTTTACTTCGACTGTAAAATGGAAGTGATAATTTCTGTTGTAAAATACTTACATCTGTGGATGGAAAGCATTACAGAAGAACTAATTACTGTTATGCTTAAACATTCCAGTGTTGCGATTAAGTGATTTTTATGCCTTGGTAATTATATTTCACAAGGGAAGAGTGGGCAACCATCCATCAAACTTCCTGGCTGTGACAAATTCTAAGATGACAGAAATTTTGTGGTACACTCATTGATAACCATGGTTATGAATAGCTCTGAAACAAAGCTGTGAAAGAATTCACAGCCTCTTCAGGTTGACATTATTTATAGCACACCCCTGGATGAGGTAAATTTAAGTCACGTACAGCTTGTTTAAAAGCAGAGTAAATTTTTATCAGTCTCCTGAACGCTAACAGATGAAAGACTGTTCAAATCTTTAGGCCTTATACAGTAGATAGCTTAGCAAGAGCTAATTGGTGCTGCTGGCATTCCGTGTCAAGGTTAACATGAAATAAAGCTGTTTTACAAAATTATTATTTATTATTTTGTACAGATGGATTTGATTTGTAGCTTGGAAGTTTCACAAAGCATCTGTAGTACCCAGAGGAAAGTAAAAGGGGTAGAATAAATAGAAAGTGTAATAGGTACATAGCATGGTTTTAGAAATAGATCTACTTCAGACAGCTTCACTTTAAGTACAGCTTCTGAAGTCCTTATTTGGCATTCCTTCTTACTAAATCAATGTTGAGCAATGGCCACATGATTTTACTGATAATTAGGTAAGAGCAGTTTTTTCCAGGCTTATATGGAACAAAGCCTCATTTTGTAACTTCTTCCTTTTATTCCACTGAGATTTTTGAAGAGTGAAGATCTCAGTAAGGCAGGATTTGCAAAGTGTTGGCCAAGGAGTGGTCATATCTCGGTCTGACTACTATATGGCTAAAACAGACCTTATGGTCCTGGCAACCCAGCTTCCATCCATGCGCATGTACACTGTTGTCCCTTACTGTGGCATGATGGTATCAGATCTCCCATCTCATCCAGAAAGCCCTTTTGTCGACCTTGATTGTCTTGTGGCAGAATAACACCTTTGAAAGCCTCTTTGGCAGAAAGTACGGTATGCTTTGGTTCCCAGGAGGACAGATGATGCACAAGCGAGATCAGCCACTGAAGACAGCAGTAATCAAAACACATATTGCATGTTGGTGTGAAAGAGACCAGCAGAAAGACAAAACTCTGTTCCTGCAAACCAATGCCACTGCAATGTGGAACGAAGCTCACCAGTATGTCTAAATTCACAGTGAAGGAGAGCTAATATATATTGTATAACCTTTCATGAATGTACAGAATTGTAGCTTTCAGTGCAATAAGTAATGAATGACTCAGGCCTGTGTTGCTGAAAACTTCTGAAACTTCTGCTCCGGTGGTGTTGAAATTACTGCGTAAGGCATCTAAGTTGAAGAGGTAGAACTACATGCCTAAAAATAGGATTCACCATGCCGAGCACACAGAATGGAGTGGAGTCTTAGCTAGCAAACAGAAAATGACTGAGAGAAAAAAACTGTTTATTCACCTTTTCTCCCCGCCTTGCCCACTGGCAGCTCTGTGGTAGGTGCTTATGTGAAGCAAGGATTCAGAGCCAAAAGCTGCTTCCAGATTCCAGGAACCAACCTCATACATTTCCATAGAAATGACTGGCTCACTTTCTTTCAAAACAGGCAATCAGTTCATCCTACTCTTTCCAAACTAATCTAATGGTGAAAACATTTACCTCCTCAGCCTGAAGCATTCAGAGCTGCACCTCCTGCACCTCCTACCCAGCATGTCACGGGTAAGCGCTGGGGTGAGGGAAGTGTTTGCCGCTTTTCCTCCTGCTTCTGGGCCACTCTGCAACCTGGGGCAGAAGGCCCCATGGTGGGAGCTGCTTCTACAAGCCCCCACAGATAGAGGACAAGATCTGAGCAGAGTCGAAAGCTCAGGGCTTCTTTCTTTTCAGGAATGCCCTATCCACAACCTTTAGCCTCACTTGTGTGTCAAAGCCCTGTCTGGTTCACGTGGGCTATTAATATGGGCAGCCTGTAGCTCTTAAGCATTAACTTAGGTGAACTAAGATATTTTATTGCTGTCCTTTATGTGTGAGCATTTGTCATTCTATACCTCTGACTAACTTTAACAAGAGTTGAGGGATTCGCATTGAGAGAAGAATTAAACTTTTTCCAATGAATGACATCAATGCAGCCCTTGGCACATTTTCACAAATCACTTTTCTGTGCTGCATAGTAGTACTGTATGGAGAAATAAGGGCAAGCTTTACTCTTGGAGTTCAGCTGGCTGCCCTCAAGACTCCTTGGAAATGAGCTGGATAATCCATCTCAAGAAAGAGTGCATGAAATAATAGCTGCTATAGGCAGTGAAGTTATAAAAGTTATTTATTTCTCTCATAATAACCCTAGTTGATTGCGGGGGGAAAAAAGGGGAAAAAAAAAGCAACTGAAAAAACCCCAACCTTGTTCAATAAAAGGCTCACATTGTGCATTACTGTAATTTCTTTTAACATCTAGACACCCATATGCATTTACTGTTTTGCTGGGAGGGTTTAAATACCCTGAGCTAATTATAGGACAATATTTTCCAACTTACAAGGGTTAAATTGAAAGCACTGCTAATGATATGCTATTCCTGGCTATTAAACTGAAAGAAGAAGGGTCTATTTAATTATAAAGTATGTAAAAAAAGCATAATCATCTTGTAATGTAACAGCTCTCATCTGGATTATTATTTTTGTGCACATTTATAAACACTGCCTGGCACATTATTGAATTGTTTAACATTTATGTGAATGTAGTTGTTCTACAGAATAACAATGACACCATGGGTTAGTCTTCTTTTTATTTCACCAAGAATATTTCATATCTACTAGATATATTTTGCCCTTTATCAGAAATAGAAAGTATCAAAATGTGAAGGAGGTGGGTAAGACAGGAGGAACTATTAATCTTGTCTACCAATACCTCTGTATGTTTTCATGTGGCCATTTAAAATACTAATTCGTTTCACTTTTAAGAGCTATGAAGTGTACTGCAACTAGGAATTCTCAGCAACCTATGAGATGAATTAAAAAGCAAATTATGGTTTTTTCCGCATTCTAACTCAGTTACAAACCCATTTATAGTTACAGGTTGCTCTTCCAGAATGACGTGTTCAGTAAAACTCACATTTCTAAAAAACTGAGATGCAAACATCTTTGAGAACTAATTACTGAAAATATGCCAAGAGTTGTTTGAATGTCATTTGCCAGAAAGGTTTTGGTCCTCTTTTTCACAGCAGCCACGTGAATTTTGTTAATTCTTTGCCTTCCTTCAGCTGGCAAGAGCTGCTGGGAGTTGTCAGGTGGCACTGGCTGTACCCACTGCAAGGTTGCCATGCATGGAAAGGTTAGCTGTGATTGAGACATGAGGCAACTGAGATGAGCCATGGAAGGGAAGAAGGTGGAGGAAGGTGATCTCCGTAGTTTGGCTGATCTGCAGGTAGCATGTGGTTAAAGGAGAGGCACAAGTAACTTGAAAGTTTCAGAGCACATCACTAAGCTACTGCGTAGGGTCTCTGTCAGATTGCTGAGGACTTCTTGCTGCGGCAGCTGTCAGCAGATAAGTTGGAGACGTTTATGCCTATGGGTTTAAGGGCTAGTTTGTGAAGTTAATTGCATACCTAATAGAGGCCTTTCTTGAACTTCTCAAACACACTGAAGTAAGCAAAGCTTTTGACTGGAGGGAAGCTGTACACAGCTCACAGTAGATCAAAGAGAGAGTAAAGTATATATATATCATGGCTGTACTGGGGCGTATATATCACTTCAAGAGGATGAAGTATCTTAACTCTTTATCTCCTGGATTTAGAGACTGAGGTTTTACTAAACTAGATGTTCTGAAAGGTCATAAGTAAGTACCAACTGTCCCTGCTAACAGCTTTTTTGTCGCAGAATTTCCTTGACTTTATAATAGAAAGAGAACGTGAATATAAAAAATAGTCTTGTATAGTTATCTCATGGGCCTACAATTGGAACCACTATTCTGACCAGATGTAACTGGAAGACTCTCCATCCTATTGGAGTGGAACAGAGATAAGGGCTATAATTTCATATATGTAGTTGCTCACATGCATGCTGGGAGGAATTAGAAACAGTTGTGACTGTTCCATTGTCTGGAAGTCAAGCATGTGAAAGAACTGATGTGTTCCTGTACTTCTGTCTTCGGCGATCTCCTAAAACATATAGGTTCACTTCTTTCTATAATTATTTTCCATCTGACTTTCATTGAATTCTTCCCTTATTAAGCCAGTAATTACCATTTTAGCTACTAGTATGCAAGATCTTGCTCCTTCAAGTGTGAGACTCTCTCATGTTGTCCACATCTGTCACTTGCAGCAGATGACTACTGACTGGTCATTTGGAGGTGCGATAACTCTTTGATCATCTTGCCTGAACTTGCACATTAAGAAAGGAAAAACTTTCCCCAAAGAGTCTGCCCTATGAACAGGAACATGAGGAATTGTCACTCTAGATGAGCAAGCCTACGTGTTCATGTGGAGAGACTGGAAGAAGAGCTAGCTCTCACTATATTCAGTCCAGGCTTTCCAGATCCCACTTTATGTGAGGGAAGAGGAGGATGCCTGGGATTTCCTGGTAGCTGCCTCATTTGGAGAAAAAAATAAGTTTTTTATGGAAGAAAAAGAAATGGAACAAGTTGCAACACAGTCCTCCTATCCTTTTAATTACATGGGAAAGGAGAATGCATGGTTAATGTCTCTACTCACAATTCTTTCACCTATTCTATTTCCCACCTATGTCATTTGCTTTAGTGCTCCTTACCTTGTTTTTCCATCTTCTTGCATCTTTTCCCTCTAACATAGCCCACAGGTTTGCATCCTTTTGTGTGATCCCCATCTTGAAAGCATTTGCATGGTGATTGTAGTTTCTTTTCAAACATAATTTGGGCAGTTTTATGCTATACAGTGATTACATTTCCTCATGAGAAAAAAAAAAAAAAACATAGCCAAAAAAGTGCTTTGCTAGAGGCACAGAAGAAGTCTACATTGAGCAAGTGGTATGACTAAACCTAATAGATGTGTATCTGTGGAGCAAAACAGTACGAAGGACCTGATGCCAGTAGTCAATGTATTTCAGGGCCTTTACTTTGGACTAGTTCTAGTCTGACTGCGTGGCTTAAATACTCAGTGGCTGTTGAAGTGCGTTGCATGTACTCCTGAAGTACATCTTCCAGTTTAGTTTCATCCAAAAGGCATACAGTTTGCACACTCTGAGACCACTCGATAATGCAAACCAAAGCACAATAATGGGGAGGATGAGGAGGCTCACTTCCAAGCTGATACACTAATGTAGCTGCATCTATATTGAGGGAATAAGGTCTTTCCTCTCCCTTCCCTCTTCCCCCCTAAACTCTGTTTTAGTATTCAAATGAACCTGACACAGCCTGCTCCAATTCAGTGAATATTCCATATTCCATTGGAGTACACAACTCTTAGGGAAAAGGATAGTACATATTTCTTTTGGCAACTATGTCTATGAAGGCTCAGTGTAATATGTTGTGTTTTGCCTAGTCTTGTTCCTGTATGGAAATGTGATTTCTTTTTTTTTGTTAATATCATTTTTAGTTTGGCTCACGTTTCAGTAAAATAGAGAAAAGACACAGTTCTTTTAAAGCACTTCTCTGGAAATTATGGAGCCATGTTTTTTTTCCCATGTGCTTAAGTTGCTTAATTCATTTGGGTAAAGACATTAAAACCATTTATAAATTTATATTCTATTTCAGTAATACTAAGACACATTGTTGATTACAAAGTCATAATTATTATGTCTGGTCAGAAAAGATTAATGATGTTTTGCAAAATGTGTCATGTTTTTGCATTTGTTATAATTGCATATTCCCTCTTTAAGGTCCCTTCCAACCCAAACCATTCTATGATTCTATGATTCTATGAATTTTGCCTTCCCCTTGGAACTCTGACAGTTCACTTCAGGTCTGACTTTCTCCATAGAGCTTTTTGAGTGATATCACTGGCTTCAACGAAATTTTTCCAATGAGACAAATAGGTTTCTGTGAAGACATGTGAGCACTTTAAGATTAAAAAAAAAAATTCTTCACAAAATCAGAAACAGTAATACATGTGGGGGGACTTCTGGCACCACTGAGCTTATTTCCATGCTGCTGTGGGCAAGCATTTTAGGAATAACCTTTTTCCTAATCCAATTCAGTGTCATTTTATATGTAGTTCAGCTTTTTGTTCCCTTTGCTTTAATCATTTATATCTACTTGTTCTCATGCCACACTGTTCTTCCTAACCTGATATTGTTACTTGATATATTGATAGAAAACTTTGTTATTTTCTCGCAGCCTTTCAACCTTCATTTTGACAGAATAATGCAACATCATCAAATGAGGAAAAATTTACTGTATCATTTTGTAAAACAGCACAAGTACTTACGTATCTTAGCTGATTTAACTTAGGTTCTCATTTACTTTTTTCACAGGAACAGCTTGTTGGTGATGTAATCCTTTTGTTAATAAATGTATGTCTGAGTCTTTCTCCTCAGTCATTTCCAGTTGATGAATATCTGGCTTATAACAGATATGAGCCCCTAAGATCACTTGCAGCCTGGACTATTGAATTTAGTCTATTACTCTGGTCCTTGACACCATTCTGCTCTTCAGTGTCCCTGGTACCAATCATTAACGCACCTACCTCTTGGGCATTGAACTCTGTGATGATGCTTCTTTCAGCACCACCCATTGCCCTCTCTCTCTTTAAACAATTTGTGTCCTGATTTATAATCCCTTATTGACATCATCTTTATTTCAATCTCCTACATGATACTTTAGAAAATTGCTTACAGGAGTAGAAATATACATTTTTCTAATCCACTGTTTCATCAAGCTGTTTAACATCTTTGTTGGCAACATGGACAGCAGGATCGAGTGCACCCTCAGCAAGTTTGCTGATGACACCAAGCTGTGTGGCATGGTCAATACAATGGAGGGAAGGGGGACCTGAACCTGGAGGTCCAGAGAGACCTGGCGAGGCTTGAGAGGTGGGTCTGTGCAAACCTCATGAAGTTCAACAGGGCCAACTGCAGGGTCTTACCCATGGGTTGGGGCAATCTCAAGCACAAATACAGGCTGGGAGGAGAATGGATTGAGAGCAGCCCTGAGGAGAAGGACTCAGGAGTTTTGGTTAATGAGAAGCTCAATATGACCCAGAAATGTGTGTATGCAGCCCAGAAAGCCAACCGCATCCTGGGCTGCATCAAAATAAGTGTGGCCAGCAGCTCGAGGGAGGTAATTCCCTCTCTGCTCTCGTGAGACCCGTCCTGGAGTCCTGTGTCCAGCTCTGGAGCCCTCAGCACAGAAAGGACATGGACCTGTTGGAGTGGGTCCAGAGAAGGGCCATGAAGAGAGGGCTGGAACACCTCTGCTATGAGATCAGGCTGAGAGAGTTGGGGTTGTTCAGCCTGGACTAGAGAAGGCTCTGCGGAGACCTCATAACAGCCTTCCAGTACCTAAAGGGGGCCTACAGGAAGGATGGGGAGGGACTCTTTATCATGGAGGGTAGTGATAAGATGAGGCGTGATGCTTTTAAGCTGAAAGAGTGGAGATTTAGATTAGCTATCAGAAAGAAATTCTTTACCGTGAGGGTGGTGAAACACAGTAACAGGTTACCCAGAGATGTTGTGGATGCCCCATCCCTGGAAGTGTTCAAGGCCAGGCTGGACTGGCCTTTGGGCAACCTGGTCTAGTGGGAGGTGTCCCTGCCCATGGCAGGGGGGTTGGAACTAGATGATTTTTAAGGTCCCTTCCAACTCAAACCATTCTATGATTCTATATTCTATGATTCTATATTCTATGGTTCTATGGTATGGAACACCCCTTTGCCCAGTTTGGGTCAGCTGTCCTGGCTATGCTTCCTCCTAGATTCTTGTGCACCTTCTCACTGGCAGAGCATAGGCAGCTGAAAAGTCCTTGACTTAGTATAAGCATTACTTAGCAACAACTAAAAATGTCAGTGTGTTATCAACACTACTCTTGTACTAAATCTGAAACACCGGACTATACCAGCTACTATGAAGAAAATTAACTCTATCCCAGTCAAAACCAGGACAAGTAGATAACTTAATTTGTCCTTTTTAAATTAAGAACCTTAGTTATAACTGTACCCATCAGTATCTTTCCCTTTCTTTTAAATGAATGTGCCCAGAATTGTCTAATCTCTAATAGTTTTCTGTGAATCTCTCTAAAGTTCATGAACTTTCAAAAAGTAAAGCTAAAATAATCATCCCCATTGTCTTTCTGTTTATTTGATTGTTTTTTTTTTCTGTAAAGGAAAGGGCTAAGAAACAGTTGGGTCCTACCATTATTAGCACCATTTGTCTTCCTTGCTGTACTGGGAAAGAGAAGTCATTTCTGCTACAATGCCAAATAGTATTTAATGACTTTATACATTATTCAAGTTCATCATTAGGTTTAGAGGCACAGAATTTGTGCTACAGCTCTCTTCAGGAAAGACACTGACACAGGCAGGCTTTACTGCCTTCTCAATGTATGTGGTTATATTCATATTTCATTAGTCCACTTTAAAGTTAATGTTAGAATTTGAATATGTTGATCTACAATTCTTGCTTTAGTTATAGCTTTCCTGAGCAACAAATACGCTTAAATACCTCTGTTTCAGTCATGTTTCCTATTTAACAATGTCTTTCTTGTCTTATAATATTTGCTGTCAGTTCTTTTTCAGTATTTCAGGTTTCTCCACTGGATTCTACAAACATTCCTATTATTTCCTATTGATCACACCAGTTTCTCAAGTAGATGAGATATAAGTTCTTTTGCTAATTATACTGCCTCAGATAAGTACTTTTTCAGCATTATTAATAATGTTATTTGGTGAGGATTTTTTCTGCTTGATAACCGTCCCCTACCTTCTGGAATTTCTTTCAAAAAAGCCATAAGACTGACCAGCCCCACTAGATAAACTAATGGAAAACTCATTGAGATACAGTTTCTTGCCTGTTTTAAAAAATGCAGACAGAGTTTATGTCAGGGAGGCTATAGAAAGTTGTAGTTCCTAATTTAAAGTAATCCAAGCCCAGGGCAAAGCCTGAAGCTGCCTAAATATCTGCCAAGGGCCCTCCTTGCACCTGGTCTACAAGTTGTGGAAGGGGCCTGGAGGAGGATTAGCTGCCCGGAGGACAATAGTGTTCCCCGTGCCAGATGACCACCCTGAACAGAGGGGCTTCTCCGTTGGCAATCTCACTGCCCTGAAGGTGCTGTTTCTGATTAGCAGTGCTCAGTGACCTTAGTGGATCAGAGACTCTGGACTTAAAAGGCACTTGATCTAAATGGCTGCTTGCTGCATACCATGCTTCAGCACACATGCTCTAAGATACAACACACAGAGCAATGTTAGAGAAGAAAAATGACATCAAATGCTAGAGGCACAATCTGCCACTGCAGCCAGTCCAATGCCCAGAGTATGAGTAGATGCATTAACTTTTTCATCTGCTTTACTCGGTGGTAAAATATAAGTAGCTACTATGGCAACATCACATGGTACATTTGTTATCTCTGAACGAGAATGTGTTGAAGGAAGTAGCAGATCAGTATGCCATGTGTGCTTTCATTTTCTGGAATGTTTTCAAGGGAAAACATCTGTTCAGATATTTTTCCTGGGATTATGGCTTTAGTTAAAATAATGTGAAGAGGAAGGGATGCAGTTCTGTGTCTCTCTGCACTCTTTTCTCCTCTCGTATAAAACTGCATTTTTTTGTAAGAAAGTGTAGCTTTTGTATCCTATACTATGTTGTTTTCCCTGAAAAGACTCTATTATTTGGATCTTTAGTAGTTTCTTTAGATGAGTTAAAAGATAAATATTCCCTTGAATGCTTATGTAGAGATACTGTGGGTAGGTGGGAATGGAAGGTATGGCTGGGAGGTTAGCCAAAATCTTTCTGTACTTGCTGGAAGCATTATTTTAAGATGTGAAAATTTTTATACACTTACTCATAACCTTTCATAGAAAAGATGATCTGTGATTAAAGTATTGACCTGGAATTCAAGAAATATGTATCCCATTCTTGGCATGGCTACTCAGGTGTCATCTGTGATGCTAGGCATGTTCTTTAATATTTGTATGGTTCAGACCTTCCCCATATGATATCCTCGTTCTTGGTTTTGGATGTTATACTCCCTAAATTCCTTTCACTTAACTTCAGACATCTGCAGTATAGACATTTACATCTGAACAAGCTGTCTAGACTTCCTTTATAGTCAATGGAAAAATGTAGAAACTTAGGTTGCCATTCATCCAGACAATTTTAGACATCCAGGTTAGACTAAGATAAATTACATCCTAAAAGTTACTTTTTTGTTCCACTAATGAAGTCACAAGCAGAAATTCAGATTGTATGTATCAAAATTTGGACAGATAAATCCTACCTTTGTGAAGAGTACTATCTGTTTACGTGCATTAGTAAAGCACCTTCATTGATGTGCCCCTTTGTCGTGGCTGTGGTTTCTGTGTGATACTGAACACAAGCTACAATCAAAAAGTAAACTGTAGGAGGCTCCAGTGTTCTTTCTTTCTTAGAGACCAAGGCAAATCAATCAAACAGGCACACAGATGAGAAAACTGGTTGAGAGAAAGAAAAAAAAAAAACTGTTGGCCAGAATCCCAAGCATTAGCTATTTTAAATACTAAAAAATTTGCAATAATTATCATTGCAAAATGTTTTTAGAAATTGCTGTTTGAAATAATATCTGTAGCACTGGTCAAGTATTTTAAAAGAAAAAAAAAAAAACAAACACAAACCAGTTTTCTTTTCTAGAAGATGCCTGTTATTAGAAACTGAAATGTCTTCTACTGTGAAAGGTTTTCAGTCTAGCTGAAATGCAATTGACAGAATCTGATTGACAGGGGACAAATGTTCAATTAATTTCTCTGTTCATGGGTACATACTGCTATCTGAGATGCCCTAGTGTCCAAGATGCCCTGATGGGGCAGGCAGCTGGTACAATACAGCACCTATGAAAACTTGTGTCTGTCTGGGAGAGTGCTTGGAAACCAGGTGAAACACACAAGACATCTAAAATGGGACTGAGATGCTTAAGTTTGCACAACCTACCTGGGCACACCGAGAAGGGGTAGTCACAGTTCCTACGTTAAGAACTTAAGTAAAGTAACTAGTCTCTCTAAAAGCCAGACACGTACTGTTAGAATATTATTTAGAAGAGAAAGCTAGGTCAGAGGTTCTGAATTGCTTTATCTAGGTCTTATCTCTTCCAAGTGACTGTAGTGAGTTAAAAGGGCAAGATCTGGAAATCCTGCACTTTGAAAGACCAAAGTTAGGATATGACTCATGTTGCACTTCCACTGAAGTCTATAGGGAGAGGTGCTTCTTGCATGAAATACAAAGCTTATATAGGCAGAGGAAGATGTCTTACTCTGGAAGTTCATTTATTCTTCTTTCTGTATCTAAGGTTAAGGTTCCGTACCTCTCACAAATAAAACCACACCAAATAACTAAGGGAATTAAATCTGAAGTGAATCTAAGACAACCTTAGGACAGACTGTATCCATTTCTTTCAAGCTTATAATCAAAAGCTGAAATGTCATCCAGATGCAAAATTGAAAATTCTGAAATCTCAATCTTAACAATTGTAAGATACTTAAACATTTACTTGAACAGTTTTGGCACAAATATCTGATAACAAAGGCCAATTTTGTGAAGATTTGTAGCTAATTTTCAGGTAAAGAAGCTTCAAGTTTCACTTGAGATTTGCATATCAAGTTAATCACCTCCATGTCAACACTCCAAGAATTTTGATGCCTTTAACTGAAGGAACTGAAATAGAATTAATGAACAAAAACAAAAGCATAACTTAAATTCCAAGTCTTTAATTTTAGTCACAGTGGTTTAGAGAGGGCATCTTCATGGTAGCTCCATTGACTTGAAAGGTATTGTAATGTAAAGAATCTATGAAGAAGCCAAAGAAGTTATCTTCTAAAATACGTAGGGTCAGTTTAAGAGTAACTAGGACAAGAGACAGTGAAATAAACCTGAAATGATAAATAATAGCAAAACAGAGAAAGTTTTAAGGAGAAAAAAAAAAAACAAACCTAGAGGAGCAAGAAAAAGCAGAATGGCTCTGCCCTTGACTACATTCACAGAGCATTTAAGATGTTATGGGATAAGAAGACTCAAGATTCTTCATTACTGTATGAGCTGAAGGATGGGAGATAAGGACACTAACTGTTGCTACTAAGAAAGTCCAGTGCCCACGCGGCAGTATATGCTACTCTTGACTTCTCCCTTTGGTACAGTAGCAGCTAAGTTTGGTTTTTCAGGTTCTGTCACAGGAAAAGCTGGAAATAGGACTGTGGCTGTTTTGCCACTGTCGATAACCCACTTCCTTAAATGACTGCCTGCTTTGCCTCTGCACAGAGCCAGCCCTGGTGGGAGGGTTTAGTTAAGTCTCAGTACAGGAAATACTTTAAAATTCCCTTGTTAGTCTTCTGCCTTTGATGTCAGCCTCAAAATTCCTACCTTTCCTGAGGACTGTCGTGTGGTGCTACACATTAAAAGCTTAGCTTTCCGTCAGCCTGTGCATATCCGCAGGATCAGATCTTTTCATAGTAAATATTAAAAGAGAATTTTTCTCCTGAATCATTTCACTTTTTTGCATACTGTGTATTGAAAGAAGAAGGAAAGATTTGCTGATGGCAACCAGGCTTGGGCTGCAAGATGCTACGTTATCCTCTGCAAGGCTTTTGGAGTGGGTTGATATACAGAGACTCAATGAAGACTGAAGTTTCATGTCAGACAGAGATACTGTGAATCAGGTGAAAATTGGGATGGAGCCTAGACAGAACCAGCATGAACTGCCTGAAAAATTGAGAGCTTCTCTCTGTAACTCATCCATATTCAGTTCTATAGATGGACCGTATAGCCTATAATAGACTTCTTTTATGGGATCATGTAAAAATATCCCTGACAACAGATGGACGTTGAGTCAAAGAAAGCTAATTACATTTTACAATTCTACAGACATGTAAATTTGTTAGGATGAAGGAAGGATTTTGGAACCATGTGCAATGTTTTTATTGAGTCTATATTTTGAATAGCAACCTGACAAATTATCAGGCTTATGTAAAAGCTAATATTATGATTGTTTTCTTCCCTGAGTAATTCACTTCTTCCTAACCTGATGTTGGTTCAACACGTGCTTGTAATTCCCATTTATACACTGAGGTGCTGCTCTTGGAAAAGAAACAGTATTACCTTACAGGTCTTAAAAGTCAGAGTGTCCATTTCTGGGGAGGTAATATTGTGCATATGGCATATCATTTAACTAGGGTGTCAACACTGGAAACAATGTCAGAATACAAGAAATGCCCTAATGGGTCAGATCAGCAGTCCTTCTAACTGAGCGTTCTGCTTCTGACAGTGGCAATATGAGATGCTGTTTTGTGAAAGAACATGAGCCTGGTTACACTCTGTAGTTCATCTCCCATCAAAATTCATTTTTAAGGAATGGAGAAGAAACATCTCTGCTTGGTCCTGTTAGCATTGATTTATGAATCTGTTGGCCACGAATATGTCTTATCTACTTTGAACCTGCTAAAACTGTCCTCTCCCACAACCTTCTATGGCCATAAATTTCAGAAGTTTAATTAGCTATTGCATAAAGGAAAACTTTCCAGATCACAGTTCTACATACCATCAGGATTTTGCAGAAGTTTACTATATCCCTTCCAGCCTTTTCCTCTTGAAACAAAACTGTTCCAACCTTTGTAACCTTTTCTTGTAAGATAGCTCTTCCACCACCTACTTACTCTTCTCTATATTATTTCTAACTCCACTATGTCCTTCTTGAGATCACAAAACCACCTACAGCACTGAGGAGGTAGGTGCACCAAAGGTTTTATAAATATGCAAAATGGTGGCATCTGCATGGTGTCCTTCCAATGATATCGGATGTCTTGCGGGCTATTTTTAACTGCAGCCAAACACACATGTGAGATCCTCCTGTTGTTTCTTACCGTTGGCATGATATTCAACTATCAGAAAGATCTTAATTTCATCTTCAGACTTGGAGATGTTGTTGTTTACTCTCATTTTCAGGTCATTGATGAAGAAATTGAATAAAACAGGTTCTAGAACTGATCTCTGAAGGGACTGTTCACTCTTTTCCATCCTGAAAAGTAGCCATTAAGCCTTATGCCTTGCTTCCTATCTTTTAATTAACTTTCAGTCCTGAAAAGAACTCCACCCTCGTGGCAAATGAGTCTTCTAATTAGCTTTAAGTTTCTTTAACAGTTTTTTGTCAAAAACATTTTGAAATTTCAAATACATTTTGTCCACTTCATTCTCTATATAGATTGGCACCCTCATAGACATGTACATTCCCTGGTTCAATGCTCTGAAAAGCTTCCAGTCTAAATAAAATCATAACTCTATCTGTTACCTTAAGAAGCTGAAACACGATGTTTCTCTAAAAATTTCCTACTTGCTCATGTGTGACTCAGTCAGGCCCATTTAATTATAGTAAGCTCTTCAAGGCAGAGCCAGGCTTTGTGCTCTCTGTTCCTACAGAACCAAAGACAAAGTTCCAACCCACAGTTGAGACTCTTGGGAACAGCAGTAGTACAACAATATCTAAATTCCATGTCAGGCTTTTTGTCAGTTATCTCAACGCATTCATCATTTCCCTTCCCAGGGAAGGGAAACCAAAGAGGGTAAGGCACTCAATGGTAGAAGCAGGAGTTGAACCCAGGTCACTCAAATCCTTGCTGTACTACACTGGACTCTGTCCTAAGCCCAGGGAGCCTAAATGTAAAGATGCATTAGCATTTTGACCACTCTCCTCTCTTTCTATTAACAGTGAGTTGAATTAAATTCCTGAACCTGAAGAGTGAAGATACTCAAATTCTGTGGAAATTTAGATATATATGCATTTCAGAATTTTTTTCCAGTTTAAACTCATGCTGTATCTTAAAGACATTTTTTTTTTTTACTTAACAAGTTCCCAACCTTTACATTTTCCCCATCCTCAGACTTCCTGTTTACTTGGCAAGCCTTCCCACTCACAACACTGAGCCAGCTTTTGACCGCTTCACACTTTATCACCATTCCTTTATTAAAAAGCTATTAATTATCTTCTCAGTGGCCCAATCTACTGACTATTGTGATAATTGTAAGACTTTTAGAGCTTTTCCCCCCACTTTGTTGACAGACCATTGGGCTTAGAAACAGCACCACAAGGAATGCAGGCTCATCTTTGTTTCAACATACTTAAGGTGCTTTTATCTGTAGGTTTGCCTTGAACAAAATCCTGTTCAAATTGTATTAAGCCCCAGATAAACCTCTCTTTCAGATTATGGTTTCCAACTGAACTCCTGTGCACTGAAGAGAGGGCACCGAATTCTTGATTGTTTCAAGAAAACCTCTTTGAGTAATCCCTTGAGCTTGCCTACAGGGCTTGGATTTCCTAATGGATGCTTTGATGACAGGAGATAAGAGCCAAAGGTACCTTTATTCTCTTAGAAATTGCTCCAAACAAACAACCTTGATGATTAAAGCTAATAGAAATACCTGGAAGATTGATAGCTTGCAAAGCATTGCTGAGTGAATGAATAACTTCCCCTTTAGTTCCAAAAGCTAATATTTGTCCACATTTGCTGCCTTTCAAGAAAGTGCAACGTTTTTTGTATGCAGAGTGTTGATCAGGAACAAACAGACACCATTCAGCTATTATTTGAATTTTAAACAAAGTCTCCCTACTTCAGCTATTGAGACAGCATTCTGCATGGGCCCATTTACAATAATTCAAACATGGCACGGGGAGGGTCGCTAGAGTAAAGTACATATAAGTGTGAACATGATACTCTTGTAAAAGTCTTTAATGATGTGAATGGGCAGCACACTATGGTATTCTACACAGGGGTTTTAAATTGCACAAAGGGCCCGTAAAACTTCTATATCTGTTCCCAAGCAATACACCTATCAGAGAGGTGAACAAATGGAAACCAAACTCTGCAGCAAATAAAAGTCTTAAATTTACAATGCTGGATTATAAAACGGTGTCTTTCAACAGCAGCTCTGACTTATTTCATGTTCTGATGAAATCATTGCTTGCAAATGCCAAGAAATTCAGCTGTAAACTTTTGGCAATAAGTAGGCTCTCCTTGGAACTGCTGGTTTTGAAAACATCTGTAAGTAAGGAATCCACTACAGAACCAATAAAAGGGGCTGAAGAGACCAAAACTTTCACTAACACCTCATAACACAGGCAGTGCTCTGAGTGCCACCAAGCCCTGCTCCCTGGTATGTGGGTTATGTACATACCAGAGTTCATTTCCAAAATGGGGGTTTTATGATTCCCAGTGTCACAAAGCATGCAGTCAGGGAGTGTATCACATAACAAAGCAATCTAACAATAGAGCTGCAAAGAGTTGAACATTTGGTTTTGAAGTGATGCAGCCCAGGGGTGGGGTGTTCCGATATTGAAAATTCCTCAGCTTTCTTTCACGCAACAAAAGCAAAACCTTAAAAGGCTCTGCTCTGAGTGAGTGGTTTAAGGAATTTCCCCTTTTATAACCACATTGAGGAAGGATCCGAATTAATCTCATTTTCCTTACAAGATAATGGCGTATGGAGTTAGGAGTCACAAAAGAAGCCAGGAGGTTTCAGGGAGAGGAGGGTATGGGTATGTTTTGACAGTTGAAAAGGAAATTATGAGCTGCTGTTGACTCAGAGCTTCCTTCCCTTAGTCCAGCTCATCATCTGGACTTTGGAGTTCAGGTAAAAGGACCTACTGAAACAGAAGCCAAAGTGTGAAGGGAGACTTAAAATTATGTTCTGTCCTCTGACTGAGGCTTGGATGTTCAACAGCCTTTAATATGCCTTCTCCAGAATCATTCTTGGGAAGGAATTCTGATATGGAGAAGGCACAGATTTCGTTTAACTCTTCTTCCCCCTTGTTCCACTTGCCCCCTCCAACTACTTTTGATACAATCTGTGGTCCCCACAGAGGACCAGGGTTCCCAGACAAGCCAAGAAGGGAACCTGAGATCCTGTGCTCTGAGCAGTACTGCTCTGATTACATCCAAAACTTAGTGATCAAATCCTGTCCCTGTCCTTTGCATTGCGAGGCGGGAAAAAGCTGCATGTCTTCTCTTCCCTCCCCCAGTTGCCTGATCCCTAGCAAACCGCAAGCCCCCTGCAATCAGAAGCAGTGCAGCCTGTTCACTGATGCCTGCCCATGGCTCTTTCTGCCCCCTACGCCAGTGCTTGGCAGAGAAGAGAATGAAATCCATTTTTTCATTACCATTGTCGCCATTTAAGAAAACGTGATGAAAACGAATTAAAGATCTTATTGAAAGGAGTCAAAATAATTTTTTTTCATATTATTTTTTATGACTGGATTCATGAAACCACTGTGTAAGAATTTGATTTTGTTCTCTGAAACAGCCTTGATTTCATGCTGAGGGACACAAGTGCAACTTTTAAAGACTTCTTTTTTTTACATAGAAAATCAAGGCAATATTTCATTTACAGCTTCCAGTTCAGGGTTAGATCATCCCTCTCTTCCACCAGCAGTTCTTCCATGGAAAAGGGGTTATTGCTTGTAACAAAGACTGTAGATTTGATAGCATCTGAGGTTAGCATGTAGGACTTGTGAGATGTTGATAGCCTAGATGATCAATCAGATCTTTTTTCCTTTTGAAACCCCTTGGAAGAATGAGGCACAGAACTCCCATCCATCAGCAAAGCTTTTGGGAGCACAGTTCACCAGGCCAAGATGGAGACAGGGAGGCTGCATGGAGAATGGGTATATGACCTCCATGCAGGTTTTGGGGAGTTCTAGGTAAGGCAAATCTCAGGCTAATTGTAAATGTGCTGTCCCTTGTGTTTTTCTAAATCTTGGCAAATCCTTGCCTTTGGACGATGCTCAGCATGGCAAAGCAAATCTTTCTCCTCTGAGCTTATGCCCTTCTGAAGACTTGCACTGCAGGCTTTTGAAGTTAAATCTGTGCTCATCTTTCAGTCAGGCACTGGGTCATAGCAGGTTAATCTGACCCATGACTCCCTTCATCCCCATCAGGGAAAAAATAAAAGTCTGTCATGGTATACAGCATTCAGTAACTGAACATTTCAGAAGAAATCCTAATATATATATCATACACTGTTCAGTGACAGCAGGAGAAGTATTAAAATATTACTTGGCTGACAAGGCATTATTGTGATATGCTTAAACTTGTGCTTTCTCTTTGTTTCCAGCCTCCTGGTTGTTTGGGTTTTTTTCCACTTATGTAGTGAACTAGAAGCAGTCACAATGACCCACAGCCAGTATTTCCTAATTCCCCTTAATGAGGACAACCTCCACGCCAAGTCTGATCCTGAAAACCTACATAGCTTGTGAGTATGAAAAAGTGTAGATTAGTATTTTAGAACTGTTATTAGCAATATGAAATGCAAATAAATATGGTTTCTCACCCCAAATGCTATGAATTGTGCTGTGTAAATGTTTTCTAAAACGCACCTCTCAAAAAATCTGAACATTGATTGAAATAAAAAATTATTTATAAAGGGGCAAGTTGAAAAAAAAAACAAACCCAAAGTATTTTTGTTAGCATACTCCATGATTTCATGTCTCATGGAAATTAATTAGTGCTAGTCAGAAAGTAACGATTCAATTCAATTCAGTTTTATGATACATTTTCAGATTTTGGCATCCTGTTTTTGTTTCACATTATCAAGAAACAATATTGCTTATGATCCCTCAGAGACTTGACATAAAAATGATTTCACATACCAACAACCACATTAAAGTGGGAAAGAAAATCTCTTTTCTGGAATAATCAATAGCTTTCTAATTTGGTCCTTCTTCTAAAACTGGTGGCTCAAACCCTTGGTCTGCCCCTTTCAAGCCCAAATTTAAATGCTGATTTCCTGCATCTTGGTACTGTGTCTGAAATTGTTGCCTTGCTGGTTCTCCTAGGAGCAGAGAAACAGAATATTTTTTGAAGCGTGCTTGTAAAAAATAGTATGTTCTCAACATCAACAAAAGTGGAACAGTTCTATAGCTACAGCTGAGCTTGGGAAAGTGCTGGAAGGACCCTGTGGAGTTTGGGATTTCTAAATGTCGGAACAGAGGTCTTCAGCCCTTTGAAGACCCTGACTCATATTTGTGCCGATAACAGCAGCTTCCACTCCCACTCCCTCTGGGCATACACAGCCACTCTCCTCCATGGACAGAAAGAAGATGAAAGGTGAAAGTTGATGTTCGTTGTTATCACAGGTACTTTTGCAGTGGTGCTTGTTCACACATGCTTACAAAGAACTATCCTTGCTTCTCTCTGACTAGTCACCTTCCTAGATTTCTGTCGCAAGTACTTTGCATTCACAGCTCATCTCTTTTCTAGTTTTGCATCTGCATCATTGCTGTCATGCTGTGGTCCATAGGGTGAAGTGAACGACCAGAGCTCACTCGCTTCCTTGTTAAAGGCTCGAAGTGTGTGTCGCACCCCAGCTAATCCTGTACTCCTTGCAGAAGCTGATTAAGGGGGTGGCTGCTGGGAGGGAAAGTCCTTTGATGCTTAGTTGGTTTCCCACATCTATAAGACACCAGAGAGAAGGAGGTAGGGAATAAATTATATCAATAAATCTGTGCTATCCCATACTGAGAATTTTTGATGAAGCTCTAGTCTATCACAAAGAGAAGGCATGAGATATGAATAATAAAAGAATAAGCAGGTGTCTGAGTTTATTGTCATTATCCTAGCTGATGAGTGGGGGTTTACTAAGTCCTAAGCTTTTGACACCATTGATGTCAGCTCTTGGGAGCTGAGGTAGGCCACTGCTGAGGGCACTTCAAAAATCCCACCCTACGAGTCAAACAAACTATATTAGTCTAGTGACCTGCATTTGAACTCGCCTTTTAAAAATAAACCCCTGCACAAATCCCAAAAGCAGCATATGGTTAGTTCACATCATGGACTAATAATAGCTTACATCATCTTATTTTTAAAATCAGACCTTTTTTGAATTATAGGAACACCAAAAATAGTGTTGGAAAATTCCAGAGCCTACCAATCCTATAACTTAAAAGTGGCCAATCCATTTTTGAACCTTTTTAAAAAAATAAAAAAAAAATTAAAAAATCCCAGCCTCTAAAACTACAACCTTTGTCTGCCAAGTTTCAGCCTGGAACACATTTTTACAGCACTTATAATCCCCTGAACAAACTAGGTTTATAATGGAAGTGCTGACAGACCTTTAGCTATTCCAGCTATCTTAATAGCTCAGCTGTATTTATTTTTCATTACATTTAAATATAATTGGTTGAGGTTTAACTCTAGTTCAATTTGATGAGAACCTTTCCACTTAAATATCAGTTCTGGGAAATAGGTCCTTTCCTGGGTGCCTTTTGGGGTTATTATGAACATCATTTTGGGGTTGCTTTTTAGACTTTTTTACTCCCCTATTTGTGTGGTTTTCCTTTTAATTCAAAGTGAAAGAGGAAAAATAAGCGTTCTCATGGAGCATATGGTACTCAATTGTGGTTTGAACCCCAATGTGAGGGATTCCACTCGAAGTTTCACACATTCTGTTTTGCTCTCAATTAAGAAATATTTGAGCTGGTTTGGCACACCAGGGGAAAAGCAATGTGCTGATGTGCACGGATCCTTGATGCTCTCCTGAACTCCTTTTGATAAGTCTGAGTGGCGACAAAGGGAAAAGAGGCAAGGTGTGAAACAACTGTGGAAACCCGGAAATGCCTGTGTCTGCGATTGCTGGTGGGATAGCTGTGGGACTAGCTTAAATATGAGGTGTCTGTATACTCTCTAGATTGAAAAATATTTTTTCTGGGTGAAATATGACCAAGATGGAAGACCTTTGAAATTGAGAATCAGGAAGCAAGAAAAACAAACTCAGCAGAATGACTTTAAAATACCAAACCTAGCCAACTGTTATCCCATAGGGAAAAATATCTTCTGAATTGAGAAATGTGGGATTTGAACTTTATGTTCAACTACTGTCATACATAAAAGGTGGTGGCGGTAGAGATAGAGTCATAGTTATTAATACTATTACTGATATAAAGTAGAAGGTAGAAGTGTAAATTTAAGGGGGAAACAGTACAATAATTTTTATATCATTTAGAGGAACCATTTAAATGACTCAGTCTAATACTTTTCATAATGTAGGATAAAGAACCAAACCCACTCTTTTCTAAATGAAGACTTTAGCCTTAGTTTTAAGGACTGTGGTCTTTTTCTAGAAGACGTGATTTAGATAGGAAGTCTTAAAGAGATGGGTAATCCACTGGGGAATTTGTTCCAGTTGCTCTCCTTCTGGTGAAAGTATTATTTGCGGTTTTATGATCTTTTAATGTCTTTGTCTGCACAAGTACAGAGTCTTCAGCATCTCTTTTCCTTATGGTTATATGAATAGTGATTATATGCAATCACCATTTGGTTTGTTCGCTTACTACACTATAAAGTAAATAGGCCAAACTCCTTAAATCTCTTGCTGACAAAGATATTTTTCCAAGCCTTGAATAATTTCTCAGTGCGAGCACTAAAGTGACTTTCTTAGCTATATTGTTGCATAGGATGTTCATATTGACTTGGTTATCCAAGTGACTTGTAAAGCCTTTTCAGAATCCCTGTTCCCAGAGACACGGTTTCACATTTTGTGCTGATGGCACCATTCTTTGCTCTTTGAACATGAATCTTCCTCTTGCCTGTACTGTGTCAGGAAACATGCTTGACTGCACTCACCTTATCAAGCAATCTAGATAGTTCAGTATATAGTGGGTTTTCATTATCAATTTCTGAATTATCAGCAATAATTGAATAGAATATCTTCTTTCAGACAATTGGAAAAATATTTCATTGCAACTCAATTAGGAACAAGTCTCCACAGAAACTAACACTTTCAAGATTACCCATTCTCACGTAAAATGAAATATATTTGTCTACAATTTTACTTTTCTTCACATGATTAAGTGTATTTTGGGGTAAGTGGTACGTCATAGAATGTGAAATGAGAGAGGCCGTTGGGAACTGGGTAAGTTAGGCAAATCAGGGGAGAGGAACCAATAGTATCTGGGGAAAAGCAAACAACCATCCGTATTCTTGTATTTACTCATGCAATTCCAAAGCTTGCAGAACCTTTTTGTCCAGGCAAAATGAAAGTATTTGTTGAAAAACTGATTGATATTCCTTTTATTAACAGTGTCTTTACTCTCAGAGTGGTAGTGCAATTTGACAGTGAGAAATTAAATACTAGGGTTCTTCAGCTTGGAACAGAGGTGATAGAGAGCATGAGAAAGGTCTACAAAATCACAAACAATATGAAAAAGGTGAACACAAACCAATAATTACTAAGCATTTGAAGAATATGAAAACTGGTAGGTGAAGGGGAATTGCAGACTAACTGAACAGAAACAATAAGTGAAAAAGAAATACTTTATCAATAGCATATGAGCAAAATATGTAGGTGGGTTAGTTGGGTGGTTGTGCAGGCCAAATGTTTAAAAATATTAAAAATTTGATATTAACAAAAGTAGTTATTAAAAACAATCCAATTTTCCACTCAGAAGTGTCTGGTAATAAATTTTAGGGAAAGAGCTTCCTTCTACTCCTCTTTTCTTACATCTGCCAGAGATGAGATGACTAGATGGTCTCTTCGTATGACCCATTGTGTCAATTTTTGAAGTCTTATGTATGAGAACTTGGTACTTAACCTTTGATGAAATCTCTTGCACTTCAATACATCAATGAAACACATACTATACCTGACAAACATACAGAAACAGAGCCAGCTGTTCTCTTGTAAGCGCTAAGGTTCTGTGTTATCTAACGGAGTTCAGTAAGGGTTGACTCATGCACAAAAACTCTTGTAAATCAGGATATATAAAAGAGACTGTAACCAGAGAAATTAAGCATAGGCATCTAACATATACTTTGAAGCTGACCAGAACGCAAAATAAAGGTAAAATACAGAGCTTCCAGAGCACATTATATGTTTGGTACAGGAAAAAAAAACAACACCTCAAAGCTAGTCGATAATACATAAGATGCAATTTTTTACAGCACTTGCTGTCACTTTGTTGGCAGAAAGCAGAAAACAGACATCAGACCACGATCAAAGAGGAAAGTAAAGGAATGTGGAAAAGAAAATAATGAATGGAAGGACTGGCGTTAAAGCAGAATGAGTCATATTGCATCCACTACGCTTATATCAGCCACTTGGTAGCCACACAAAGAGTGATTTGAAGCAATTAGCAGTGTCTCCTTTCCTTGGCTGGATTTACTATGTTTGTGTTCTGCTCATTAACACACCCAAGATTTAACCTGGGACCTTTGAGATCTGCAGTCAGCAGTTCTGCCTAGAAAGCCAAAAATTAGCCTAAGTCTTGCCAAGCCAGAAGGAGCTCTGTTCTCTGTTATGCCGATCTCAGCTGGTAGTTGCTTTTTTCCACCCCCGCTGATGATTCCCCCAACATCAGCTCTGGGAGAAGAGCAGAAGAATCAGGAGAGTTGCATGGGGCTGGGCTGATCCAGCAAGCAGATTTCTGGGCTGGGTGGTAATGGGAGCTGTGCCTCACTTGCCACCCATCCAGCAATGGGGTACTGTGGCTGCCAGAGAGAGCCAGAGCCTAGGGCAGGATATGACAGATTTCCAGAAGTGGAACAGAAATTTTAAGTCTTGACATAATTCACAAAGACCATTCAGCTTAACTGGTTTGGTTTGGTTTTTATGTGTGTGTTCTCTTTCTTTTTTTTTTTTCTTTTCTTCATGGTTATTAAGATAAATATTAAGTCCAAGATTGTTTTATTGCTAGGAAAATCAAAAGAAAAAAGTAAGCTTGTTTCTGGAGCCAAGAAAGATTTTTCAATGTGCTTCTCACTTCCTATCTGGAAAAGAGTCAGTCACAGTATTATCACTACTTGATAACACATTAGTAGAGCTGTTTGAAGCTTATAATTTCCTACACTGCAATAGTTTGTAATACTCTGATTCAAAAAATAAACCTTTTTTTTTCTTTCTCAATATACATTTCCTTGTGTCACCAGTAAAGTACTGCCCGAATGGATGTCAGGGTCTTGGTTGTTTTTTTTCCCATTTTAAAAGCTTCCCATTGTTAGAGAGTCACAGTAACATCCATGATGCCAAATACTTCACTCAGCAGAACTACTTGTCCAGAGCTTATGGCCACAGGGCAAGCACAGCGTCTGGATTCTCCCAGGGATCCCAAGTCTGCCAGGATCATAAGCAACTGACTCTCCTCATCCCAAGGAATTCTTCCCTTCCAGAACCTTTTACATCCCCAAATACAGAGTTTGAGACATCCAGGAGAACAGCTGGGGTGATTGCTGTAGGACTGTGAAATCCACAGTATATCTCCACCGCATTTTGAGTGACCCTGTCAAAGACCAAATTTCCACTCCAGCCAGCCACCCATGCCAGCATCGTTCCAGCTGAGGCTGGCAGAACTTCAGGGCTCCTGCCACCCTTTAGCTGCGGAAAGCAAGTACCTCAGGCCCACAAATGCAGAGTGTTGTCATTATTCAGTGTCACAGATGCCAGAGCAAATGATGACAGTTGCTAGTTCAAACCATTTGATTGCAGTTTCCTTTCTAACACAATCCTGATGCAATTTCATAGCTTTCTGGCAAGTAGCCAAGCAATGCCGGATTATGCCCCTTCCAGCAATATAGCACTAAAAAGTTATCAAAAGCATTTTAGGATTTTCATGTTTTCAGGCATCAGATGCTGCAGAGAAAAAGTATATCATTTTCTTTGTAGCATCCTCGATTGAAAAAAAAGCTAATAGACTACTGGCAGTGCACAAAGCTACTATGGGTTTCATATTAAACTATCATTTTAGCTGCGGCTGGATCTTGAAATACATTAGTTAATTTATTATGTTCACTATGATTATATGTTGATCTATTTAGATAATGTCATAGTATGTTTTAATTTTCCTGCAGTTATCACCATATTGTTTTGTGTATCTTCATGTTTTTAACTATGAGAACTTTTAAAGGTTTCTGGGATTTTTTCTTAGATGCCATGTAAGATTCTTTTAAAATAATTTGCTCTACTTCCATGCTGACACTACTGACAGCCTGTTATAAGTAAGTGAGAAACTCCTTCTGTAAAAAGTACATTACGTCTTACTGTCAATTACTATTGTCTTTTTAAATCTATACCAAATCCTTTTCCTGTTCAAATGGGAAAACTAACTATTTTGCTGAAGATTTTGACTTGTTTTCAAACTGTTGCTATTAGCAACTTGAACAAGTAAATGTACTAAGCTATGTTACATCACCTGCTGAGTCAATAGATTATCCAGACGTAGCCAGGTATATCCAGGTATATCCCATCCTTAGCCTGCAGTAAATACATAGGATAAAATAATCTCTAGCGATCAAAAAGTTGTATATCCTATCTGCAGTCTGTAAGCACAACTTTATGGAAATGCATTTCAATCTATCTTTTTCCATTTTAGTGGCATTAGGACTCATTCCATTCAAAATTTGTAGAAAAACTAAGAATACATTAGTTTTTCAAGTGCTGTACCTCTATGCTAGTATACACAATGTTGGCGTGGGGAAATGAAGCAGAATTCAGCAAAAATAGCTCAAATACAAACATTCACAAGTCCCCATAGAGGACTGAGCACTCACAATAGATCTTCATCTTGAAGTTCGTTGCCTCACTCTGGCCATATTATATTCTTCAGCCTTCAATCACTATTTTTAATGTAGGATTTGCGGGAAATTCCATTAAGGGATTTTCTACTTTAATACTTCTTTTATTACAGAATTTAACTTTTCTCTGTCTTTATCCCAAGCTCAAAAGGAGTCCATTTCTCATTCCAGTTTCAGTATTTGCTTTGAAACCCCATTGCAACTCACCATCAGACTCTAAAAGCTTCAGTCCTCTAACTATGGACTTCTGGATTTGGATGAACATTTTCAAAGATCTCCATTAATGCCTCCACTTTGAAAGTGCGGATCCTTACAAAACGAGCTAGTTCAAGTCTGCTTTAAAAGATCTGCTTTTATTCCACATTCATTCCTTCAGTTAAGGAGTTAATCAGCAGACTTAATGCTTAGATTTGATGGAATGATGCAACCACCTTTTATTCATGAGAAAAATAATGAAATAAAGGCTGTCCACTACAATAAAACCAAAACAAAATAAAAAAAAAGGATGTGTGGTTATGCTTTCTTCTAATAGTCTTCAGTTACATAGAAAGCGGTTGCAGAATGGGGGAATAAACTCTTTTCTGTGTCCAAGTAGCTATAGCGAGAAGCAATGAACTTAAATTGCCATCGGGGGAGTTAAACTGGATACAGGGAAAAATGTTTTCTAATGGTAAGACTAATTAAGCATTAGATGGTCTAGGGACTCTGCAAAACATAAATTATTCGAAGTTTAGAGAACATATCGGGCAGAGTGTTGGAATGGAAGGATACAGGCTCTTTAGGAAAGACAGACAGGGGACACAAGGAGGACTTGTCTGTCGATGACCAGTTAGAGTGTATGGAGCTCCACCTGGGGATGGATGAGGAGCCGACTGAGAGCTTATGGGTCAGGATTAAAGGGAGGGCAGTGACAGGAGACATTATAGTGGGGGTCTGCTACAGGCCACCCGACCAGGAAGACCAAGCAGATGAGGACCTCTACAGACAGATAGGAGCAGCCTCACATTCACAAGCCCTGGTCCTCATGGGGGACTTCAACCACCCTGCTACCTGTTGGAGAGACAACACAGCAGGGCACAAGCAATCCAGGAGTTTCCTGGAATATGTTGATGATAACTTCCTCCTCCAAGTGATAGAGGAGCCAATGAGAAGAGGTGCCATGCTGGACCTTGTTCTCACCAACAAGGAGGGGCTGGTGGGGAATGTGAAGCTCAAGGACAGCCTTGGCTGCAGTGAACATGAAATGGTGGAGTTCAAGATCCTTAGGGCAGCAAGAAGGGCACACAGCAAGTTCACTACCCTAGACTTCAGGAGTGCAGACTTTGGCCTCTTCAGGGATCTGCTTGGCAGAGTACCATGAGAGAAAGCCCTGGAGGGAAGAGGGGCCCAAGAAAGCTGGCTAATATTCAAGGATCACCTCCTCACACTCAGGAGCAATGCCTCCCAGCAAAGAGGAAGTTGGGTAAAAACACCAGGAGGCCTGCATTGATGAACAAGGAGCTCCTGGACACACTCAAACTCAAAAAGGAAGCCTACAGAGGGTGGAAGCAAGGACAGGTAGCTGAGAGGAATACAAATCGTCTGAGCAGCCAGGGATCAGGTTAGGAAATCTAAAGCCTAGATAGAGTTAAATCTGTCCAAGGACATCAAGGGCAACAAGAAAAGCTTCTACAGGTATGTCAGTGGTAAAAAGACTAGGGAAAATGTGAGCTCTCTCTGGAAGGAAACAGGAGACCTCTATATGTAGAAGTCTGAGGTACTCAATAGCTTTTTTACCTCAGTCTTCACTGGCAAATGATCCAGCCACACCGCCCAAATTGTAGAAGGCAATGGCCAGGGAGAACGTGGAGCTGCCCACTGTAGAAGAAGACCAGGTTTGAGACCATCTAAGGAACCTGAAGGTGCTCAAGTCCATAGGACCCGATGAGGTGAATCTGCAGGTCCTGGGGAAACTGGTGGATAAAGTTGCTAAGCCACATCATTTGAGAAGTTGTGGCAGCTCAGTGAAGTTCCCCCTGACTGGAAAAGGGGAAACACAACCTCCATTTTTAAAAAGGGAAAAAGGAAGACCCATAGAACTACAGACTGGTCAGTCTCACGTCTGTGCCCGGCAAGATCATGGAACAGATCCTCTGTGAGCTTTTTTATTGGCGGTGATTTGAATTTATTCACAGCTTGCCCAACACAAGATGTCGTTTTCGCTTAACTTTAACAGATAAACCAATTATAAGCTGAATAACTGAATGCATTTATACAATAAATGTGTAATACTTTCATATAACAGTTAACTTTCTGTATGATTTTGCAGCCTATAACCCAGCATCAGATATTTTGGCAGGGTGAACTGAATTAGTTCACCTTTATTTTTCTTTCTGGGAGGTAAATAGCACAGCAATGCTTTCGTCCTTTTGAGAAATTTTCAAGGTGTGAATTTTCTTTTTAAATCTGAAGTGAAAGTGAGAAAACAAATTCAATATCATGTGACAGCATTCAGGAAACAGTTCTGCCACTTACCAGTCTTGAGAGGCCTTAGAAAATATTTTTTTTTCTTCTTTTATCTTTTAGACTGCAAGCTTGCTGGGGCAAGAACAGTGTTACTTTGTTTACATTATACCTAACAAAAAGCAACTCCGTTCTGGGATTCTGTTGCCCATTTTTCCAATGCACTTTTGCACTAAGGAAATAAATGCCTAATGACATAATATCAAGCAAGCTGTGATGAAATATAATCAAAATGCAGCATGGTGCCAATGTATCACATTCTCAGAACAGCAGTAAAGAATAACATCTCTTTCTCTCCTTTTCCTATATTTTAATACACGCACTGACTGTGTGAAGCAGCTGTACAAGGCTTTTAGTGTTCCCATGAAAACTGCCAGGAAAGCCCCCTGCACGCTTCGGAAAGAGCAGTGCTGAACAACTGCTGCTCTACTGACTTACACACTTTGTGCTATTGCATACACCCGGGCTTGCAGACACAGATTTTTAACTCTGATGTAAGCAGAAACCTCTCTGACATGAAAAACCTTCATCGAACAAAGCCTGTGTGAAAGCAAGTTTCCAATAACTTTTGCTTTGCCGTCTTTTAACTGATTCATGAAGGCAGAATAGCAACAAACAGCATTGTGTCATTACTTGTTATATCATGGAAATGCCTTCAGCACTACAAAGGACAAGAAAAGGCAATCTAGAAGAGACATAATATAGATAGTGTACACTGGGAAAACTTGAGAGTTCATTAAGGCCCTGATCCAAATAACAGAAAAGTCATTAGGAATCTTCCCACTAACTTTTCTCACAGTCTTTTGAACATGTATATTTTAAGTTACAGTTTCCTTTCCTTCCCTAGGCAAACGTAGAGTGCTGTTGGATTCTGTAGGGAAAATTATTAATAATTTCTTTTTTCTAAAGGTGATAACAATTAAGTGTTAATGTTATTATATCACTATGTATCTAATTTATGACCATTACATCCTACAAGACAAACTATTTTTACATGCAACAGAAATAGCTAAAGGAATTGTGACTGCTGTACCATTGCTTTGACAGCAACATAATGAATTAATGTAACTCATTAATCACTGTAATTCATTGAGAGTTATTAACATATTGTGGCACAAATTTGGATCCACATTACTGCATAAGAGATGGATTAATTTGAGTTAATTCATTCCTCGGTGTAACTGAGATAAAAATCAAGACCACCAGGAGATGAGAAGATTTTCTAAGTACTAAAAAATTCTTTCTATTTTGTTTTTGTCTATTTTGTCTTTGAATCTGTGCACTATCATCTGCCTCTAGTTGGGTGGTCATTTTCTTCACTGCCTCCCTACTCAACTGCTGCTTCATGCTAAGGAACTTGATAGTGGTGTACTCTTCTCTCAGGAACAAGGGTTAGGCAACTAGGGAACAGATATTCTTGTTGAGAAGGCTGCTAGTTCATTGCTCTCTTGTTCCAGTATAAAATAACCATACATATTCAAATTTAGTTAGAACTCTTTTGGAGGGGAGCAGAGGGGAAAGTTATATTTTCCACCAGTATTCACTTCAAACTGAAACAGAAAGTAAAAAAAAATTGTGAACTGAAAAATTCCTAGGACTTTTCAGTTGGAAATATCAAAGAAGAGAAAACAGATTTTAAATCTAATTGAACGTAGTCATCAGAATAAAAAAAAAATATTAAATATAGAATATTTTTTTTGTTTAGGTTCTCCCGAGCAGGAAAAAAATCTCCAAAAAATCTTAAAGCAACATGATTATTTTTTTCCAAAGCTAGGATTATTTTAGTGTTGGAAAAATCTATTAACATTGATAACACTTCATTATTGATTTCAAATAACAATAACTTTTAAAACGCCATTTACAAATCTAGCATTGTCAGATGATTCTCTCCAAAGCATTCCACTGACTGAAAACACAAACATTTCTTCCTGTTTCTCCTTCAACCTTTAAACTTCTGTCCAAGAAAGTCATCAACTTCAGGCTATTTTATACTAAAGGAAAAATCAAATTCAAGAGTTGAAAAGCTTTCATACAATATGCTCCACTCATGCACCATTTCTATGTAATTTGAGGGATCTAGTTCATGTGTTCAGGTGGGAGGGAAGGGACTAATGACCACAGTTCTAACAAGATGGCACTGAAAAGGCTGATAACTTTCAGATAAGATAGACCCAAGCCTTCCATCTGCAGGAAGAATTTCTGGTCATTTACTGAAAAACAGTTGAATTGATTTTCCCTATTTCATACACAATAAGATGAGTCAGGTTAAGCATTTGCTTAAAACCCTGGGGGGTCAACAGAAAGCATTGGATCCACAAGACCATGAGGGTGAATTTACAAGACACTATTTTCTTTATATTAGTTGTGCATTTATAGTCTTACTCTAAGGAAATATGATGCAGCTTAAGATACTTTCATGAAGACATAGTCTTCTTTACACTGACTGTGAGGAAGAGTATGTAGGAAGTAATTTACTGCGGAATAACTAATGAATAGCAAGTTTATAAGGTAGTTTACCTTACTTACAGACTTATTTGCCTGCAACATAATCATACCCTGAACCAAAAGGAAAGTCCGTAAGGACCAATTGCCCAAACTTTAAGGTCAAAAGATGGAATTAAATTAAACCTTTGCAAAAATATTTTAATTTTAACTCCAGCTTGCTAACTAAAAGGGATGAAAACATGCAGAGGTAATTATCAATTATTCAAAAGCTATTGCTAATGTGGTAATTCATAGTTGTGTTCTGTTGAATGTCTCTCTACCTTCTTTGCTACACAAACAAGGTTATTTCCAGAATTGTTCTAACCTAATTAAATCCCCTATCATCTCTCAGCCAAGCATAATTCACAGCCTGTTCTACCAACATCAGCCCTGGCAAGCATTACAAGGAGTATGCACCTTTCAGTGGAAAAGATGGAGGATCTCAGCTTTCTACATTCAATTATCTGATATTGTGATGAATTTAAGGAGAGAGAGAGAGAGGTAGAGAGATCACTATGTGATAGGAGGTGGTTGGATGTAGTGTTAATCAGTCAAGGACAATTATATTCAATAAAGGTTGCTATAGGTGAAAGACGAAGGCAAAGAATGAGGTAATGGGAGAAGAAGAAATAGGGGACAGTTTCAAACCGGGAATGCCACTTAATCTTTCCTCTGGTTATTGTTTGGATCCTGTACATATGCATATTGCTACTATCTAAGGATGTATACAGGAGATTTTATCACTGATTTTTGAGAGAGACAGAGAGCGGAAAGGACATACAACCACGGAAATGGAACAAACAGCTTCCACATCACACGCATTTCGTGTACCAGCTGCCATCTCTTTTTCCTGTCTATGCAAAACTAAAACCAAGACGTGTAACCATTCTGTTGGCTGGTACTGGCAGCAGCCAGCACTGTGTCTACTTTCACAATCCCATCTCAAGAATATTCATATGCCATAATGGGAGATGAAAAAAGAAGTAAAATAGACATTTCTTTTCATTTTTCCTAAGTGGTTCTTCCCTGCGTAGAAGCATACTTGAGTATATTGGAAAGAACTAGGCTGAAAAAAAAAGAACAGAAACAAAAATCTATAGGGATCTCAAGTTTATTTATGTAGTTAAGAAACCTCAGAGTAGTTCACAAGGACTCTGATGCCCATCTTATCAGTACATCCTTGAAGCCCTAGCGTATGTGTCAGAGTGGGTAACCCTGGTAATTCAAGAGGTATTCTCTGTGCCCATCTTAGCTATCCCTCTTGCAGCTGCCCTCTCTGTTCTCCTAAATGTAGCTTCAGAGTCTTCAGACCTTTATTCCCCTTGCTTAAAAAGACACTTCATCCCTTCTACTTGCTTATCAATCCAAATGAATCTGCTGGTCACTGCTGATTCTAAAGGATGAGAGATATAAATTAGGAATAACTGACAGTTTCTTTCCCCCCTCTCTTCCATATCAACTAAAGATGAAGGAAAGTGTTTCATATGGGTTTCAACCTAGTTGCGATTCTTCCTTCAGATGTCCTCATACTTTCAGAGTATTGCACAGGGAGTGTATTGTATGTCAAAAGGAGACCCAAGGACTGATGGGACCCAAGGACCCAATTGATTTTGAAAACCTGGCAGACCAAGTAATTTCTCCACCAGGTTTGGCTGTGAGCAGTTGAACATTTTTAAGAGTTAAGTAACTGCCATTGCACTTCGTATATTTTAGACATATACTTGAAGAAGAAGCAGACACTGAAGGAAATTTTCAAATCATTTTTGGATGAACTTTCCGTGATTTGGACCTTAGAGCTTGGAGCAGGACTGAAGTGAGGGAGGGATGAAGAAAAGAAGGAAGGATGGAAGGAAGACATACCCTCTCTTTAGTTCAACCTTTCCACTACTGCCACACAGTCAACAAAATTGTATTGAAAAGGAAGAGCATCCTTCAGGCATTCAAAGGGCTGTTTCTGGGAGTACTGGTGAGGAACCACCTTTCCATATGGTCTCTGCATTGAGGCAGGCATGGATTCTCATGAATTTTAAAGTATTTATTTTGTGGTTTTGGTTGTAGTTTTTTTTTTTTCCAGAATTCTTTCAAACTGCAGTAAGCTTTCCTGAAATGGTTGGTGGAGAGGAAGAAGAGGGAGTAGAGAGCATCAAGCTGTCAAAATGACACATGGACAAGGAGAGGACTTAGCTTACTAGTGCAGCTAGTTCTGTAGCCAAAGGGAGAAATATCAAGATAAAGGATCTTTTTCCTTGCTGGCCTGAGGCCCTGGAAGTATGCTAGGAATGCTGCTTTCTTTCCAGAGGATCTGATTCAGTTTCTCTTGTGGCGGTTTAGTTCCCACTGTCATCACTCTCGTAGTGACAGTTGCTATAGTGAGTGAGAAAGTGCCTTGCCTGGTTTTGGGTACTAACACAAAAGGCTGCTTGTCTCCTCTGCAATTTGGCAGGAGACCCTTTCGTGCAGGATGATGTGTAGCTGTGCACTTACTCACTGCAGATCTCGCTGGAGTTTACTGGCAGATTCCTGGAGACAGCAAGTACGAGCAGTGCTGACTGGCCATTTTCGTTAGAGGAAACCTACCACAGTATCTGCACTTGACCCATGTGTTTTACCAGCTGTTTCCCCAGCACTTTATAGACTTCACACCTGTTTTGCAAAAAGAGAAAATATTCGTTCATTTGAACGAAGCATAAAATGACTCAGCTGGCCACCAAAGGTCCCCTTGCACGAAACCTGACTCATGTTTAAGAAGTCAGCAGTACAGAACAGCCCTTGGGATGCAATTCAGTAAAAGACTGCACTGCACTTTTTTCGGAATCACAGCTCCCAAAATGGAATTTAGGACACTTTATTTTACACCATTAATCTCCCTGTACGTCAAGAAACCTAAAAAAACCTGGCAATCTAAAAAGATACAGGTCTAAAAAGGGGCTTCACAAAGTCTTCAGGCTGCTGTTTATCACTAGCTAAGAATACAGGCTTCCTTTCTGCTGTAAGGTTAGATGCATCCAGCCACCTGGGAGCCAAAAAGTGCAGAAGGCTACTCCAAAAGATACAGTAAGAATTTTTATTTCATGTAAGTGATTAGTACTTTTCCTTTCGTGTTTTGAAAATGTATTTTAGTACACTAGCCCTGCACAATATAGTATTTTAGATACTGGGCCAACCCACCTACCAAGAAACCCCAGTTTCTATCCCTTCCTTAGACAGAAGAGTTCAAACCTGTATTCTCCCACTACCAGGGTAACATAGCCACCAAAATAAAGGTTTCTCATGGGAGGAAACTGGGTTACTTCCTTAAAAAGAAAAGACCAGTCATTTATTTGTGATGCTGTGGGCCAAGGGCAAGATGCACAGATTCAGACATTCTGAGATGGGCACTGAACCTGGAGTGAAAAAGCTGGTACTTCTTTTTCCAGTGGAAACGAAAGGGTTGGCCACCACTGCTTTTTCTGAATCTGCATTTTAGTATGCTCTGAGAATGTCTCCACACTAAGCATTTCAGAGAACTTGAACTCAAGAATATTTTGTTTCTAGCCTCTGAAAAGACATAGGTGCCAGCCCTAAGTCAGATACTCAGATCCGTTAAGTTGAAGCATTTCTAAGTATATATAAAGTGCAATTTCAAGTCAGATTTTTTTGTTCTTGTTTTTTGTTTTCTTGTTTTGAAGTGCTGTTAGACAAAGGGGTTGTTATACTGCAAGAGGAGTCAGTGGTTGAAAAGAGCTTGAAAGCCGCTTTAACAATGAGTCCTGTCAAAACTGACTTATTTTGGAACACCTAACACAGGTGCTTCTGAAAATATTCTGCTTTTCTGGCTTTGTGTATATTGCCAGAAGTAGAAAAAGCAGAAGAAAGATACGCCTTCATTTTACAAATACCTGACCCAAAATGGAACAAAAGAATGGCCTCATGCTTAAGGCCTTGAACATTTATTCAGGAATGACCTGGAGCAAGTCACTTAATCTGTCTATACCCTGTTTCCATAGCGAAGGTCTCTTTTTCTTCCCCAGCAATTTAAGCAGTAAGGCTTTTATGAGTGAGTTTGTTTTACTTAGTGCCTTTGCATCTATATTACAACAGAGAGCTTCTTTTTGCAAGAGCTTCTGAGCACCACTTCAACATAAAAATATATAAATAGAACATAAACATAAACATGAAGAAAACTTTACAATTTTTATGATCAATTCTGGGGACACCAGTTTAGATATCGGAAATACAGGTTTTCCTCTGAATATATTTTTGGAGACGTTGTTTTAGATATATAAATCAAATATTGCAGAATAGAGTTTCATTGCACACATCTCAGTTTCCTCCAGTTTTAAATGAAGACTGCATAATCTGGAAGGACGATCTACTGTCATCCTCATTTGGTGACAGTTTATCATGGGCCATATTCCCTGAAAGCATCATTATTGAAGATGTTATTACTGCTTTAGAAATTAAATTATCTCCAAGAAGGAGCTATATATATAAAATGGAATCAAAGCTCCCTTATCTTCAGCAGTATTTATGTTATAAATTATCTCAGGGACCCAAATTAGAATGTCAAAGGAATTTGGCAGTGGAAAACAAAGGAAGTGCATGAAACTCCCTTAGGACAAATCTGATAGCTCATACTTGCATGTCAAATAGGCACTGCCCTTACCATATAATAATCAAACCCTAGATCCTCAGCTGGTGTAGGTTATCCTCTCTCTACCAGTGGAGTCCTGGCTGTTTACACCAGCCGAGGATCTGGCTCACTTGTAATTTATTGCAAGCTGCCATACCTCAAACTATGCAGCACAGTGTCTTTATCTTGGGATTCTCATGACAGTCATGGTAGCTTTTATTGAAATGTGGGAATTAGGATTTTAGTGCTTGGAGACAAAATTTTATTCTTTAGTTTATGTCAATAACATGTATATGGACACTTTAGAAGTTTCATGTTTTAGTATTGAGAGAAAAAATAAGGTAAGTGGGAAGTGGGCAAGTGGGCATAAAATGCTTTCTTCTCTTAAGGAAAGGTAGTTATTTCTGACTGCACTGAAATAAACTCCACTGTGTATCAAGTCTGCTGCCAGTGTATTGTCTAAGAGGAACTGCATTGAATATTTTATTAATAAAATCAAAACTCAAATAAAAATATTACGTCATGTGCAAACAACATTAAAATGGGCAACATTCCTATTTCCACATTGTTTCATGGTGAGTCAGCTGGAAATTATGCACAAAGTATGGTATTTGTGAGAACAAAGGAAGAATAAGACAGGCAGCCTGGCATACCTTTTTTTATATCTGCTATTATCAATCAGAGCAGTACATGCTGAGGAATAGGCAGGACTTGTAAATCTTGTTTGCCATGCAAGAGTGGGGAAAATAGGGAAATGCTTCTAAAAGTTGGTAGCAAGAGGCATTGAGCCTTATTCTGAGCAACTGTATTCTGTCATTTTTACTGCAAAGATTTAAACATTCAACATAGTTTCTTGCAGGGTATTATGGTGCCTATGACCTAAGTGCCCAGCTCTGAACTCCCAGGGTTAACATCCTCATGTTGCTTCTGTACAGGTAAGTTAAGGAAGGCAAAGCTCCACACAACACAACAGCCTGTGTGTTGGGTGATAGAACACATCAACCAGCCAACTGCCAAAGGGGAGGGTATGTCTGAATTCTGCCTCTTAGAGGTACTCACTTCCTTTCCTTGACTCTGAGGATATCTCTGAATCTAAGATTTGGAACCTGAAAACACTCCTAGAATGTCTTCATTTGGAGAAATATCAGGACGTGGCCTTTTGCTCAGAGATCTAAAGGTCAATGTCTTTGTACAAAAGTGGAACATTTGACCTCCATGTCCTCTTCAACTTGAGTGGGTTTGAAGTTCTTGTCAGGTGAGTACTGCCACCAGCTGGCTACGCGTTTCCCTGGACAAAAGTGTTCTCCCCACCCTCCAGTCAAAGATGGGACACTCTGCGTACCGTAGAAAGAAAGCTTTTTTGAATGCAGTAAGTAGAAAAAGATGATGTCCACTTGTCCCAAAAAGAAGCAAATTCTTCATCTCTGATTATAATTCTCACTATGGAATGAAAGGAAAGGGGACCAGTAGGAGCAAATGTGTATGAAAGAATGAAAATTGACACTGTGAAAAGGAAACCAAAATATGAACTTCTGAAGTTGGGAAATCCAAGCAGCTGGAAGCACATTTCAGAATTCTGCAGGAAGATCCCTATGGAATTGCAAGCCCAGTAAGAGGATTTCATAAAATGCCATTGTACAAGACAACAGAAGACAGCAGTGTTTGAGGCAATTGGTACAGTTCTAGTTCCTCAGGTGCAAAACAGACAAATTCAAAAGCAAAAAGACAAAGAAGAGCTACCAAGATGTAAGATTAGAACACCTTGCTCTGGCTTATCTGTGAAAAAGATGTAAGATTGTTCCTTCTCTAAACATGTCAATAAAGTGAGTACCAGGAGGAGGTTTTTAAGCTACCAGTGTTGATAGATATAAACAAGTTAGAACTAAATTATGCTGAAAACTTCACTACTGCACGAAAGGAGTGAGGTTCTGGAACAGCTACCCAGTAGCGGTTGTAGAGGCAACTCCCCCATAAGAAAATAACAACAAAATTAGTTTTTAAGAGGACTTTGATCACTTCAAAGGATTACCCACCATAGCTGCCTCGGGTAACAAGGCATGGATTTCCATGATCCAAGAGGTCCCTTTCAGTCTTCTATTACTGTGAATTTAGAAGTTGTTACTAAAATAACATAAATACCTTAAGGTAATTTGAGTACTTAAGCAAATAGGTAGATACTGTTCCATGTATCTAAGACCATTCATTAACGGCATAATAGTTATCCCTTATCTGTATTTAAAAGGAAAAGGTTTTCCATTTCCTACTGTTAATCCTTCCTCACTGTCTATATTAATTATTAATGTCTGTGTTTAATTCTTCTTTTCACTTTTCTTAAATGTCTTGGATGCCAGCTTGGTTTGCCCAAGGGACCCTGAGAGATGGATGAATTAGCTGCTACTATTTCAGCTAGAAAGCATGTTCTGTAACAGATTTGCATTTTCTGTGGATCAAATGCACAGAGCTTAACTTGTAACAAAACAAAATAAAAAAATCTGTGGCCAGCAAGTTACATCTGAATCTCTATCCACCATACAGAACTGGCATATTTCCTTTGTTGGCAAATTGTATTATTTTCAAGCCTATAACACCAGTAGGCATAAGTTACTTTTGAGCTTAGAGAAAGCTCTACTTCTGCACCATGCTAATGCCTAAAGGATTCACTAACGGCTTTGTGAGAGTGGAAATACAGCAGCAAAAAATGACCCAGTGCCAGTAGTGGATATACTGGGTGGCTGCTATGTGTACTTACCAACTCCTTTTGTCTGAAAGTCACTGATTACCGGCAGAAACAATGTGGGAAGTACACAGAAAGTGTGTAATTAGATTACAATGCTTCCTTGTAGCTGGAATTTCTTGTAACCCCCGACCATCCTTTGTTTTCAGGAGGAAGCTGACTGGAATCACATTACCATGTAACATAGATGCAGTTCGCTTTAGTCATAAGCAGCTGGATCTTAAAACCTCACGTTGGCCCGTATGTTCATAGTTCTTAAAAAAATCAATTATTTTATTTTTTTTTTAATTTGTACCAAAAACTTCTTCTCAGCCACTTTTCTAAGATTTTCACGAGCTTCAGAAAGCTAAACATAATGGGAAAATGCAAGAAGTCTACGACCTGGTTAATTTTACTTCAAACTGCAGTAATCTCACCTCCATCTGAAGAAAGATATGATAATGGGTAGTCATCTCCACTCGCTTACGTATTGCGTTTTAGTTGCAGCAAGAAATCACAGCCCTTAATGGAACAGAATGGAGGTTGTCAGGACTGTGAAGAGAAGGAAAATGACTGATTCATAAGCTTTCTGAAAAATTGGCAGCAGCGGACCAATGGTGAGCCTGTGTTGTAGTTTAGAGCCAGTACAGCCTGTGAAGCTTTTTGTCCTATTTCATACATTTAGTACCCTTTTGTGATGTTTACACATTCATAGGCTAATACTAGGCTTACGGAAGAAAATATTTTAACTTCTCTGCATTTTAAAAAAATATTTCTATTTGTCAGCTTTCTTCTCAAACCAGTCGTTCTTCATATAATTTGTAATGCTATTTTCCAGCAGAAAAAATAGTAAACCAGAAGTCCCATATGACTATTTTTGTCTCATTAGAGAAATTGACATGAACAAATAAATGAACAAAAATGAGTTAACGTTCCATATAATATTTTTGAATCGTTGATCCTTAAGTGGTTTTTGAACTCCAGGTTTTCTGTCAAAAATCAACATGTGTTTATCGAAAGTCCTGAGATGGAGTAGAAGGCCAAATTCAGAGCCTCAAGCCAGCTTCCACAAATAACAACTTTACACTGGTTTCATTAGTGTTAAACAATTTGGCAGGGCTGTCTTAATTTAATTTTATTTAAGCAGTTTTAATTTTATTGTGTATATTTTGTACAAGTTTATTAGTGATTAAGAAATACTGGCAGCTATTCTGGATTTCATTGTAACAACAGATTGCTGCCTACAACTTTCTAGCACAAACTGTTGATGTTTCCTATGTCACAGGAGGTAACTCTGTCTTTTAAACTTTTATATAAGGGGTCAAATTCCACCCTTGAAACTCAGGATTTTTGTCTCCGCAATTCCTATTGGAAGAATGTGTTGGATCCCTCTGCTTTGATGGTTTTAAAGTATTTCTTGCCTCTTGGCCAGTTTATATTAATTTTTTCTTGTGACAGCGCTGCCCTTTAATTTAAATAGTTTCATTTTCCCCCCAATTGCCACATTTATCATTCTGTTGAATCAACGGTTATATTACCTTTTCTTGTCCTTAATTTTATTTAATGGAATAAACCAATTTTCTCCAATAATTATCTATCCTTCAAAGAATCATTCCCTTAAGATTTTTATAAGACCTGCTCATCTGTCAGTGAGAGGTAGCATTTGACCATTAACCACAGAACAAAGCCAAAGTTTTCTCTCAAAGATTTCCAGTCATGCTCTTCCAACACTTTCCGAGCATCAGATTAATAGCAATGTAGAGGAGGTGAATGTTTTTTCAGTGGATATACTATTAAAACCAGAAGACAGACTTCAGGATTGCCTAACCGTGAGCAATGAATTTATGAACACTAAAAACTACTCCTAAAAACCCAATGACATGTGGAGCAAGCCAACTAAGGTTTCTGCTGTTGAAACCCTTTGTATGATGTTACCTCTGAATTCCTAGAACTGATTGTGGTTTTTGGCTCTGGTTTCCTTCAGGGGCAACACGAATGTCTGTAGTTTAAATTGAGACTTCTATTTTTGGTTACTGGCACACTGCTTCTAAAAACTGCTTAAATTACCTCAGATACATCCTGACAGAATAAGACTTAAGTCTGATAAGAAAATTATAAGATGTATATCTGGATTTTATTCTGATACCTTGTCCACCTGTCTTCCCACTTTTCTCCGTGTTCTATACTCTGAATTCATTCTACACTAAAACAATCACCTTATGTTAAAAATTTCTTAATGAAATAGCCACTTCTAAAATAATGGATTATTCAAGAAATGAACAAATTTAAACCTACTGAATTGTTTTATTATTTAAGTAATTTTAAATAATAATAATTAGTAAATAAGTGACTAATAACTAAATAAATCATTTAGTTTTATTATTTCTTCCTATCAGACACATCACACTGGAGTGCTGCTGGATAAATACAAGCTCTTGAAACAGGGGAGCAGGGAAGGAGAGTTTATACAAACTCTCCATGCAAAGGAACCTGTGGACTGGTCAATAAGCCTGTCAAGAATTTATAGATCAAAATCAAAGGAAATGCCAAAAAGAGGGGCATTGTGGGCACCTCCACCTTGCTAAGTGTCTGCTGCTGACCAACCAGTCAAAAATAGGTGGATGCATAGATCTTTAAGCAATTGGAAGGAGTCTTATGATCACAAACCCATATAGCATGGTGTACTTTAACTTTAGTATTTACCGGAAAGGCAAGTCCAGGTGTGGGAATAACTGGTTGGATTATGATCTTGGGGGGTAGTATTTAATGGTTCAAAGCCTAACTGGTGACCAGCTGGATAATGGACTGTATTCAAGTTTGCAGATGGCATCAAACTGAGTTGGAACAGATGATGTGCTGGAGGGCAGGGCTGTCTCAGGTTCACATGGTTCTTCATTAAGTACTGGTACAGGTTACTCGGAGAGACTGGGAAACTTTAGGGTTTTTGACATGTGACTGACTAGAGCCCTAAGCAGTCTCTTCTGACTTTGAGAAGGAGGTTGGACTATGCGGTGTTGTGAGTCTCCTTCCACCTGAAACTGTTCTATGATCATATTATGAACTTGGCTGGATAAGATCACAAGTCTAAATAGGTTCCGATTTTTTTTTTACTTTGGGGTTTGTGAATTTCTGGAAGACTTTTTTCTGTTTATGATGCATCTGTCAAAGGTGCAACACAAACAACTTATTTTTCACTGGAAAATGTTGGGATCTAACAAAAACAAATTGGAAAACCTGAAATAGATAAAGTCTAGATGAACTAGAAAAGGCATAGTTTTTGCTGGCTGAACTGGATTTTAGGAAAGCTCTTCCAGCCTTGGTAATCAAATTCAGAATGAAGCCTTATTTCATAGAGTCATAGAATATCTCAAGTTGGAAGGGACCTGTAAGGATCCTTGAGTGCAACTCTCTGCTCAAAGGGCTACCTAAAACTGAATCGTATGACTGAGTGCACCATCCAGATGCTCCTTGAATTCTGACAGACCTCCCTGCTGTGACCACTTACCCTGGGAGCCTGTTCCAGTGACGGACCACCCTCCTAGTGAAGAACATTTTCTTAATGTCCAATCTGAACTTCTCCTGAAGCAACTTCATTCCATTTCCTTGTGTCCTATCACTGGTCACCAGAGAGAGGAGATAAGCTCTTTGGAGTTTGACTCAATATGTCTAGCTCCCAGCCCTCTTCCTTACCACATCTTCAAAGGCAAAGGCTAGTTTTCATGCTATTTCAACCCATCTCTTAAGTTAAAAGGTGTTGATAAAACAAATGCATTGCATAGCTTGTTTTTTTTATAATCAAAGAAGTTTTGTGCAAATATAAATACCTGATAAGCACTTAGGCTTTGGGGTGATTCTATGATTGAATTACATCTTTGTATAATTCATGGTTTGTTATCACTAGTCTGTTCGCACCTTGCTGTGTGGAAGTTTACAAGTAACTCCCTGTGGTGCAAAATGCAAATTAGCTTCTTTTTAAGAACAAACTCAACGTGGAGCAGTTCGTTATGACTTTCCTAGAAAGTAAGATATTCTGGAGATAGATTTGATACTGAAAATGCAGCCAGGTAATCATAAATTATAGAACTTTCAAAAACTTCCCCTTTTATTTGCAATTCCTTTTATTTGTAGTTTTGTGAGCTTGCATATGTCAGTACAGCAAAAGCCAGGAAGTCTCTGAGGATTTAAGCAGTATAAAATATTTAACAACTGTATTTCGATGTAGAGAAAAAACAGGCGGTACAAAGGGAAAGAGTGTGAATGAAATAAAAATACCTTAGAAATAAGAAACTATAAAGATAAAAGGAAAACTATTACTTTTGAAGAAAAAAAAAGAAAGCATTTCTAAGTAATCTTTAATTTTAAAAGCCCTGGCATGTATGCACAAGGGTTCTCTCTTCCCATGTCTGCCTAGAATTTATTTGCAATGGAAACTTTGTAATTCATTAGTACTATCATACTACTATCCTAACTAATGAGAAATTTTGTTTTTCCTGTGACAAGGACTACAAATAAAAAGTAAGGAGATTGTGAACTAAGTCTGATTAGTTAGACAAAAACATGACTTAAGGCTTCTTAATTAACTTTAATTTGAGCTGAAAACTAATAGCCTAAACTGTCAGAAATCATATGTGTGGTTTTTTTGTAATTTGATTGTGCTTCATATATTACCTAAACTAAGATAGCCTCAACTTTATATAATCTGCTGGAGCCACATTGCAGTATGCAGCAGGAAAAAATTATACAGAGACAAACAAAAAAAAAAGAGGACTACAAAAGACCAGTAATTTGGAGAATGTTTGAACAAGTTAACTGTAAACCAGTACCACAGAAATCATCGGGTTAATATGTTCAAATATAGGTGAGCCATCAAATGTGTAAGGTTCTGTTTCTGTAGTTGGGCTTGTGTCTTCAAGAACAGTTTTTCCACTAATTATCTATGTTCAAGTTACTCTTGAACTAGGAAAAGGTGACGGTGTCTCTTTTTACAGCCCACCCCAGTACTGTACTAATTTTGTCTATTTTAGTATAACTTTTGGGGGCAACAACCAAGGCTCTTAGTACTTATTGTAAAGTAAGACGTCCCATGCATTATTGCCTTGAAATCTGAGGCAGTCTTTTCAAAATACAAACACAGGAAGAGCAAAACCTGAGATGTCACCTACTCTTTAGGCATGCCAAAATGAGCCCAGAAAAGACCACTGAAAACCTGTGTTAGAAAGTCAACCAAATTTTAACCTGTAGCCTTTCTAAGGCCAATCTACATGAGCTACATAAATATCAGATATGGTCAATCACATCAGAACAATATTTACCGTGAGAGACAAGCCAACAGGCAAAGACACCTACTTTGTGAACACATTCGAAATTCAAAGAGGAGCTTCTAAACCCAAACTGCATCAGTTAGTCCAATAGTAGACATACTAATTTTTAAAAAATCTTTGTTGCAGACTTAGGCATCCCAGAAATCCCTTTGCTTTTTCTCCTGTGTGCCCATCCTGCCCGCCATAGAGATGGAACAGGAAAAGCCACTGCTAGCCAGGTAGCGAGGACACGTGAGGAAGCTCTGAGCCAACTCCAGACCTGAAATGAGCTACAAGGGTCCTGACAGCATGGAAACAGCTACAGCTGAATTTTTTCTGCTTATTTGCCCCATTGCCTTGAAGCTATTTTAGTAAGATGAAATTGTAAGGCATTATTTGAAGACTCTTCTAGGAAAATGTTTGGATTAAATTTATGGAATTCTTTAATGAATTTTGCATATATTTACACAGAGCTAAGTAAGAAGTGTGACGTTTGCTCTATGTTCTGTTGCAAGGTGTGTGGTTTTAACTTAGAAAAACAGAATTTCTACCTAAAATTGCAAAATTTGTTAAATTATTAGATCTAGTTCATTTTGGTATTCTAGATTACCCGTCCTACAGAGATTTTTGTGCAGTTAGAGTCTGGAGTAAACGTGTGGCTTCCTTGCAGAATTCCTGTGTGACCTTGAGCAAGTATTTTGTTTTATCAAATAACACAATGCTCTGACTGAGCACATGCTAATAAAACTTCCCTACCTCATAGGCAGGCGGTGGGAATCAACAGCATTAAATACCTGAGCTGCTCGATAGTCTGGTGATTAGGGCCATATAAGTAGTTGCATAGTCAAACCCGCTATGGTTAGAACATTGTCAAAGTGTGTGCTCCATGTATCTGTGTCTGATGTGACATTTTCCTAGTACCAAATTATCTGGAGACATTACAAGCAGAATTGTGGAAGGATCAAAAACAGCTCGAGTGGTTCACCCAGTCCCTTGTTGCAAGATAAAATGGCATGCAGCTGACACAAAACATCTCAAAGCTCTTGATTTGCTTCAGTGCCTTTTAAAGTACTACTTCTGAAGAAGGAATATGTGTGCACACACAGGAGTTATTAGCAGCTAAAAACTCTGTCTGCTGATATCCCACCTTAGAACACTGCATGTATCTATTCTAAAATCAGATGCGACATTGAAAAAATATTTGACAGAGGTATGGTTGTCTTTTGATCTTTATGAATTCCTGACATACTTCTACTGATCATGACCTTCCTGCTACTTTCAGAGGTGTACAGAAATGAGAACCATCCCTTCTGTGCTGCCAATTTTTATCTTACCAGTGAATAGTGATAATTTTTTTCTTTTTGTACATTTACAGAGGGTCACTCGTAGACTTGCATGGGATTTTTAACTACATCAACTGGAATAAAACATAATAACATAATAATGATTATTAATGTAACGTGCAATGACTGGTCCCATAAAACATAGTTAAGAGGCTTGATTTGGAGGTGAGATCACTTTACACAGAATTTAATGCAGCTATGGTCTCAATTGCAAGTAAAATTCTTAAACCATGTCCTATTTTTAAGAACAGGACCTTTCAGATGCAATGGAGAGTTCCTCAGGGGCTGATCTCAACCAGTTCATACAGTAATTATAGGGTCACTGGAGCTGTTCCAGTTTTGTGATGATGATGAGCCTGATAAGAAGATGGGAGGCACATTTGTAGATGCTTTTCATTGCTTCTCTGTCAAAGCTTTTCATTTGTCCACTTACTCTTATGCTTACTCCTCCTGAAGAGAGGTTCAACCACAAATAAAAACCATCTGAGAACTTCTGACTGAGGTAGGAGCTCATGTTTAAAAAACTAACCAATATGATTGATGGATACATGTTTTGTCTCTGTTTACATTGCTTCATGCAAAGAACTGCAATGCTGTGATTTGTCTTCCATATAAGTTTTGACTCCATCAATATTTGACGAAAATCATCTGCTGTTTTTCCTAGTAAAGATTTTTGTGTGTTCTTTTAGATCATTGACAAAGGTGTTGCATAGTGTAAGGGCAAATCTGACCCCTGCATGACCCATTAAAGCAGATTCACTCTGTTATACTTCCCTCTGTATAAACTAACCAAGTTTTAACCCACTCATTTGATGACAAGTTGCTGATTTTGTTAATCACCATATCTTCTAAATTGAAATGTTGACTAGTTCCAAATTCAGTACTTTGTCAAAGTCCATTAGAGCAGCAGTCTTGCTTGTAACAATCAAACATTCAAACTTGGGCTTGATTTTTAGTTGCTCAGAGAGGATTTAGGCTTTTTTATTTCTCCCTACTCATTTTCTTCTAATTGCATATTAAACAATCATCAGCCACTCTATTTTGCTCCAGGGTTGATGTCAGGCTAATGGACTCCTTGTTACTCATGCGAGTTAGCTGAAATGTTAACAAAATGTTACTTCCCTTTTAGTCTCCAGAACTTCTGCAGTTATCTTAGAGTCAATGAAAACCACCACCAAGGATCATAAGGGTTCCTTTTCCAGTGCTTCAGCTTGCTATAGACAAATTATCAGTACTTACTGACATAAAAAATTTTAACACAAGTAGTTGCTGTTTACCATCTTCTGAATTTTCCAATTGGAAAATGCGTGAAAAGCAAAATATAGTTGCTTTTCCACTTCCTTGTCTTTTTAACCCTTTTGCCAACAACACAAAAGAGAAATTGCATATAAAATAAAATAAATATGCAAAATTACCTTAATTTCCTTAAGTTTGATGGTCAATAATTCTAACCGCACCTCTTTTATCAGTTCTAAAATTCTAGTATATGAATATCAAATTAATTACTATTAACAATCATATCTTCTTTTTTACAATCTGTACAAACTCTGTTTGCTCATATGTGCATACGCATGTGTGAAAGCAGTTTTGCATAGATGTGTGTGGAGCTGCTTTCACTTCCCATCAAAGTCAGTTTGTGGTTTCAACCACTGTGGCCTTTCACAGAAGTGAGAATGGATTTCTGAATACCTATTAAACTGTTCTTAAACAATTTCTGATTATTATTCATATGTTTTTAATTAAATTCTGCCTCCTGCCTGATCTGGTTCATATCTGCTTTCAGCTTTTTGAAACTGGGCCTTAGAAAGTATGAAGTGTATGTATCACTGTTTTGGTTTAACCCCAGCCAGCAACTAGGACAAGGCAGCCACTTGCTCACTTCCCCAGTTGTGAAAGGGGAGAGAATCAGAAGAGTAAAAGTAAGAAAAAACTCATGGGTTGAGGTAAAGACAGTTTAATAGGTAAAGCAAAAGCCATGCATACAAGCAAAGCAAATCAAGAAATTCATTCACTACGTCCCAAAAGCAGGCAGGTGTTCAACCATCTCCAGGAAAGCAGGGCTGCATCAGGCCTAAGAGTTACTTGGGAAGACAAATGCCATCACTCCAAATGTCCCTTCTTCCTTCTTCTTCCCCCAGCTTTATATAGAGTGTATATAAAGTGTAAAAGTCAGGGCAAAGTAGAACCATGTAAGGAGTCGCAGGAGCCAACTTATTTCTGAGGTGAAAACTCAAGACCAGTCTTGGCTTTTTCTCCATTAGTGTTAGTGTTGGCTGAGCGCTGCGCTGACTAGCTGTATGGGGCAGGAAGAACTTTGGGTCATTTTCCTGCCCTCCATGCTCATGGGCCACCAGCAAGCAGTTCTGTTACCTACATGTTTTAAAAGTTGGGAAGTTTTAAAAGTTGTGATACTTGAAAAAGTTGTGAGTCCCTCTTCACTTTTCCCTAAATACTGTAACACCTGCGCAATCCTCAGCATCAAATGAAAAAAATACATCTAGACTTTAAAAGGATACATCAAGTCAGATGTTAAAGTGTTGTTTGGTATTTTTTAAACCAAATCCATGAAAGCTGGAAACTTGGATGAGGAGGACACTCTTCTGTGATATCATAATTATACAATTATTTTGGTTCCTTCTGCTTTACGCCATATGCCATAGGACTCTCACAATTTTATCTTATAGTGATAAATGACTAATTATGGTGTGTTAGGACCATTCTACTGGAATCTGACATATGTGGAAAACGATGGAATGGAAAAAGTAGGGTTATTTTTTCTTCTGAAGTATCTGCATTTTGGGTAGATCTTTTGATTATTTATTGAACCCTGAAAGGCAGAAACTAATAGTACTGTAGACCTAAATAACCCCAGAGATATCAGCACTTGGCAGAAAGCTTTCACAGAAAATCCGCCCTTCCTTCTTACACCTGTCTGCAGGTTGCATTAATTTCCAGAACTCCCCTCAGCAGGTCAGACAGAGGTAGGTCTCCAGGTCATACTGACAGTACAGTGTGGTCTTCTATACTCCTCACCTGAAGGACCTTGGGCCTCACAGGCGTGAAGTCTGTGGCGTCTGCTGGTAAAGATGTCATCAGCTCACCCTCTTATCCATCTGGTTGTGGTCTCACAATTGCTCGCTACTGACAGACCTCTAACATCTTCCACCGAAATCTCTCCTTCACAGTACAAATATGACAAAATGAAGCCCGCAATTGTAAAGGAAGCTACAGTGGAGGAAACAGGTTGGTTCAACAGACATGGATGGGTTTTGCCACACTTCTGTGTCTTTTGGGTATCTTTGGCATCTCAGGGACAATGCAGAGAAGGACAGTGGCTTAGAGCATCACAAACCTCCATCTGTCACACAGTAGGTGCCTAAAGTAGGTCTACTGTGCTCAGAAGCAAAAAGGGTCAAACCTGTATCCTCGTCTTTTGTGCTTCTGCCTCTCTGACTTGTGTGTCCTTGAATCAATATCAGCTGTGTGACCAGTGTGGAAAATGCAGGTAAGGTGGGGAGCCTGGCTCTCTTGGGCATCACAGCTCTCACAGAGTGCCACAAGAGGTAAAAGGATCAAAAGTGAACTCTGAAATGTAGGTCTTGATCTCTGCCACATAAAAAATCCCAACCCACTAAAATAAAAACCAAACCACATTATGATATCATTTGAAATAAAAGGTTTTGCTTCAACTTTCTTGAGACAAAATTAAAGCATTGAATTTTGCAGAAAAGTGTACGATATTCCCACAGAAGAATCCTCCCTCAGCTGTAATGAAGATATTTCCCAGTTCCTTCCATCTCTGCTACAGCTTTCTGCACTTTGTCTCTGACTTAACATTTTGAAAGGAAAAAAAACCCACACACAAAACCTGTGGCTTACTGAGTCACTTACTGGCACAGGGCCTTGTTTAAATATCTTCCTGAAGTGGTTGGCTTGGCGCTCCCTATCTCTGAGGATTTCTAATGGATCGTTCTGCCTGAAATTAGGGCAAGCAGTTTCCTCAAAAGAATTGAAGCTTTTTAAATGGTTACTAGCATTCCTTTTCAGTTTAAATTTATCAGCTGATTTCATCCATGGATTTGTAATGTTCTTCCCTTCCCCCCATCTAAAAAACTGGATTTCTGCTTCTGCTGTATTACATTATCTCTGTTCTGAAAACAACTGAGAACTTCTCCAGCTCTGTTTCTACACTCATGGATCTGGTATTCACCCATGAAACAGGTGACTGCTGCCTCAGTAACATGGTATCAATTTAATAAATGAACATTTTCAGTGAGAATGTAATTCCCTTGACCATGGAGGATGGTCAAGTGGTGGAGCAGGCTGTGCAGAGAGGCTGTACAGGCTCCATTCTTAAGGGTTTTTAAGCCTTGCACAGCCTGGTCTGACCCCATAGCTGTCCCTGTTGTGACAGGAGGGTGGACCAGACACCTCTGGGGGTCCATTCCAGCCTGCACGATCCCACGATCCTTTCCTGATTGTCTGTTCAGTGATCAGTTTGTTTTCTTTTAAGTACTATATTAGAATTCATTTATAGTTAAAGATCTTTGCCTAAATCCTTAAATTCACCCATGGCTTCCAAAATACACAGCTATTCAAACATACATCATGCATCGTCAAATTGCACTTTGGGGTTTTCTTCATGTAAAATTAAGTTAATTATCAGAGCTATCTCAATAAATGTTGTCATAAACATGCAGTGTTTTTCCCTTCTCTTAGTAGTTCTAAATTGATTCAGTCTCCAGCTTTTCCACCCTCCTGGCATCTTTTCTACCCACATGGTCCTACCGATAAACAGCAGTAGCACAGAACACTATGATATAAATTGCCATTGAGTTGGAGCTGTGTTTTCCCACCATGAAAACGTTCCTCTTCTACAGATTCGCTCTTACCTTTGAATCTAATACTTTCTGGCATGGTCTGTGTGAGTCTAACTAAATGTGATTTTGTAGATATTTTATGTTCAAAGTGAGTGTCAAATTTTCTTGTGACAACTCCTTCTCACCTCAAAAACATAAAGTAGCTCATCTCACAAAGGTATTTACAAGAATGAGCACATTTTCCAACTCTACGGGAAAGTTTTCCTTGACATGTGCCACAAATTAATATTTTTCCGGGAAATCAAAAGATTTTATTTCCACTTGAGACGCTCCTAAACAATTACCTTTATAGCCCAATTGAGAGTAGGGACATTAAATAAATTATAAAGGGCCAAGTACCAAAGCCCTTGCTAAGGTCTTGATTGCACAGTAATGGCAGAACTGCATAATGTAATGTAGGGACCTGGCCAAGGGGAATATACGTAGGAATTCCACTTCCGTTTTTAAGTTCAGTATTATACATGGGAATACTATTCTTAAGAAAACTCTTACTCTGCAATTTTTAAAGACGAGTTGGTAGGACTTCTGTTCTAGGAAAGAAGTATGCATATCCAGTACTGTGAGGATTTGTGTACAATCAGTTTCTGCTGCTTATTTCAATCTCACTACTTCTCATAATTTATTTTAAGTATTCATTTTATCTTTAGTGTTTGCCCTAAAGCTATAAAATCACATTTACTTAGCTTAAACAAGCTAGAAACATAACTGGTGATGCTGCAGAGTTGATGCTGAATTTTACTGGAAAATACAAAGTAAATTTTTCTGGAAAACACAAGAGTAGTGAAAGTACCCCTGCAATATTTGTTAAAAATAGTTCCAAAGTTTGTACAAGACCAATTTGAGTTCTATATAGAACATCTAACGCTTTTATACCAATTATGTTAACATATGACTACTTATATAAAAGCATAACAAAATCCTGGACTTGTGAAATTGGTATGATTTTGGCCTTCATTTCAGAGAACCAAAAATTCATTCAGTGTGAATTTCAAAAAGTAATACAATAACCTCTTAAAAGTGATAACATACTAGTTCTTAGCAAATTAATCCGTACTTCAAAATATATTGTAGAAGGGGAAAAAGGTCCTTAGTAGGCTTCTGTGTCTATTTTGTGTGTCAGCAGCAAATGTTCTAAACTGTAAATTATTTAAAATTGTAGCACATTATGGCATCTCTTTAGGTTCAGATCACTGAATTTGTAATGCAGTTGAGTCTGTAGACAGAAATATTTCGATGTGGTGCATGCAAAGCATTTCTTCACAGAATTAAATAATGTAGCAAATTGTATGAAGTCCAATGGGACCACATATTAGGCTAACCTGAGCTGTCATGGAGTCATGGACTAATGAAGAAAGGATTGAAAGAATTAACCCAGTTTCTCTCCTTCTCTTATCAACTGTCACTAGAGGAGCGTGAGTCAGGGAAGGTTCTTAGTCCTTGACTCTGACAAACCTACAGAAATGTTTAATATTATTATTATTTGTCCTTTAAATAGTATATTTTAATATTGTGTAGCTTTTATTCCTTTTTGGTCTATCTCAAAACACTTTGCAAATGGGACAAGTATTATTACTCTTTTTATATTAAAAATATACTTTTATTATATATCTTATTTCTTATTTCTTTCAGCTTATATTGTAAAATATATGCAGAAAAAAAACCTTTATAAAAGGAAAATAAATCAAGGCAGAGAAAGGAAAGCTGTCAGACGTCTCCTTTTGACGATGGGACTATTCATATTATTACAGCTCAGTATTTCTCTAAACCGGGGGGAATCAAGGGTGTGATTTGCTTCCATCGAGGCACTGACGTTGTGGTGGTGACATGTTTTCATTAAGAAAACCCAGCACCATCTTGAAGGCACATTTGCATCACATTGCTACAGTGAAAAATGTTGAAGTAGAGGATCCATCTATTTTTTTTCTTAGATATTAATAAACCTTCTCCCTTTGGGGTAGCAGCAGGTTAGCAAGAATAACAAAAGCTTTTCAGTGTGTTGAAAGAAAAAGCCTTACCCAGTCAGTAGCTCTCCATTGCAGCTGTCCCTCATGGCACTTAAATGTCATTTCAAACTTCACTTCATCACCTTGGTGAGCTAATGCACTCTACAGCCTCACCAGATGTGTTTCTCTCAGATGTAGTAAGCACTTTACATGGTTTCACCCTCCCACCCCCCTCCTGGGAAACTGTCTTGAGAGGATGTTTATATGTTAAATTGCAAGAGAACTATGGATGAGAAATATCAATTCTGCTATAGCCTATATGTCTGATCTACATTTCTTTCAACTCACTGAAATGGGGTCACATAGTTAGAGACACACAAACCAGGGAGGAAAAAACAGTGGACTGCCTGTTGTAAAGCAGGACCCAGGTGCCAAGGATATACCTGACAGAGAAGCAAGAGATAAAGCACCAGAATTATAATGATAAAACTATATACAAAACATACCTGTCTCTTCATGTATATATGCAGTCAAGAACTGATTCTCTTCCAAAAATGCATTACCTACTAGTGTAAATCCATTGACTTTAATTACATTTATTTCTGCTTTTTACCAATCTGATGGGCAATACAGGGTCATGTACTGGTGCCCGATCGTTGACTCCTCTTCTAAGATCAGTATTGCCTTTCTGCAGAGTAAAGTACTTCCTTGGGCACTTCTGGTTGACTTCTCGTAGAGTCATAGAATCATAGAATTATTTAGGTTGGAAAAGACCTTTAAGATCATTTTTGTTGTGACCCAAGTGCAGGACCTGGCACTTGGCCTCGTTGAACCTCATACTATTGGCCTCAGGCCATCAATTCAGCCTGTCCAGATCCCTCTGCAGAGCATTACTGCCCTCAAGCAAATTGACACTCCCACCCAACTTGGTGTCATCTGCAAACTTACTGAGGGTGCACTTGACCCCCTCGTCCAGGTGATTGATAAAAATATTAAACCGAACTGGCCCCAATACTGAGCCCTGGGGAACACCACTTGTGACTGGCCGCCAACTGGATTTAACTCCATTCACCACTGTTCTTTGGGCCTGGCTATACAGCTAGTTTTCACCCAGAGAAGAGTACACTTCTCCAAGCCATGAACAGCCAGTTTCTCCAGGAGGATGCTGTGGGAAACGGTATCAAAAGCTTTACTAAAGTCCAGGTAAACAACATCCACAACCTTTCCCTCATCCACTAAGCGGGTCATCTTGTCATAGAACAAGATCAGGTTAGTCAAGCAGGACCTGCCTTTCATAAAACCATGCTGACTAGACCTGATCATCTGGTTATCCTGCATGTGCTGTGTGATGGCACTCAAGATGATCTGTTCCATAACCTTCCCTGTCACTAACATCAGACTGACAGGCCTGTAGTTCCCTGGATCCCTCTTGCTGCCCTTCTTGTAGGTGGGCATCACATTTGCTAACCTTCAGTCAACTGTGACCTGCCCAGTTAGTCAGGATGGCTGATAAATGATGGAAAGTGGCTTGGTAAGCACTTCCACCGGCTCTCACAGTACCCTTGGCTGGATTCCATCCAGCCCCACAGACTTGTGTATGTCTAAGTGGTGTAACAGGTCACTAACCATTTCATCTTGGATTATAGAATCATAGAATGGTTTGGGTTGGAAAGGACCTTAAAGATCACCTAGTTCCAACGACCCTGCCATGGGCAGGGACACCTCCCACTAGACCAGCCTATTCAAAACCCCATCCAAACTGGCCTTGAATGCTTCCAGGGATGGGGCATCCACAACTACTCTGGGCAGCTTGTTCCAGCGCCTCACCACCCTNTTTCGCGTCCCTCATCTGGACTCACTCCAACAGGTCCATGTCCTTCTTATGCTGGGGGCTCCAGATCTGCATGCAGTACTCCAGATGGGATCTCACCAGAGTGGAGAAGAGGGGCAGAATGACTTCCCTTGACCTGCTGGCCACGCTCCCTTTGATGAAGCCCATTATGGGGACTTCATTCTGCTCCCCATTCCTGTCTTCCAGCTCAGGGGACTGGGTACCCAGAGAATAATCGGTCATACTGGTAAAGACTGGGGCAAAGGCAGCATTAAGTACCTCAGCCTTTTCCTCATCCTTTGTCACTATGTTTCCCCCCACATCCAATAGAGGATGGACATTCTCCTTAGCCCTCGTTTTGTTGTTAATTTATTTATAGAAACATTTTTTACTGTCTTTTAAAGCCGTAGCGGGATTAAGTTCTAGTTGAGCTTTGGCCCTTCTAATTTTCTCCCTGCGTAACCTCATGACATCCTTGTAGTCCTCCTGAGTGTCCTGCCCCTTCTTCCAAAGGTCATAAACTCTCTTTTAAGCTCTTTGTTCAGCCAGTTCGGTCTTCTTCCCCACTGACTCATCTTTCAGCACATGGGAACAGCCAGCTCCTGTGCCTTTAGGACTTTCTTCTTGAAGTATGTCCTCAGTAGAGGACAGTCATTGTCGGCGTAGCTTCTGGTCATAGCTTCATGGAATTGCATGTATACATGGAACAGATAGGTAGAGAATTACTAAGCAACTATTACAGCCCCAATCTGGCCAAATCTCCAAAGTGCAACACTGCCTGGGAACAACTCCAATCAAATCTAACAGAAGCACTTCTGGTGTTGACACCATACTTCCTCTACAGGATCTGTACATGGGAAACAAACAAACAAACAAACAAATCCCCAATATTGGAACTGTCTTAAATTTTCTGAAGATTGTATAACAACACTATTGATACTCTCACAACAGTATGCTATGTCTCATGCCATTGCTCTATGAGAAAATGTTTTAAACGTACAGAAACGTACTTCCTCAAATATGTTGAACATGAGGCCTTTATTATTTTCATTTTTCTTGAAACATAATTCTATAACAGCTCTTGGAGCGGCCACCAAACATTCCTTTCTGAGGCAATTTTGAGGAAACTTATGAAAAAGTATCTAAAAAATCCACTGTCTTGGAGATCACTGGACAATAAGTGCCGACTTTGCTGACAGAAATTGTGTTTTGGCAACAATTCACATGCCTGGAGACAGATTCTTTCATGGATTTGAGATGGAATTCTTCCTGTGCTATCTCCATTCAAACCAGCTACGGGCCTGGACCACAGCTGAACTTCAGATTGACCTACTTAGTTAGCTGGCTACCTAAGGTTTGTCATAACTATGAAGTTATACAATTTTTTACACCATGTTCATAATTACTGAAAACAATGCTTATTAGAAACTTCTGTAAACTAGTTGCATTCCTAACATCTGGAGTATAATGTACTATTAACAAGAAAGTAAATGAGTAACAGATTACAGGAAGATTATAGCAATTATAACATGTTACCAAAGCAAGATTAAATAGTCTTAAGAATGTGGTATGGTGTGTATCTAAGCAGAATTATTCACAAGCTCAAGTAGTCTAGAGCAATGTCCTTAAAGGGCAGTGGTGGAAGGCTAGTGAATGAAAGTCAAATATTGCTTTTTTCTGTTTGCTTTCATTGTTCTGCCTGGTTTCTTCCACTTTTTATCACAGCTGTTCTGAGAGTAAAAATTGTAAAAGTGATTAATATTAACAGAGAGAGAACTCTCATAGTACTTTACATCTCCTGCATGATCTGATGTGTACATCCCACTGTCTGGGTCACTGTCACATGCTACTGCCGGCACATAGCCCACACGTGGGGTCCGGCAGGTTTAGAAAAGAGGCTGCAGTCAAAGCCTCTGACCATGACTCTCACTGCCTTTAAACTGCCAAGCTGGATAATGCTCTTGTTTCACTTCCTAAACTGAGCTGGAAGGAAAGCATTTTGGCTTGCTCATCCCTCAAATGACTAGAACAAAAGATATCCATTTGTCTGTCAGCACTTATGAGACAGTCATTAAAATCTGTCCTTGAACACAGGCGTTCCCACTGATTTTACTGGAATCCCAAGGCAAGATTCTCAGTGAGGTTGCACCATAATTTCATGGAAACTGGTAGAATTGTACTCATTTATACTATCTAAAGAGATAAGTTATATATCTGAGGTTAAAATGTGGCATTTTGTTTCTGAAGCACTAAGAGAAATAATACAAGGCCAAATTCTGAGTTTGGTTTGATATTTGTGCCTTTTACCAACTTCTTTGTGAGCAGAATTGTGGAAATAATTTTCCAGCTCTTGGAGTAGGACACAAAGGTGTCAGCAGGTATTTACTGCCACAGGGGTTAAATTGACAGAGATGTTTGCAGCTTTTGCTTTTCTGTGAATGGGAAATACTGTAAAGGTAGATAGAGATCTGGGGATGCTGATCGACAACAGGCTCAATAGGAGCCAGCAGCGAGCCCTGGCAGCCAAGAGAGCAACCCACGTCCTGGGGTGCATCAAACACAGCATAACCAGCCGGTCAAGAGAGGGGATTATCCCACTGTATTCAGTGTTGGTGTGGCCTCACCTTGAGCACTGTGTGCTGTTCTGGGCGCCACAACTTAAGAAGCATGTGAAGGTCCTTGAATGTGTCCAGAGGAGGGCAACAAAGCTGGTGAAAGAACTGGAAGGAATGTCCTATGAGGAGCAGCTAAGGACTTTGGGCTTGTCTAGTTTGGAGAAAAGGAGGCTGAGGGGTGACCTCATTGCTCTCTCCAGCTTCCTGAGGAGGGAAGTGGAGAGGGAGGTGCTGATCTCTTCTCTGTGGTATCCAGTGATAGGACGTGTGGGAACGGTTCAAAGCTGCACCGGGGGAGTTTTAGACTGGATATTAGGAAGCATTTATTTACTGAGAGGATGGTCAAACACTGGAACAGGCTTCCTGGAGAGGTGGTCGATGCTCCAAGCCTGTCAGTGTTTAACTTGGTCAGCCCTGAAGTGGTCAGGCAGTTGGACTAGATGATCATTGTAGGGCCCTTCCAATTGAAATAGTCTGTTCTGTTCTGTTCTGTTCTGTTCTATTCTATTCTATTCTATTCTATTCTATTCTATTCTATTCTATTCTATTCCAGTGTTGTAAATTATTATTTTCTTATGTCTTACTGTACATACACATCAGTTTTTACTTTTTTCTTTCATTGCAGTGACAGAGAATGCTGTTACAAAACTGCATTTGAGATAAAATTCCAATGTTTCTGAAAACATGATGATAGGAATGTAACCATGGACACAAGAGCATTCAATTCTGTTATCATTTAAGCAGAACAAACTGCATTAAGCATCAAAAAGGGCTCTCCACATCTTCTGATTGGCATTTATAGTAGTCTATAATATGGCAAGCCTGACACCACAGAACAGGATAAAATATTATAATAAGAAAACTGATTGATTAGTTAATGTCTGCACAGCACTTTTAAATATGAAGCACTGCCAACTTTAAGCTAAGAAAGCATTTGGATAGGCATGTCACGTATAAGCTGAGACTGAAAATTACCCTTCTGATGAAGTAATGTATTTGTTAGACTGTAGCATTTAGAATTCTTTTGTGTTCATTCCAATTATTATTATGGTCAAGCATTTTCTGGTGATCCATTGAATAAATTGTCAATTATCCTGTTGTATAAAATACAGAGAAGGTGATACTACAATTGCAATCTTTCTAGAGCAAGCTTTATTCATTAGCTAAACAAAACATTATTCCTTAGAAAGCCAGTCATGACTCTTCTTGAAGAAAGGATGTAGGAAATGACATCTCACAGCAGCAACTTTCTGCTTTCAAGTAGGTGGCTAGAGTGATGGGAAGGTTTACAGGAATTCTTTACTCTGGATCCAGAGAAATTGATTCTGTTTAATGAGGTGAGTTCTATTTAACAGAGTAAATATCAAGTCAATATATAAACATCCTTTAGAATATTTATTTTGCAAGAAAATGGAAGGGGCAGGGGAATGAAAGTAGAAATAATATAGAAGTTTCTTGATCAGGTGATTTTAGGAACCTGAATGTGAACTGAGAGGACCAGTGACCTTCAGGACAAAGGTTTCCAGACTAGCAGATTAACAGCTTTTCATGCCCTATTGAAATCTCAAGATTCAAGCAAATATTGTCCATATTCTCCATTCAGACATCACTAGCATGACCAAAGCAGCAGCATGAAAGAAAGGCAGATTTTGGCAGTAGCATACAACTTTCTATAAGAGTCATAAAAATTATGATTATGGAATGTACTTTTTTTTGATACACCGTGCAGCTACTCCAATTGAAAGTCTTGTTTTTTATTTTTATTAATAGTAAATTATGGGCAGAACTGATGGCATTGCCTTTATTACAGTTGTCGAACTCTGCACTACAAGAAGCTATTATCTGACCTCACATACTTTCCAAACTAATCCTTTGTTTAATGCTCCACGCTGGGTTTCCTCCTCAGGCTGGATCTTTCTGGGAAATTTCAGACAAAATTGTTTTCTCCTTATTACTTTCTGGTAATGTTTTCTCTCAAAAGCTGTATGGCCCTTTTTTTCTGGATCAAGGTTTGGCAACTCAACAAGCTGTGTTTAGTACTATCCCACAAAAATAAACACAAATGAAGCCAAGGTAGAAGGCTTTGTGGCGGCTCTTTCTTTTCAGGAAGGACATGCTTGAGTGTCTTAGGCAGCTTTTGAGAAGACTCGGTCCTCCTTGTGAGTCTTACAACTGGCTGTGCTGACCAGGCTGTATGTGTGCCAGATGCAGCCCCGTTGCAGCCAGAGGTGGGATTGCAGCTGGCTTTCATCCTCAATGTCAGTAACGCAGAGGCCAGACCGCAGAGGTACAACCTGGAGCACATTGCCTCCAGCATACAGCCATACCGGGCTCCGTGAGGCTGCAAAGCTCATGCTGAAATCATGCTGAGTTCAGGCTCTCATAATGTGATTTTTATCCAGATAGCTGAGATTAAACCAGCATAGGTATGCCAGTCCTGCATAACCACACTCGTGCTTTCTGCTTGCAAGGAAGACATGCTCCCAGTGACTGAGCACTCTCAGCCTGTTCACCAGCCTTCTCGGAGTTGGCTTCATAGGTATATTTGAGATTTATCTTCATTTTGGAAATCAGAGCTGTTTGCAGTTTAAATGCAAAGATAGCTTGAAAGGAATTCTATATATGCCTGTTCTGATCTCTTCTTTAATGTGGCTTAAGTTACGACCCAGTCCTATATAAGCTCTAGCTTCAGTGTCTTCCAGATGGGCAGTAAATCTGAACACCAGGGAGAGGTTCTCAGCTGCTCTAAGTCAGCACATATCCAGATGAAGTAGCTTGTGCTAAGGGTTATCTACTCCAGGGACTAGAAAGCCATAGTTTCTGTAAATGATATACGCAAACGTGGAGGTTTCTTGGCAGCGTGGCAGGCTAGGGAAAATCAAAGGTGAGGAAGCCCAAGCTGGAATACAGTTATGGACAATTCAGGACAGTGCAGGGAAATCATCATCTATTTCTTTACCTAGAATTTAGTCGCTAATAATCACTCCTAAGAACATGTATTACAGTCTTATACTGGTGTGCACCAGTGAGGATTTTGGCACAAGAGTAAATTTTGAAAGCGGGAAAAGTAAGTGGATATAAATGTAAAATGGAATAAAATTTCATCTCGATTTTCCATAGCCACATCGCTGATCTGTTTTGTTTTTCTGATAAGAGGGTATTTTTTTTGACATAAAAGAAATGTGTAGGTATAAAGTGTCTAGATTTCACTAAGGCATGCAGCATTGAAAAATGTGATAATTATGAGCTGAGCTGGGGAAGGTGGTACATAAGGTACACAAAAAGTGCAGAACGAATTAGCCAAAGAGATGGCTCGTGACAGAGGTGTCCTGAAAGGGGAATGATTATCAGGGGAAGATTATTTGTGAAGTTCTCCATGAATCACTCAGAAATCTTGTTTAATTTAATATTTTTCCACAGTGATCTATGTTACTCTAGTGACAGTGGAGATGTAAAGCCTATATAGGGATATGAGTGGTGCTTGAGCACAGCTGGGAACCTGGTATACGCTCTCCACTTTTGAAATACCACAGGCAGTGACTTGTAAATGCTTCTTGCTTACTCAAACACAAACCAAATGTGTGTTTCAGTTTTTGCTTTTTGAAATGTGTATGAATAAAACTACGTTTTTGTTTCCATGCTCCTATTCTGTGAAAAGTCCACACCGTATCAATATGTGATGTCAAGGGATAACAAAACTAATGACAGTAAACCAAATTAAACTAGGATTCTCATTCAGAATAATGCACAAAAGTGTACAGTCTTTAGCTCTTGCACCCAGACTTGTGGACAGCTGGACTGAGTGGAAGAGGATTGTTGAGAGGATTCTATTAGTGACCTCAAAAAGGTAACTGACCTGCATCCCAGAAACAAACATACTTGATAAAGTGCCATGGATATCTTTGGAGCCTGGATATGTAAATAGTGAGGAAGCTTACTAAATGGAAAAAAAGTTTCTTGGACCTGGTTACTTAAGCTATCAAAGAAAAAATAATTTCTCCAATTAAAAAAAGCAGGGTCATCAAAACAATTATGATGCGTGATTAATTATAAAAGACTGGACATTTGGAGATGGGAATGACTTATAAAAGGGCTTTACGTTGATGAATATCAACAAGAAACAGTGGAGGGAAATTTAAAGAAGTTGTTGCGGTAGGCAGAACTCATGACGCATCCAAAAGCAGATGGAAGTGCTGCCAGAACCAAGCATGAGTTAAAGTGAGAGATCTGACTGGAAATCAAACACTTGCATGAAAAAGAAACAATTGTACATTAATAGGGTCATATTCAGCCAGGAAGGAGTATTTACTTACACTAAATTAACTTAAATATAAAAATGTGTTGCTGCTTTCTTAATTACTGGTGCTTACCTGCATTACAGATTGGGTACCAAAACAGAAGAATGGGGTACTTCTTTCTTGGGCACACCCAACTAGTCCAAGATGAGAGATGAATGGAGTCATCATGAAGAGTAAATGCATAGTAAGAGCACAGATGCATTAGATTTGCTTTCATATGGACATCCTCTTGCAAAACAAAAGGAATGCTTAGCATTATGGAAGATATGCATGAAATGTCACACGTAATTTGTTTGTGTAAGGTTGCCACTAGGCAAACAGAAATGGAGAGAACTTTGTAGAAGAGAAACATTTTCATTGGTAGTACAGCATTTCTTTAAGCTCATATTGTAAACTAAGAAATAGACTAGATGTGACTATAACTACCTTCATAATTACAAAGAATATGCATCAACAATTCAGAAATTTCCTTTCAGGTACTTATTTTATATTGTTTCACCGATTTTCTTCACTGTGGCAACCTGAAGAATAGAAATTACACAGAATTCAACTTTGCATGATCCTGTAAGGAGTTTAGTCACATCTCTGTGAGACTTCGACTCCATTCATCTCTCATCTTGGACTATTTGGATGTGCCCAAGAAAGAAGTACCCCATTCTTCTGTTTTGGTACCCAATCTGTAACGCAGGTAAGCACCAATAACTAAGAAAACAGCAACACATTTTTATATTTAAGTTAATTTAGTGTAAATAAATACTATAAATTAAGCACATAACAAAGCCTAGACCTGGGCTAAGGGTTCAGAACTAAGCCATCCTCCAGAAATGGTTGGGTTTTAACGTTACTTATTGTAAGGACATCCTTCTGAGAGGTCACTTTCCTGGGAGGAAAAATCACCAGAGAAGCAGATGTTCCACAATCAAAGAGCAGAGAGGTAGGTCACACTAGGCATCCAATAGGTGGGTTTGAATCAGGGCTGTAATATGAAGGCCGAGACCTTATAGCTTACACCAGTTATCCCCCACATTCTTACTAATAGGAGCTGATGTGCTGTAGGCAATAGAAAGATGGAGCCTCTGAGAGGGAAAAGGTGGAGATAAAAGGAAAGAAATACCAAGGAACAACTCCATGTATATTAAATTTTGGGGGAGGTTGTTAGACAGATGCAAAGTTTAAACATTTTAACAAAAAACAGGCCACTCCATGCTCTCTTTGCACTAGTGTGAGAACTTCAGTGTTCTGATACCTCTTAAAGTATTTGATGAGAGACTAATAGCCTGACAGGCTAACACTTCACTTCCTTCCAATTAGGAGACTTTAACATCAAAGCCAAGGTCCTCCACTCAGCAAGGGCTTACTTGAATGAATTATAGAGGAGAATAAGTCCAGTAGTTTCTTGTTTTTTCCCTCACGGAGACACAGTCCGGCATAGGCTTTAATAAGATGTTTGAGGTCAAAAGGTTCAGGTTCCTCACTGTGATTGCTAGGAAGCTGCCAGAGTGTTTCAATATGTGTGGTGTTTGTAATGCAATCAGACAAAGCTGAAAACTCTATTACACAGTGTCATGTGGCTGACTTCCTTTTGGAGTGCTCTCATGTATAGTTAACAGCAAAGAGTATGGGACTTTTAGTACGCTATGAATCTTCCATGTTGCCATTTCAGTCTGCCGAAACAAATAATGCCTTCACCACCATTCGTTTTGGGCTGGCAGGAGGGGTGCGACAGTGGCTTCCTCCAGGGTATTGTGTCAGTTGTTTAGGTATCGATTGGTCTTCAATGAGAAATGATGGCTATGTTTGATGTATGATGTTATTTGACTTGCTAAGCACGAATCTCTGGCAGTGTCTAAAAAAGCTACCATAAACTGTTCTGACGCTATTTACCTCACCAGCAAAGAGAAGTATATTACAATCCCTTTGAGATAAGCGTAGAAGATGCTTTGTTCCTTCTTTTGCTCAAAAAGCTTCTTAGATGCAAGATATTTTTTTGTGTGCATAATATCTAGCTTTACTTCTTATTTTTCAGTGGTTCTTACCATCAGGTGGATCTCTCCACCTTTCAGCAACAGCTTTTGTTCTGAAGGAGTTTATAAAATACATGTATCTTTTATTTTAATACCTATTTCACACAGAACAGCAGCACAACTGATTGTAATACAACAATTGTTTGCTGTAATATTAAAATGGAATGAGAAAAAAAGGGAACAAAAAAAAAAGGAAAGGAAATGTCTTCTATTTAATCACACAAGGGAATGGATTCACCTCACCTTGCTTTATGTCCTCTGTGGTCAAAGGAGAGACCTCAACATCCACTGAAGAGTAGTTAATGTCAAAGTTTCCTTCCATGCAGAACAGAACTGGGGCACACAAGACCTTTATCAGACATGAAGATCTCAAAATTAACATCTTCAGAAGAGTTTCTACAGTATAAGGTTCCTGTCCCAATAATCAGTAAATGTTCAGATGAAAATGATTTATGTAACCGTTTGCTAGTCTCCAAGATAAATTCTATTTCAGTCCAGGTATTAGTTTCCAAACCACAGTATCTAAATCCATGCACCCTTACAGACTGCAAAAAACAACCCATCAAGTGAAAGTGCTTTTAATTTCCTCCCACACCCCTAAATTCCCAGGTAAATCTCTTGTTTTTTGAGTTGGTGTTGGGTTTTTTAGTTACTTTTTGGTTTTTATTTTTCTCCATGTACTCCTAACATTTGTCTGCACAAAGAAAAAAAAAATGAACTGAGCTAGGTAAATTGATACAGAATATAATCCTCTAACACCAAAAGCAAATCCAACTGGAGTGATATTACTTTATTTAAACCATGCATATTCCATGTGGGAGGAACAAAAATCAGCTTCAATGTGAGGCACTTCCACAGCAATACAGCTGTAGCTATGCAAGTTTTGGAAAAGTATTACTATTTACATTCATTTTGGTTTCAGTTGGAAATCACAGTTCCTAACTGAAATGCCATTATTGATAAAAAAAGATCTATGCATATTCTGTGTCTTGTGTTTTTCCTTCAGTAATAGCATCCCCTAATTACTGCAACTAACTGAAAAATACCGTTTTACAAAACTTTTTGCTCAGTAGAAATAATGAAACGCTTCTAGACTTTCTCACTCCTGTAAAAGCAAAATCATAAAACCAAACTCTTTAAAAATTCTGTTTTCACTGTTCTTTATTCCTCCGTTCATTTTGTTTCTTTTAAGTTTTGCTTTTTTCCAACCTCCTTTCCCTTTCCCAACATACTTGTTTTTCTTTCTTTCCTTCATAATTTTTTGTGTGAAGAAGATAAGTGAGACAGAATATTTTTTGTATTTTTGTTTTTTTGGTTTTTTTTTTATTTTACAATTTAGGATAGTGTTTGAAGCCAATCAAAACAGTAAACTATCTCTGAAGGACTGACCTTCAACATGAAGACTTTAGCCTTGAAAAGACTCATTGAGTGTTGACACATCCGTAAGAGCTACGAAATCTAGCTTCCAAAAAGTTGCATCACAGATTGTCTCAGGGATGTCAGGCCAAGTCCAAGGAAAACCTGAATGAGTATCGTTGAATGTTGGAAATAATATCTGGTGTACACAGAAGATAATAGGAAGATGAACTCAGCTTTTTTTTTTTTTT
>VWZL01001580.1:214373-316014 GCA_013396915.1 Stercorarius parasiticus
TTTAGGAAAAAGCTAGCTTCTGTATTCTTACTGAAATTTAATTTCTTGAAAGTCTGTTTCTTTGTTACTAAATAAAAATGACCATGTGTAATTCATAGGAATTCATCACACGTGGCTCCCCCATAGGCGCCCAGCTTCCAATTTTTCTAAACCACTTTTGATGGAAGAAAACATTGACAAAGTTCCAGCTGTTTGAAATTCAAAATACATCTAGTCATGAGGTGGCCTAAATACAGCTTTTTTGTATTGTACAGTATCTTGAAAACATGAAGCGTGGGGAGTACATAAGTCCTTAAAGACGTTCCTTTTCCACTAGCATTTCTTCAAAGTTTCTTTGTGCAAACACAAATGAAGTTCTCATGGCACTTCTGTATTTTTCATCAATCTTTAACCAGTATATCTTGAGTCTCCTGACATTCTTCACACCTAGAGACATTTTCAGTTTATATCCAATTCATAAAAAAGAAATGTAGATAAAGGAAGTGTGCTCAATCATAAGGAATTAAAGAAGGCTCCCATATGTAGTTTAGGAAAAATGTATGCACTGCAGAGAATTAAATCTAATTAACATCAGCATCGTATACTTTTTGCTATAAAAATAAATAAATCTTACCAAAAAAAATTATTATTAACGATCTATTACTGGACTAACTGTTGTTTTTTAACAGTGGTGAAGTAACAAATCACAATTTCCAGGCAAAATAAGAGAAACTTCATTTTTCTTCTTCAGTTTTTGCCTTTTGAAATAAAAAAAGAAATTTCCATAGGTAGATTTTTTGAATTAAGAAATCTGAATTAAGATTTTCATGTGTTTTATGCAGTCTTCTGCGGACATAGATATGACTCACACTGATTTTGCCATGTATATACTTTTTCTGCAAAGTAAAAATAGTCTGACACTACGGTAATCAGATAATGTTTATCTGATAATCATTAATTTCCAGGTGTAAGTGTGTCTACAAAGCTTTCATTTTAGTTCAACAAACATTAAGCAGATAAATTGAAAGTATACTATCAATAAGTGTTCTATAGGACCGACTTTAAGCTGATCAAGCACATGGCAAAGTCCTCTACGGAAACACTTTTGCCTGTTTTCAGTACACCATGGAAGTCAGTCTTAGCAAACTTTTGTTTGATTCCTTGATGTGGCTGAACAAAAGATCATCCTGAGTATTATTTACAGTCCGTTTCCATTTCCATACTAATCATATTATTCCAGAAACTCAGTCTATATTCAGTTGCCAGTCCCCACCGGTGAAAGACAATCTTTATTATGTAAAAAAATGGACATCAGAATATTGGTTTTGAAGTGTAATGAAATGATTTAATAACAATGTATCTTCATATTTCCTAAATGATTTTAAAACCTTAATGCACGGCAGGGGTCCGCCTCAGTGGCATAATGAAATGGGACAGTTCAGATTGCAACCTGCTGTTTGAGGGTCCCCCCGTGTACAGAGCAGCATGACAGCGCTGTCTCCTTTCCTTTTTATCTTTCTTTTCCTCTCCAAGTGCTGGGTAATATTCTTGGAGAGGGGGATGTCACTCAGTATCTCACACATGCAGCTGGTGATTAATTTACACAGAGTGAAGATGAGGTACTTCTTAGAAATAAATCTACTGCTAGAGTTAGATCATGGAAGTTGCCAAAAGATTCAACATATAGCTCTGCTAACTGTTGGATGTTAGTAGAAATCTTAGCCGTTTACTTTTTATAACCAGCAAACTGGCCTCTATACACACACCCTGGACATATAGATATAAACATATGGCTAGGCATATAAATATGTATTTAGAGAGAAAGTGGGAGTAAAAGAGACGGGCACACACATGCTTACATATACACTGCTGACATGATGATTTCACATTGTCTAAGACTACAGGCAGCTGCAAGGGAAAAATGCATGCAAAAAAAAAAAAGGAGTAAGCAACATGAAATAACTTCACAAGAATTTGAGCAAGTCTTACAACTACGAACTTTCAGACTGATCTTTGTACATTTAAATGATCTTATACTCATTATATTACAACAATTTTTCTCTATGTCCTTTGGATATAATCCTGGAGGCTTCTTGTAGCTGTGGCTGTGGCCTGGACAGAGGAAAAGTAATATCCTAAATAGAAGCAAATATACTGATTGCTGCTGCTGAAGTGAGCAGAAGCATCAGTCCCGGGTTAAGTCTTGAGCTAAGACCTACTAGATACTGCACGAACTCAAAATAGAGGGGAAATTTTACTTCCAAACTGTAGGTAGTCTTGACTAGACATTCAGGGTAAAAATAATTTCACCTAAATTTACAGCATAAATTTCTGCATCTCCTAGGCTCCTGTTTGAATCAAACAGGTACTTCTGGGCATTTCTCAGACCTGTTTTAGATGTCTACTTAAGGACAAGATGGATTGCACCCTAGAAGTGCCAGTTTCTCTTCATTGCTAGAGAGCGAGCCTGGGGTGTCTGCCTTGTGTGTAGATGGATGAATCCCTACCTCTCTGTTCCTAGAACAGCACTGCAGCAGAATGAACGTCTCTGATGGCACGCTCTCTAACAGAGTTGCATTACTGTATGAGTATTAATAGTGTAGGTGATCCTACTCTGTGGAGGATGAATACACGCCTTTGCAACAAGATATATTTCTTTACCTGAGGATGAGCTAATAGTTATTGCAAGTCACAATTTAACACTAACAGTCTAATGTGTAACTCTGCTCTGCATGCATTGTGTAGCTGGCTTTTCGTCTTTGAACTGACACATCACAACACACGAATACTTCAACCCATAATGGGCTTAACACAGAGGGAAGAACCTGACCAGCAGCAGCTCACCTATGTGCTAGTGACATGTGAAATAGCACAGGCTTTTTATTACCACCCTGCCCTTCCTGCCCTAAACTGCATCTAATTCCACCATCATCTTTAGCACTGGATTTCATCTCCTTCAGGGCTGCACTTTGCACACACTGTTTAAACAGTGACAGATACTGCTTTACTGTCAGGTAGGTGACAAAAAAGGGAATCCATTCCAGATCATTTGACTCTTTTGCCAGGTAATTTCCTGTGAAATTTTCCTGACCCAAAGGGCATGAAGCAAGTCTTTCCATATATTTAAAACGACCTTAACTCAATCCCCTAATCATAACCTTGTATGATTATACATATTCCATCACGTATTCTTTGCTAGTCTTTTGTACGTCATTCCTTTTATAGGACTAAGACCTATCTGTGCTTGAACTGCAAATGTGGAATATTGTTTCTTCATAAACTTCTACAGCCCTATAGACTAGTAGGTAGCTGCGTGACTCCTTCATCTGAAAGTACTCACTTTTAAGGGTGATACACTTTGTAATGATCATTGCTGGTAGGCACAAATCAGAAGGAATGTGACCTATATTGCTTCATTTCAATTTTGTTTTTGCCTAATCTTTATTTTCCTTTCACTTGCTGTTACATGTGGGCTGTGGAAGTAAGGAGAAATTAAAAAAAAAACAACCCACCATCCTTCTACTGTCCTGAGGTAGATCTATTAAATTCCAAGTAATAAAAAGCTTGAGCTTGACCATAACCTAGCCACTAATACCAATACCAAAAGTAAAGATAAGCTGTCCCCAAACTGTCATCTGAAGACCTGATTTTCTGTCTCATGCATATTTGCAGAGATGAACAAGAGGTATACTTGTAATCAGCTACTTCTTTCTATGCAGCATGATCTAATTTATTTTTTTTTGTCTGATGGTTAATAGGAGACAAAAATGCCTAAATTTGCAATGTTGTGCAGGCGTGAATACAGACGACTTCAGTCAGCAGGAGCTGGATTCTTACTAATTAGCTGGGCGACTGATTGAGGTGCCTGACTTGCAAATATGGACATAGAATGCCTTCTCTGTATTTAACAACAAGAAATGAAAGCCTCTAGAACATGATTCACCCCACTTAAGATGCCAACCACCCTTGAGGAGTGCTGGCTTGCTCCTACCATAGTGAGGCAGATGAAGGTGACTGCGTCCCTCAGATGGGTGTCTGCACTTACATAGAATAACCCCAGGGCCAGTGTTTTGAAGCAGAGAAAATAAAAATCCACCCCCTCAAGCTGATGGCATTACCCGGCTTAACAATGCTGTGCGATGGCAGAATTGGGCTGGGTGGATCCTACAACATCTGGCTTTTGAAGACCTGGCAGGTAAAGGGGTTTGTCAGAGGAGGCAGGGCAAGACACAGCTGGCAATTTACTAGAGGGTACGAAAAGTAATTCTCTGCTCGGGTCCAACATGTTCAGGCAGCATCAGATAAGGAAGCAATCGGTATGTTCACACCTGCTTACATTCAAGCTATCTGCTAACTGCTGACACAAACCTTCTATCTTCCTACTGAGACACCAAGATAAATTCAGAGGAAATGGAGCTGTACAGAAAAAAAAGCTACTCTTTGCAAAACTGAGTGATTCCTCTAGGCTCTGACCAACAGTTTGAGGTCAACGTGAGCAGGAAAGACAAAAGAGAGTCCCTCAGGGATTATTCAGAAGCTAAAATAGAAAATTTGCTCAGCTGTTTATCACCTGGGTTTGACCTCCCAAGCAATATTTTTTTTTTTTTTTTTTACGATAGGAAGGCAATGAAGGATTTGGCAGTGAATGAAAGGGAATTCATCTTCCCAACATTTTGTTAGTGACAGTCTGGGGCTCTGTTTCTGACTTGCATTTCCTTTGGTGTTAGATCCTTAGGCTCGTTCGGCTTTTTTTGTTTGTTGTTTGTTATTTGGTTGGGGTTTTTTTTCTGGTTTTTGTATTGCACTACACCCATGAGCAGGCAGTGTTGGATACTGTGTATGTTTGTAAGCTATAACTGGGGCCAGGTTTTACCTGTGATTTTTTTTTTTTCCACAATTCCTTCCAAATAAGCACATCAAAAGCTTTTTCTTTTTTTTTTGCTTTTTCCCTCTTTTGCAAGTCTGTTGTCATTGAAAGCACTGATCTTAAAAGATGTCTCGAATCCTCCTCTCCCATAGACACTGCCACAGAAGCAGGTGCTTGGCATCTCTCAGGATCAAACCCTAAAATGCTAGTTGCCATGGTGACTGAATGTGAAAGAACAATAAAGAGCTGTTTACCAGGGAAACTTATCAGCAGGGCTCGACAAAGCACCACAAAACTGTAATTAGGGTTGCGTTGAAACACAGCTTTATTTCTGCAGCTAGAACTAGGCAACAGCCTTTGCCTTTGATTTCTTCCTGATCTTATCCCTTGTATACCCCTTGCATCCCTTGTGTAAGATCCCACCCAAACTCTAAGTAGATTATAGCAGAGTAGGCAAAAATTAGCATTTTGAAAAATCCATGAAAAACAAGACTGCAAAACTGCATGCCAATGACTGTATGAAAAATGACGCTTTGAGAAGAAAAGTGCTTTGAAGTATCCTACACACCCAGAGGTTGCTTTACTGCACAGCAATCTGGAGAGGATCATGATATTTTCGCATACATTTTTCGGATGCAAGGATTCTTTTCATATTTGAATGGAAGAGCAATACCCCAAAGAGCACATGGAGACCTTTGGATTTTCATGTTAGATTTTGCTCGGGATTTTTGCTTCTTAGGATTCTGGTTTCCTGTGTTGCTAGTAATAGTGCTATCATAGCTGACAAGTTAAAGCAGATATTGTTAATGATAGTAATTGATGTTGGCTTGGCAACTCTGTGTCCTAAATGAATTCAGAGGTGCGCTGTGAAAAGCATTTCACAAATGCCTGTGAAGGGAAGGTCCTTACAGTGAAGAGCTTTCACTTTAATTAAGGAAAACAGATGGTGCTGGAAGGGAAACAAAGGCACACATAGGTGAAGCATCTTGCTCACAGCTGATCAGTGGCAGCTCTCGAACAGTTATTCCCAAATTGTTAGGACTCTGAACCAATGTCAGTCATCATTGTGCACCTTTAGCATTCAGCTGAAACACCGTGTATGTGACTTGGGTTTTCAGGTCAGCGGTGGATGTCGTGGATTGCCACCAGCCCACAAGCAGCAGTTTGAGAGCCTCTGCATTAGATGTACATCAATACTTCTATTCCTCCGTGCAGGAATTTCACACTAAAGGAAGTTTTGTTCTTCTGTCACAGCACTCAGGAGGGTATCGGCAGATTTTGGCAGCTCAGCCGTGTGTCATTTCTGTGCTGGGTTATATAACGAAAAAAGCAATGGTAAAAGAAAAGAAAATGTATTTTAAAAAAATTATTTAAGGATTACATAGATAGTGATACTGCAGAATTCGTCCTTACTACTCCCCTATAAGGTGATTTTGTGATGCCCCCATTGTCCTTTTTTCTGCATATTGTGTTGCTTCTTCAAACTTTCATGCAAGTTGTTCACCATATGATTGCCAGGCATGAGGAAGAAATGGAGAGCTTGTATCACTGTTCCTGTTAGTGCAGTGTTTGAATCGGTTAAAATCTGAAACACTAACACTGCTATTTTTAGGTTTCAGTAGCAATAGATGCCCAATATGTCCACCTGAGAATAATTCTGCTGAATGTGTAAAAAGGATCTCTTGTGCATCTTCTAAACCCTTCTTTTATGTATGTAGAAGAAATGAATCATCTGCAGTTCCAGGCAGCACCTCTCATCAGTAGATAGGGAATGATTTTCCAAGAAGGAAAAACTATTTCCTTTGAACATTCAAATCTCTGAACTGATTTCTCTTCCATTTCAGTGTAAATCCATTGCCTTTGCTTTTGGTGTGTTGCAGCTGGATGTCACAGGGGAAGGTCAAACTCTTTGAAGTGATATAACCTGAATTACAAACCAGGTCTTGAAGAGAGCTAGTGGGTGGAAAGAACACAAGCCAGGGCTGATCTCTGCATAAACTGCAGCTGCTGTCTGAGCCAGGAACACTGAAATTTGTACCAGTGGTCTCTGCTAATTAGCTGCTACATGAAGTAAAATGTCTGGTGTGCCCCAGGTAACTGTTGTTGTTGTGAGAAACTAGGAAAGATAATGGTATCTGTTTCCTGCAGTCCTTTCTAGTGCTCCCTCATCTCCATCACTCACCTTTCGTAATCAGCAGGAAATCTCCTCAGATGCATTCCTCAACCCCCAGGCCCCAGGGGTGCGCTGGCTCTCCGGGCAGGACACGGTGGGGGCTGCCCTGCAGCAGCTGGCGGGACACAGTTGTGGCTCATTTCCTAGCACATTTTGAGAGACTTCAGAAGCAGTGTGGGAGGGAAGAAAGCATACGTCCTGGAGCAGGAAGAGTTGCCAAGACATCATGAGTAGGAATTAAGAGAAAGAAGTAAAATGCTGGATCAGAGAGCTGCAAATGGTTGTCCTCTGTAATGTGCTGCTGTTCTCTAAAATACCTTTTGCAACCGATTACCTTCTTTTTTGTTTTTTGTTTTTTTTTTTCAAATATGGGACTCTATGCCTAAGTGTCCAAGTTTTCTTCACAGTGAAAGCTGAAGTAAAAGCCTGCCTCTAAGATCCCAAATACATGGGACTTGGGGGCTGCTACAGTTTCGGTGCTCCATATGCAGATACTGCCTTGTTCCAACACAGGTATTCAGACATCTCTTTACCTCAGGTGAAGTCCTGCCATATTGGTCCACGTGAGACTTGAAAGGACACAGAGATCCTTGTGTTAGTCCTTTCATAATGAGTTTCACCCATAATGAAGATGATTTCTTATGTTGTTTAGCTACATAACATCTTAAATGAACTTACAGGAGCAAGGAAGTTGTCTTCTCACCAGTTCACATGGGGTTCCAGGGGCCGAACACCAGTGACTGTTAGCTATCAGAGGCATACCAAAACAGCATCTAACCAAAAAGAGTTAAGTGAAAATAAAATATCATAGAATCTATGATTCTATGAAAAAACTTTTGGTTAAGAACAAGAGCAAACGTTCAGTTTAGTGGGAGGCATCTCATACTGTTATAGCTGTTTTGTTAGGCTTCTGATGGAGAAGAAAACGTTCAAGCTCCCCCTACAATCAATGGGGGCTCGTGGACACCTCAGACAGTTCACTAATTTTAAAGGCACTTTCAAATGGAGATATTTGCTGTCCTCTACAAGTTATGAAGTACGCCTACATGACTACCTTAAATTAGAGGCTTAATTTTGAAGGGTAACATGAATCCCATCTTGTAGAAGAGGCATAGTAAGTACTTATGAATCATAGAATCATAGAATGGTTTGGGTTGGAAAGGACCTTAAAGATCATCTTGTTTCAGCCCCCCTGACATGGGCAGGGACACATCCCATTAAACCAGGTTGCTCAAAGCCCCATCCAACCTGATCTTGAACATTTCCAGGGAAGGGGCATCTACAACTTCTCTGGGCAACCTGTTCCAATGTTTCATTACCCTCAGAGTAAAGAATTTCTCCCTAATATCTCATCTAAATCCATCCTCTTTCAGTTTAAAACCGTCACCCTTTGTCCTATTGCTACACTCCCTGATAGAGAGTCCCTCCCCAAATGGAAGGAGGGATGAAATGTGTTGGATGAAGTAACTTGAAAACACAAGTCAGTGAGAGCTTACCAACTCAACACGATAGGTGAAGCATAAAGCCTCACATGAATACTTCTCTAACATATACACATACTAAACTTTTCCAGTAAGTGTTATTTTTCTTAAAAATTGCATTTTCCTTCTAAGGTCAGGGGTATCATGAAAATGTATCAGTCTGAGAACCCATTAAGATCCATTAAGCCAATTGTACCTGTGTGCCTCTGAAAAGCAGTATATAGGGTGGATAGTTCAGTGGTGTCAAAATAAATGAACTTCACCCAGCTACTAGGAACTTGGAATTTTACTCATATGTCCATTTCTTTACAACCAGTTTTCATGTGTTGACCCATGACAAAAAAAAAAAAGCATTTCTGAGACCTGAAAAATAACATAGAAAGAAGTAAAAAGTTACAAATATTTGTTGCAGTATGTTGAGTGTCAGCTTGTAAAACTGAAGCTATTACTTCTTGGAGAAAACAATCCAAAATACAGATATTCCGTGGTGTATAGAAGTCTGTGAAAGTAAGGGCAATACTGATGGACCAAGGCTGGTAGTAGACAGGAAATTAAACATAAGTTTACAGTGCATCCTAAAAAGGCAGTGGTCCAGGGCTCCATTCAGAAACACGTCCTTGCCTCACAAAAAAAGGTCAAGAATTGGTAAGACTTTTCCTGAAATCCTGTTTTTAGTTATTGACACATAGTTAACAGATAAAAGCAAGAAAACTGCATAGAAATGATTGTGGTAGAGGAGAAACTACCAGAAAAAAAAAAAGAAACACTATATGTAGTTTCCTTCAGCTGCACGTTAACTGTGAAAGGGTGGCCCCACTGAATATCAGTTGCAAAACCTCTGGTCATCCTGGGTAGACAATCAACCCTGGTGTAAGGGAGACAATGCAGAAACTCTATTAATATTTGTCAGAAATATGTGGAGTAAAAGGACAAAAGAGAAAGGAATTGCACAAAGAGAGCATGTCAAAGGAGAAATTCAGAGGAGATCTGAGCTATTTCCCAGATTTGCATAGACTTTCTATATGGTATTGGTCAGAATCACCAAATTTGTTTTTCTTAACTTCCTTCCTCTAAATAGCTATATTATTGTCTTCTGTTTTGCCTGTTAAGAATACAAGTATGATCAGTCTCTATCTACATTGGTTCCTGTAAAGGGATCTGGTCTATACTACTGCTACATGTTCTATTACTCCTTAAAGACTTTCCCTAAGACATGGGGGAATGTAGAAGAGAGGAAATGAATGTGTTCTCATGGTCCCTAGGGGTGCTGGAAGACTTGTTGCTAGCTTTGTTTGAAACTGGACTCAATGAAATACTGTGAAATTTGCTGTTAAGAACTCTCTGGCAGTAGGAAATGGGAGACGAGTGATACGACAACATTTCCATCCTAGGGACGTTAAACATAACCATGTGAGTCTTTCACTCTCTTTAAATACACATTTACAAATACACTCACAGTAATCTGGATGATAGAGTGCTCGTAATCAATCTATGCAGGTGTTTTTTAAAGCAATTTTGAAGTATTATTTCTCAATAGGAGAGAAACAGCTGCTATTCTATTTTTTTATATTTTTTTCATTTCTCTGTGAAAAGAAATCCAGAAATGACAGCTCCGATTGTCATGGTTTTCTAGTTTTCACTTACCATCAAATAATATTTAAACTGAAGGCTGCTAGGTAGAAAAGATAGTTGAAATTAACACACTATCAAAGAAAACTCATCAAAGCTCCTTTTCAGACTCCTGGATAAATCCTGAAAGTTTCCCTGTCGTTTGTCCTGTTAAAGATTTCTAGGTGGAATTACCTGGCAAGGTTTTAGCCCACAATCAAACAAAAAGTTAGAATCAAACTTCCGATCGTCCTTGTTTGTTGTCTTTCCCCCTCTTTCACTTATGTCAAGATAAGAAGACAGAGGCAAACTCAGAACTCTTTTCTTCCAGAGGACGTTGTTTTAACATGTGCATTGACCTCCAGGGGAAAAAACCCACACGTGCACACAAAGAAAAAACAAAAATACAACTCCCAGCTTCCCCCCAGAACCTTACTCAAGCACTAATTCCAACTTTAATCTGGCCTACACTATTTTCGCGAGCATTCAAACTTCTACAATAAAGCCATTTATAGAGTAAGCAGTTTTATTGTTGCACTAATCACACTACGCTGTATGGACTGTATGCTTTGAGTGAGCCTAGAAACAACAGTGGAAGAAAATACTAGATTATTAGGTTATACTCCACTATTTGTGTCAACAAATAGCTTCTACTTTTCTAGCTATGCTACCTGTCTTTCTCTGTCAGCTGTCAATGGCTTGCTTCTTTCTAATGAATGCTGGGGCCTCCAAAGTTCCCCCAGGCACACATACATCAAGAAAAATGCTGAGATTTGTCAATTCCCCTAACATCCATTTAGGATTATTGTCAACATTTATAAATCTATAAGCAAAACATTCCCTTGAGACTAATTCTTTTTGACTGTTAGTTGAGGTAGGTCACCCAGCAGGGAAAATCTTGTTGGTGTATAGCAAGGATGTGCTGCCTTTAATGCCTTCTTTTTATCAGTGATCTTTGAGCCTTTTGACTGCTTCTAGGATAGAATTTATCTATATGTGTCAAAAAGCTTGATTTTGTAATGGTGTCTGCGTGTTTATATAGAAGTGCCCTTTTGGGATGGGAACGAAGCACGGAAAGGCATAGAAATGCATCCGTCCTCAAGCACAACAGACAATTTTTTATTTTTCTTTTTTGCTAAGACTCCTACACAAATCCTAAGTTTGCTCAGATGGAACAAGAATTATTGAGTAGATATAGGAAATTGTTCTACTTTAAGTCCACTCAGAAATTTGCCAGTTCTTCAGAAAAGGGAAGGTACTACTCTTTTATAGAGGGTAAGGAAAGCAGATACGCTCTGAGGAACAGATATTGTCAAGCCATTGGTTATGGTAGGCTCTATTAGTATCTTACATCCAATATCAAGAAATCAGTTTGGTGTAAAGGATCCCTAACATACATCAGAATTATTCTCAGAGACATCCATCTCCACTTTTTTAATTGCTCAGACATATATCAATTTACTAGGTTTACAGCCTCATGGCATTTCAGTCAATGAACAAATGTGCTTATTAAAAAATATTCTTAGAAAGTCCATTTAAGATTTATACATAGATCTATAGGTAGAATCAACACTAGGAAGCTAATTCAGATGCTTTCCAGCCTCCCTGAACATCCTTGTCAATGCAAAGCAGCTGGAAACTGGTTGAAAGACAGGTGAAGATTCCCAGTGTGTAGAGGACTCCTGTGTAGCACAAAGCTTCAGGGTATAAATGAGTTTGTGACGGTTCAGGTCAAAAGTTCATTTAGCTCAGTACTCTATCTGCTACAGCAGGAAGAATATAAGGACTCGGCAGGGTACAGTAATTTGTCATCTGCATACACTCCCAGCCTCCACAACCTGAGGTTCATGGGCTTCCTGAGCTGGACGTATGGGTGTAGCATCTCGTTTCTCACATAAACAACTGTCCAGCTCAGTTTTGAGCCCCTGTGAATTGTTAACTTCGGTGTCCTGTGTTTAATTTCACGTCATGTGAAGTAGAATTGTGTGAATCACCACTATGCGGACCTACCAGCTACTTGCTACCTACTTCCTGGGGAGTGTCAATGAGCCTGATACATTTGCTTTCAAGGAGTCTTAAGTCTGGCAAAAGGAGAATGGTGCATCAATTCAAAGACTGAGAAGACAATGAAGGATTACACAAACAAACAAACAAAAACAACCAATGAAAAAAAAAAAAGAGTACAAGGACTTGAGGTTTTAGCTGAATCTGAATGCTTGTTATTAGGAAAAGCAAGTACCACGCCTACAAAATTAAAAAGTTTTTTGAAAGTTTTGATAAGTTGGGAAAGAAAACCAAAAAGATTCTGGTAGTTGATCCAGTGCAGTAAACGGTGGGTTAGATCTGTTTCTTCTCCTGTTAAGATATGCACACTTTTGAATTCTGATTCTGAAGTGGTTGTCCCATGCGCCCATTATTTTCATGCCTATCCAGGTTGGTCTTCAAGCATTTAGTCATGGCTGCTCAGGCTTTCTGAAAATCAGTGAATGCCAGAAAAAGGAAGAGTTATGGGCAATTGGCAAAGCTTGCTTAAGAGCACAACATTTCCCCACAGATAGAACTGAACTCAGTATGTGATTTCTAGCATACAAACTGCACAATTTGACTTCAGGATTTCTTACTAACAGTTGTAAGTGAACTTAATAACAACTATGAGAAATGCCTGGTTATTAGAGATAAGGAAGCTACCAAACCCAGTGTTGTAAGAGGAATTTAATGAGAGCTCATATTTGATTGTGAGGCAGGATTTGAGGAATAGTGGAATTTCTCTGCCTTATCCAGCTAATTAAAATTTGTGCCAAAGGCAAATGACTAACAGTGGCATGAAAGTCCACCACCTCAGTGAAGAAAGCTGGGCTACAGTGGAGAAAATTGCAATATTTGGTTTTGGCACTAGCAGAGTTTATTCTTTGTGCTGGAGTATGCTGCCATCTCCTTAGGGAAGTTCTCAGCGGTACCTTAGTAAAGTGCTCAGGCAGCAAGTTTATGTCTCTGTATCAGAGAAGGGGGAATTGGAGCAGAAAGTGAGGGAAAGAGACTTCAGAGCATGGTGAGAAAGGAAAGAGGAGTCTTAGTGTACAGCGAAGGAAAAGCAAGGGGAAAGCCATGAAGAAAAATGACCCATGAAAGGCTAGAGCTCACAAAGAAAGGGATCGTGTATACGGCAATCAGGGGAGCAAAAAGTCCTCCTAGGTTGACTAAGCAGAGCCAGTTAAAAGGCATTTGTCATACTAGTGAGTATGAGTCCTTTGAAACCTATTAATCCCATTATGAGTCTGTGGAGCAATTTTAGAATTTAAACAGACAAGCAACTGTATTTAATTTTTTTTTGCCATATATTTTCTTTTGCCTTATTTCTTTCCTTTCTGTATTTATTTCTTTCCAGTTTGTCTTTTTTTTTTTTCTCCTTTGCATCTTTCCCTTTCTGTCTTCTTGTTTCCTTAGCTCTCCTGTTTCTTCCTGCATTTTATTTAACTGGAGATGAAAGGGGAAAGGCTGTGTGCTCTTTACTACCAGTATTCCTCACATTAGGAGGATGGGGAAGCAAAAGAAAGCTCCTGAAATCTTTCAAGCAAAACAGAGTATTATTGCATACACAGTAAAATAGTTCATAAAAGGAGTTTAGGAAGGATACAGTAAACACCAGCATTAGCGGCACAGTTTGGCCTCGGCCCACAAGCTCTGCCAGGCAATTGAATGCTCATCAAGAAAACTGGTAATGTAGCCAAACAGCTGTGTGTTCCCAGAGATGCTGTAGAAACACATGGTCTTAAAAGAAAAGGGATCTTTCTCTTCTTTAGGTTCAGAGACATTCTGAATAAGAGTCAAATTTTTTAGTCTTGCCTTAACCAGATCTCTGTTTTGCACCTGAAGAACTGTGGGGGTACTTGGTGCATGGACTCTAGATTTTAGATAGTTATGATCGACATGTAATGTTGAACCTGTAATTAGTCGCTGAATTGTAGTGAGGGACATTTTGTCATCCTGGACACGGCCTGTTCTCTAACTGCCCCAGCTATTGCTATCCCAGTGTAGAATGATCCTTCCCTGGCCAACAGGAGTAGCCACTGTATCTCATCCACATTTGCTTCCACTTCAGAAGCCAAAGCCACAAGTCACATAGGAAGTTGTTCTGGATCAATTTTAACCCACGTGTATATAAACAAACAGCTGCTTGCATACTACTTTATAAATGAGAGCTGGCTTAGCAAAGACATTCACATTGAGGAACCAGGGTTGCTGTGAAATACAAGAGCACTATGCGCTGTCACCTGCTGGGGTGAAGGACAGCTTGCCAATTTATTATGAGATCTCCATGATCTAAGTGGATAATTGAGCCAAGGTGTCCCCAGCCCATTAAATGTAAGGTGAAGCCATGAGAGGCTCAGGAACACCTCCCTCCCAATCTGCAAAAAATATACAGCCACGGGGTTAGAAAACCAGACAAGCAGCATTCGTGGAATTCACAAAGGGCAAAGTGCTATTCTCCATAGCAAGCATATTTATTTTGATGTGGTTGGCTGTGGGCAGCAGGGTATGAAATCAAACCACACAACTGACATCTACACTATGGCAACTTCACTGCGGTCTGGCAAGCAGGAGAGACCTGAGCGCAAATATAACTAACTTCGTTCTCATCAATGTTCCTTCTTATTATCAGGTGTAAACGAGAACAAGAGTCAAGCAATTGTATTAAGACCCTTGCTGTAACTATTGGAGAATTAACTGCTTTCTCATCTACTCTTTTTTTTTTGCAACAACAAAAGGATAAATCCTTCAGGTAGGTTGATTAGTGTAAGCACCCTCTGTTTCTCAGGGCCTTGTGTTTGAGGGAAGAATCCAGTGTGAAATGTGTACGACACTTTCCCTGTGCTAATGAGTGTCTATAAAGCCTACATATGGGTGAGGGTGTCTGTAAGGTAAGTTCATACCTGCTGTACATCAGTGTTTATAGTGCTGAAAATGTAGACAGTAGATATGTATGAGTCAGGCAGTGCTACTAGCATTGCTGAGATCTCATTAGCCACATGATCCGTTCCCTTGTTATTAATTCATTAATAATTTTCTAGTGTAAAAAACTGTTTCACAGGAAAATAATAGTGCTTTCTACACCACTTGTTCTCATGTATTCTACATTTCAGGAAGACAGAATTCTCATTTCATTTTTCTACGCACCTAAAAAACCCATTTCCTAACTCGGTGAGTTCTGGAGTTTGCCATAATAATAGGGTATCTCAGCTCTTCTGCGTGTGTTAATGCTTTTTATATGAGAAAGAAGGCACATTTCTGACAGGATGGTTAACCATTGAAACAAACTGCTAGCAGATTCTGTGTTTCCTGAGCTCTTCAAATGAAGTCTGTAAACCTTGACAGAAGATATGCTTTATTCAGATACAAGATATTGATCTCTACAGTAATAACTAGAAAATATTATTTGACTAGATCATTTGATTGCCTTTTATATTCTTAAAATAAATGAATGTGTGAGATCAGGACTTGAACAGAGGAAAGAAGAGATTCCTGTTTCTCTTTTAAAGCCTAAATTCTACATATGAATTTTATATATGAAGATGTATGATAATACCGATACAATTTGTTAGGCATTTCTGAAGGGATGTAATGTTTTTGCAAGAAATATTGTGTTGTAGAGTAGTGTAAGTTTCAATGAACATGAAAAGGGAGAAAATAGGAAAAGCATGGAATTTTGTTAAAACAAAAAATAATAAACTCGCTCATAATCAGTAGATAATTTACACTAAATATGTTTATAAAAATAAGATGATCCCTTATTATTTAATCAAAGGGAGTTTTAATGTTTTGTCACTGAAATTTATCATAAATATTTCACTGGTATATGCCAGTGTTTAAATATTTATGGAAGGAGAAGAGCTCTAACACAAGAAATAGGGATCATACTTAAAGCACTCAAACAGGATATTGGGGATCTAGGTTTAAATATCTGCTCTGAATCAGATCATTAAATAACCTTGTCACTTTTTGAAAGTTCCTGATTTTCTTCCATTTCAAAACCAAGGAAGAAATTGGAAGCTCAATAAAAGAAAACTATTTCCGGCCTTCGCCTGTCAGAAAAATTTCATGGCAAAATTAAAATATTTTATTTCACAAGCCTATGGAGTTTCATTTTGTTGACTTAGGTATTGTGAAGCTATTTTTTTTCCATGCTATAAAAGTATCTATTTAAAAATAAAAAGCCAGTTTACTCTACTTGCTGTATTTTATTGCCAACGTAATGATCAAACAGAATGAAGTCTACTTAGCCAAGCATCTGTTCTCTGACAGTGACCAATGCTTAATGCTTCACACAAAGGCACAAGAAAATCAATGGTCAGCTATGCCACATCCCTCCCAGAGTGAAAGATACTTTTTCCTCTAATTCTTATTGTTTGGTAGTTAGCATAAACCCTTTAGTTTGCGCTTTTACATCCCTTATATATTACTTACCTTGTCTGATGCATCTGTGATGTTCCTAGTTACCATTCAGACACTTAATCTTTTTAGAAATCCTGTTACTTTCCCAATCTTAACATCTTGTGTCAATGAGTTCCACATATAACTCATATTTCTTAAAAAAGAAATATTTTCTTTTTATCACCAAAAAAATGTTGCCTTTCAAGTTAAATGCATTCCCCTTTTGTCCTTATGATGTAGGAAAAAACAAAGAGAAAATACATTGCTCACAGAGATAATAACGGTAGATATAGATTTGATTTACAGCTTTGTTCCTGATTTAGGAGACTTTAGCCGTTCACTGGACCAGAAGCACCGGTTCCCACTAACTTTTTGGGTGTTTTGAACACTATGATCACTCCTGTTCTGTCTGGCCCAATTATATGGACTTCAGAGGCAGCCAGCAGTGTCCTTTGGTATGCATGGTTAAAGCAGGAAGGTGTTGGGAAAACACTTTCTAGCCTCAGAGTTGGGGGAATGAATTGATCTTAGATTCACTGTTCACCAAGAACATCACTAGGTCACATTGTGACGAGAAAATTGGAGGAAAACGTAATTACAAACCTCAATCGGTTATAGGCATCAGTTACTCTGCAACATCCTAAAAGTTACTTAATACAGCCATAGCCATGATTTCAAGGAGAATGTGGAACCCAGAAGTCTTTAAGAATCAGGGCATCAATAACTCAGTGATAATATAGATATGTTTATGGGAATAAATATGGGAATAGATTTGGAGGCACTTTAGGAACTTCAGTAAAAATAGGTTACTTCAGTCCTTCAGTACTTTAGCGCTGCCTGGGCAGACTCAGAGAGTGTGTTATGAGAGCCTATATTTAGTATGCAAATGTGGAAAATAACATTTAAATATGAGTTGTGTTCCTACATAATTTTGTGGATGAAGGCCCAGACTCAGGAATGCATTAAGATTCATAACTCTTATTTAGACTTCAAATGTTGAACAAGGCTAAAGCCAAATTTGTTGTTGTTTGCTCATAATGCTTATAATCTCCATCATTAAATGAAAGTATTCTCATACATCTACCTCATAGAGATAGTCTGAAGGTACGTAATGTGTATTTGCAGTGGATGACTCTCTTATAGAGCAGTAGACCATGGACGAAGAGTGCACTTTGAATACACCGTATGTTCAATGGCATGATAATGGTATCTGTTTTCTTCTGTGTTTTCACATGTACAGTCTTTACAGGCACACAGGTGTCTTTATAGTCTCAGAAGTGGTGAGAACAAAAGCAATATGAGAGTCTAAGGTTTGTAGAAGGTACTCTCTAGTTCTGCTCTGGCACTGACAGCAGGGAGATTTACTTTCTTACTAGGCTCTTAAGGGGAGCATTGTCTAAGGTTTTGAAAGGCCAAGCACTTCTCTATTCACATGGGTTTGTTTTGTGGGGTTTTCTTGGGGGGAAAAAAGAGGAAATGGCTAAATAGTAAAACTGACCAGATACAAAGAGACAGATTTGCAGGATTCAGATCCCATTTAGGCACCTAAATAAGTGGCCAGATTCTTAAAAATCTTGGCATCCGGCAGGTCCCACTAAGACCAGTTTGTTGGGAACAATGGCAACTGCTGCATGCCCAGCCCTTTTCAGAACCTGGCCTTTGTGCTCGACCAGTTTCAGTTCTCCTCCTATATGGTCAATTAATGAGTTCATTTCCCCTGCTGTTTGTGTGGGCCTTTGACATGTCAATGAGGGAGAAAGGAAACATTTCCTAAGAGGAATTACAGTAATCACTGACAGAGGCTTAGGAACAGCAATACTACTTGACCCAACTTTGAACGTTGCTATTCATGCCACTAAAAATATTTGTCGAGGTCTGGTACTCTTTTAGATAACCTTCTGCTGGTTTCCAGCCTCCAAATCTGAATGAGCATCCCCTGTCGCCTGCTGAGTTACTGGTCTCGGCTGAAATCGATGTACATAATACTGATCCCTGTTTGTAACGAAGCCATTGCTTGTACAGGGCGGACCTACCCACCTTCCTCTGAGAAAAGCAAAGCTCCTCTGAGCTCTGCACTTAAGCTTCGTAGAGGAGGGGCCTAGCCACCACCGGTGGATTCCTGTTACAATAGGATTAGACAAAAGATTCAGAATATAATGATACTCCTGATACTTTCACTTTTGATGTCTTTAAAGCTGTCTTTACATTATGTGCTGCTGGCTCCATTGCAGGCTCTGGGGCATTAGGGTAAGTGAACATGCAAGGAAAAGGAAAATCAATCTCCAGCCTCAGATAATGGAACTATTGGTGCAGATGGTCACTAAACACCAGCAGTTTATGGGCTTCACTCTAGGGCTTGAGTTGCCGAGACGATTCCCGGTGGAAAAGAAAGAGGAAACTTTTGAAAAAATTAGGAATGTCCTTCTCCTCATTGGGATTGTGTGTATTTCATCGCGCTGACTTTGAGGATCTGCTTGTAGCCTGCTCTGCATTCACAGTTTGGTGCAAATTTGTGGAGGGCTCAGTTCTGTTTGTTTTAATTCCATGTTCAGTCTCTGCCTCTTTTAGGTCTCAGATATCACAGTTCATACTGGAAAGTGTCAAATGCACGGCCAGTGTCCATGATGATGAATTGCAATGTTGTGCGAGTTACACAGGAGAGCGCCATTGTGTGAGGTTTTTCATGTAATTAGCCAGGAAATAGACCTTGTTGGCCACATACAGCCTTTGAAAACAGACTTTTTATACTTGCAGCTGACCTTTTCCAGGGATCTCACCAAGATTTCGTTATCAACAGCAATAATAAATACCAATATTCTTATATAAAAGGAAAAAGATCAGAACTTAACGAGCACAACTCCATATGTTTAAAATAAGTAGAACACATATTTAGGAAGTAAATAACAATTTGAAAACTAGTTTCCACTTGCTCCTTAGCTAAACTGGCGATTCAGGTTCTCATGAATAAAATTCAATGTCCAAATTCCTTTGCGCTTCCAGTGACTCTTTTTTGCTCAGATGTGTGTATGTATTAATGAAACTAAGGTTTGAAACCAGATTTTTAGAATGGCATTTTTAAAAACACTTAGTTATTTCATTAACAACAGAGTTGCTTTTCAGTGAACATCTCTGAAAAATCCAACTTAATATGAACTTCCTGAAAGTAATGAAATTTCAAGCTAGACACCTTGTGTGCCCAAAATTTAGGGGGAAGAAAAAAAAGACGGATAAGAAAATGTAAGATTTAAATGAAGAATAAGAAGACATATTCAGAGGACATCTTTCTGCAGACTTTTTAGCTTCTAAACTTTTAAATAGTTTACATACTTTTTACATTTTTTACAGCCATCACTACATGCATTTTTATATACTGTGGGTATGGAGGAAACTAATGGATAATATAAGAATAGCAGGTTAAATGAACTAGTAGGTACATTTTGTGGATAAAATCAATGGAATTTCTCTATCTTTTGTTGTATCACACAATGCATTAATGAGGACCAGAACAATAATTACAGTGCTCTGTTAATTTTTATTTTCATTTTCATGTGGGATTTCTGTGGAAACAAAATTATTTGCTAAATTATTTTGCTACTTGCTATGTAATTTTCATTTAATTTAAAATAGTCTACTTAGGCTTGTTTCATTTTTACAGACTTTTAAAATTAAATTATCTTTCATTCATGCATATAGTCTGCATGGGTTTATTTTATTTTAAGCGCTCTTAAAAATGATATGTTAAAATATGTAATAAGGAATTTATATACATACTTTTCATTAGTTTTATTTGGAGTTTATTGATGCACAGCTCTTGGCGGGGCCTAGTTAATTCAGCCTGGCATTTTCAGAAGGCTTTTCTGTTTTTTATCTTCTGCTGTTAAATTTTTTTGGGCATCATTTTACACAGATCGATACAAACTTCTGCTAACAGACAGCCATAGGGAAGACATCTCGTAAGATGTCAGTATGGTTTCGTACATAGTTGATGGAGAAAGACAGGGTCCCCCAGGGAGCAATTCAAAAGCTAGGCTCTTTTCCCTTCCTCTCCTTCCTCTGTCTCCAAAATGTTACTGCAAAATCAGGGGAGTCCAAGAAAAATCAATAGTAATGGTCCAGAACCTGGAAAAAAAAAAAATCTTACAAAAAGTAATAGAAAGGGTAGGTAATTTAAATAGAGACAAATCGGGGGGTAATGTGATGAAATTATGTGGTCTGAAAATCAGAATAGCCTGAAAACGAAGAAAAGTACAGGTAAGATGAATAGGAACTTCTCTTCATTTCCTGGAATAAGAACAAGGAAGTATAAAAGACAGTAAATTCAAAACAGAAACAGCAAAATGTTTTTCCATGCAGCTTTTTGATTAAACAGTGGAACTTAGGAAGTAGATGAGAGAAAGCTCTTGGCCAGGTTAAAAAATGGATGTGTATTTATAACACTGCCAGGACCTCAATTAATAAAAATAAATACTTCAAAAGGATTTTTAAACATTCAGTTTTTAAACCTGTTAGAAGACAAAAAGAGATGTTGGTGGAGCTGTTTTATTCCATATATGCTTTCTACAGGGATTTGCTAGGCCTTATGAAGCAACAGTTTTAGTCCTGATGAAAAAGGTGCACTGCCATAACCAGCTGGGGCTGTCCCTAAGCTTGTGCTCCATTTCTAAATAAATACATAAAATTTCACGTACTTGTATTTGCTGAGATGTGAGTGTTGGCCCCAACATAACACAATGCTGTTTGTATGTTGGATTCCTCCAGTTTCTCCTGTGGCAGGGTTTCTCACATGCTGCTACTTCATTTAGATGTTCGAGGAAGGAAAGGAAACATCTGGAGCAAAGGCAGAGGGTAAAGAGGTTAATGACTGATGGAAAATACCGTGCTTACCTCCAGTTCAGTAGCCACAAGGACTCCTCTAATTCTGCATTCCTTTCCACCGAAAAACTCACACACACGTTCACAAAACTTTCAGGGTTTGGTGTCGAAATGCCAGACCGCCTTCGCTTTCTTGTAGCAATCTGATGTCAAGGTTTTTTTGGGTATCTAGGACCAGGCTAAGTGGCTACAAAGATGATGCTTAGTGAGCGGCAGAGGAATTTGGTTCTCAGTTTGATGTAGGAACTTGGTGGTCCCGGGGGAGCAAGGGTGATAAACTGGGCAGAAATCCTCTCTCTAACTGCAGCCCCCAAAATAGGCAAGGAACCTTCTGAAATCATCCAGTTTATAATACCAATCCATAATATAACACCAAATCATAATATAATACCAATTTATAATCCTTCTTATGTGGGGGACTTCTGTGCTGGATCTCCACCGGTATTTGATTTCAGTAATGAGAATAAATTCCCCTTGTGCTAAGTGAATTTAGAGATAACGGTGTTTTTTAGGGAAACTATGCAATCACTTTGGTTTCAAGCTGCTGCTTTCTCTGTTTAAAGGCAGTTTTATATTGTGCCTTCCCCATGTTCTTTAGGTTCTTTGGAAAAGGTGAAAATGATAGCGTAGCATAATTTGAAATTGAGATGAGCCTTTTTTGCCTTTTAGACAAACTACAGTACATTATAGACTCATTTGCTCCCAGTTTTGATTCCGATTCCAAAATTTCTGTCCTTTTAACACATTAACTTTAGCAGCCCTGTGTTTTCCTAAGGCAGGCAGGCTGCCCTGGATTTATGTTCCCCTCTGAAATCAATAAAATAGTAATGAAGCAACAGAGGACACAGTCGGGCTCTTACACCACAGATTCAGACCCCATGCTGGGTTAATGTACTAAAAGATTTTGCAGGAGCCAGATTTTCATTTAATGAATTTCCTCTTTCTTTCACCCCCACCCTCCCTCTTTTTCCTGAACACCCCCACATTTCACTTTGCTGCCCTTGCTCTGGTCCGCTGGCTCCCTTTCATGTGACAGCAAGTCGAACTTTACCAGCTGTTGCAAAATAAGAGCTGTGGGAGAGATTGCCGGGCCAGGAGGGGCCATGACTGTCTCTCCTGGCGTGTGGGGTCCCAGGGAGGAGATCGGGAGGTGTGCTCACTTGTGAATATCTCTGCCTGGACCTCGCTGCCTGTCAGCTTCCAGAGGTGCGTGGTACGAATGGCATGAGCCCCCGCGACACCAATGGGGATTCGGCTTAGAGGAAAGGTCCCACCAATATTTTTGCACTTCAGGGACACCTAACGAGAAGGGGTCAGGGAGGGAGGGGCGTTAGGATGCCTTGCAGAGGGCGATGCAAGCAAATACAGGGCGCTTTGTGAGTGATCAATAATCAGCGTGGTGTGAGGGTAATCAGTGCCAGAGAAGTTAAAGAGCTACTGAAAACAAACAAAAAAACAAAACAAAACAACAAAAAACCCCCAAACAAGCCAAAAAAACAAATCAAAAAACAGATTACAGTTCAAGCTCTGGTGTTTGAAAGCGTGACTTCAGGGCATTTGGTTGCAAACAGCAAAGGAGCACACAAGAGGTGACACACCATGTCACAGACTGTTTCTGAGGGCTTATTACTACAAGAGCAGCAATCATTGCTGCTGCACCTAAGGGTGAACGCTGTTCTGTCTTCTCTCTCCTTGCCTGAAATGATTTCAAACTTTGTGAAAATATTGCTTCTCAGGTTAAAAACCTTGAAACTAGGATTGGTTGTGTCTTAGGTGAATTTCATTTTCTTAGACGTATTGGGGGTCAAAAACAGTTAACAAATTTATCATCATATATCACAATTAAACTTTCTATTTTGAAAAAGTGCCATTTCCTCCCCTGAAAAAGAAGAAAAGAAAAATTCCTGTTTCCAGAAATACTCACAAAGCTTCTGGTGTGTGATTCCATCCTTGTCAACACCATTACATTTGCATGTTTTCTCCCTACCTACCGAACATCTCTGAATCGGGGGCGTAAGGCTGGTGTGCAAGCAAAGAGAAATCATGTCCGACGTGTGCAGCAACTGTTATACATCAGGGTGCATTTGCATACGCAGTCTGCACACCAGCCAGCTTACCTGCACTAGCCCAGCAATTCCAATACAATTTGAGTGTGTGTCAGAGTTGGTAGACTTTACTTTTTGCCTAGGAAACGTCAGCTGAAGAGGCAGGGTCCACTTCTAAATTGGAAAAGTTGGCAGGTATGATAGATTTGCTGAAACATTGGAAAAGATTGCTGGCTCTCAATGCGAAATCGTGTAAGCAGACTGTAATGTGTTTGACAGGACATGCCTTTGCATCTTCTGCTAAGTCTGTGTGCTCCCTTCACCTGGCCGGGAGAGCCCAGCCACGCTGCTCTGACACTGTCTGCACAAGCTCTTGGCATTCAAGCCCATCCTCGGAAACTACTCTCATAACAGGTCTATCTTGGATATTCCCAGCACCTGAAATACATTGTTAAAGCCAACCGCTGACCTTAAAACCAACTTTGAAAGCAGGGAACTAGTTCAATCGTCCAGGGCGTAATGTGTGTGTGCTGTCTTGACTGGTCCGTGAATAGCATTTCATATGGATCAATTTCTACCATCACAGAGAGAATATTTTCATTAAGATTAGTCATTGTTGCACATGTTCCCTTGTGTAATCACCACAATGATGCTTAACGAAGCCTTAAATTCCTTTGTGCCGTATACTTTTGCCTATCTTGTTTCACACACGGTTTTGCAGTGCAACCCAGCAATCTGCACTGGATTGTTAGTGAGGATGGGGAAATCTCACTGCTGAATCTTTAATTGTCTCAAACAGTATAGGATCAGAGAGAACTGGATTTGTAGAGTGTAGAGTTAAGGGATATAAACCACCTTCTAAAAAATACCTCATTCTTTCCATTTACTATAAAGGAAGTCATTCTGGCACCTAACTTTGCTGAAAATGGCACAAATAACAAACTGAGAGAGCGCGAGGAGAGCAAAATTAGGTAGGAAAACTCACTAGCTAGGTGCCATTTTCTTGTTAGCTTTATACCCCCCAGCCTACGTCAAACTGATTCCCTATCTAAGGCAGATGTCTAACAGGAGGAAAAATAATCTTTTCTCTAGGAAGTACAATGATTGCCTGGGAAGTGCAAGATCTGGATTTGGCATCTCCTCTGCTCCTCCTACTGAAGCTGTACAACTGGCCAGAAAAGTGTCAGGGGGGAGCAGCAAGCGAAAGCACATCTGACTGTAGCACGCAAAAAAGACTTTGTAAGGTGCTGTTCTTTATGCTGCTTATACATTGAAATCTATGATATTCTAATGAAAAAATGCATAAGGAGTCTCTTGAGCAAAACAAGAATCCAACTTCCTTTCCTAGGTCGAACTAGAGGAACCGTAATAGTCTGTTGGGTTCACAATTAAATATTCACTAGTGTGGAAATAACAAAAAAAGTATCTGGGAAGCTACTTTGTCTAATGGCATTTAACTACAAGTAGTTTTATTTAATTCATGTCTCCCTATGTACGTATGCAACGCAGGAACCCAGAGATAAGTTTTAAAAGTAGATAAGGTAAATGACAGTTTGATAGAAGTTAAATATTGCCTAAGTATAAATAAAACGGGAAGTTGTACTATATAAGATTATAGACCTTGTCTCTGAATTATACTTGTGGCACAGTCTGCTGGTAATAAGTGAAATTCATTGTGTCGTGAGAAGTATTTACATGCATCCCTCACCTGTGACAAATATCAGACAGCCACAGTAAAGCAAATCTGGATTTGACATCACTGGCATCTTATAGAGAGAGGACAACTGCTCGCTGTGATCAAGAGATGACTTTTACATTAGGCCACAAATTATTTAAGTTATTCTGATAATTTTAAATGGAACATAGTAATCAGTATGTTTAAAACAGATTTTTTTGGTTTATTTCATCTGAGTAGAGAGCAAATAAAGAGGATATTTCAGTCTTTACTCAGGCAGAACTTCCATTATACTTCAGACAATTTTGCCAAGCTAAGGACTAGCAAAAGAAGGTAAAAATAACTCTGATGTAACTGAGATTTGCACACATGCTTAGAAAAAATGTAATAAGAGTAGTGTATTCAATGTGTTTAACATAAGGATATTGCTCACATGTTTAAAGTTATGCACATTCTCATTCTCAAGTCTTTGTGAGAGCAAGGACATAAGGTTGAGATGAAAATCTCGGTCTACTTTTGTATATTATGCAATTATGTCATATAGAAGTGCTTGCTATTACTGATTATACAAATTTTCCATGTGCAATCCATATAATGAAAAAAAATGTCTGTGTCCTTCGGTCCTTTTCAGAAATGTGTCCCGCAACACACTGTCCTGCTTTTTCAGATAATAAGAATAGTACGCATATATAGATTTTTTTGACTCCAACTTAGAATTCACTAAATTGCATATTGGCATATACATGTATATTTGCTCTTTGAAGCCTCATTTTCTTTCTTGCTTTTTAAATAAGGGGAAAATAATTTTGTAGCTACAATTGCTTTTTTGGTATGGTTTGATTCAATCAGCTTTTAACTGTACTGACATTTACCGGATGGTCATAAAAAGAAAGCAAAGTGAAAATGACAAAAAGCCCCATGTTTTGCAGAAGTTCACATTCAGTGCATCCAATCTGCAGTCCCCGGAGACAAAAAGAGAAAAGAGCAGGTCTGTAATGCAGCTGCCAGTTTAGTGATCAAACCCAACAGATTGCGGTCTGGCCAGATCTGGTGTCCAGATAAAAATGGTATTCATGCTAACCATCTGCCTACAGGTCAGTAGGGACAAAAATTAAAAATAATTACCTCTAATGAATGAATAGACAATGACAGCCCTGTGTGAGGTATGGTATCATCTCTGTGCAAGCACACACACACACAGGCACGCACACACATGAATTGGTGAAGAGTGGTTCAGTTATTTTTTTTAGAATGCTGTCAGCTACAGTTTTCATTTATGATTTGCTTTAATTCTCTCACTGGCTTTATGTTATTTCAATTGTCTCTGGCTTTACATTATTGTAGTTTTAAAATACATGGCTGTTTTTCCTGCAATTAAATTTTGTTAATGATGATGATGATAATTAGTACCTTGATTATGTCCAGTGCAAGACTCAAAAGTCACCTTCTTACTCCTAAAATCCAACTAAGTCTCAATAAGCAGAATTCTAGACTCAAAATCTCCAAAAAGCAATTTGGACTTTCAGGTACAAACCGTGTGGAGAACTAGGAGCCTTGAAAGAGCTCAGCTGAGCATTGGCCACTGTAGCTGGGGCTACACAGAGAGGGAGAAAGGAGAGGTCCTGGAGTGGGGTGTAAAGCTGCCTGGGGCTGTAGGATCTGGTTTTCACATACACAGATCCAAATCCACCATTCAGAGCTGCAGCTGGCATCTATGTGTCGCATATTCATTTTTTAGGAAAAGGAAATGAATGTATGTGATGAAAAATATAATAAATCACTGAGATTCACGAACGTCTTTTCTTAATAGCCCCTGAAATGGGGCTGTTGTTGCTACAGGGAGACTAGACAGTCAGTAGTCGAATTTCAAGACATTACACTTTTTTTGTTTGTTTGTTTCTACAGCTATGGGACAAGATTTATGTCTATATTGATAAATACATTTTCTAACCAAAATTATTCTATTGTCTTCTATACTGAGCAGCCACTACTAAATCATCATTTTGTCCAACTATTCTGGAACGAAACGTGCTCTGAAGATGTACTCCAGTTTAACCACTGTCTGCTGGAAGTGTCTTCTTTGTACATCTCCATATAAACAAATCTGAGTGTCCGTGTAATTCATTTAGCTGTACAGGAGGCCAATAAGAAGTGCTTAAGAAGACTTTACTTATATCTTAATACTATTCCGTGGATCTGCTTCCCTATTGTGTTATGCTGGACTCAATCAGTTAGGTAGGAGGTCACTGCATAAAGGGTGCAAAATGCTGCTGTTTGTTTGTGCTCATTGTTCATGTGTGAAAATCTCAATGCAGAGTTCAAGAGGGTGAAGAATAATAAGCAGTAAGTGTTGTCAGGTGGCCAGAAAGTTAGTAAAGTGGACAAAAAAGAAAAAATCAGAAAGAAACTAAAAGTGAGGAAGAACACTAAAAAAAAAGACAAAGTTAAAGCATATTATTTGGCTCTGCAACAATTCATTGGATTATCATACATAAAAGCTGAGGCTGAAGCAAGTTAAAGGACACCTGCCCCTAAAAGAAGCTCATGAGACCCATTATGGGCTTTATCTAGATATAAATTATCTCATTTCTATGTATATCTGTATTACATAATGGTAAAAGACGAGTTAACTGATTGTAGAAGTCAGGAATGACAGAAACTGTATAAGGAATATATATGCTGAAACGCATATTACGGCTTTGATAGAAGAAGCTTAAAATTCCTGACTTCCAAGAAACTGCAGTTTCTTGGAATCAGAGCGAACTTGGCTTCACTATTCAAATTTGCACTATGCAAAAATTCAGCAGGAACTTCTAAGCTCAAGCAAGTTGTTGTAAATTAGATCTTCACCAAAGAAATATGAACTTGTTTCTCTCAGCATCCAATATCCTCCCCAAGTCGAGCCCATGCACAAATTGCCCCAGAGGGTCTGTTCATAGCAAGTCTCCTCTGAAAGATTCAGAGCTGTTTCTGCAGGCTCAGAAGAGTCCACGATGCAGAAGGCACTGCACTACGTAGTTGGCTCCTATTTTGTATCAGCTGAAGCTCAAGGCCAAGCCTTTCAAGGGGTTCTGGGCTTGATTCATTGCCTACAGCTCCGCAAGAGCAGCACCGCTTCTGTCTAGCGGGACCCAGCAGAGATTTCTTACCAAACTGCTGCTCTGTGATTTTTGTTACAAGGCTGCTCGGATAATTTCTTTTTCTCTTTTTTTTTTAATAGAACATTTTGCCATGGAAACCACAGAAATAAAAGTTTGGGCAATCAAATCTGTGAAACAAACAAAAGTACTGCACCTCACAGAATTACAGCTCTGTGCTAATTTCACAGCTGCCTTCAAATGCAAAGCTCCGTTATTTGAGCTAGTCTTCTCTGTACAGTCCAGAGAACAATATGTACCTATACCTAAGCAGACATATACAGACATTTATCTGTAAAACTAAGGAAAAAACATGATCTATCAGAGCAAATTAGTGATGATGCATGTGATACTCCTTCTTGGGACAGGATGAAAGAATTGCATGTGGCCAATACTGCTACGTTGTGTGATGCAGTACATACAAGGAGGCACTCAGACACAATAGAAACTGAACTGTGTTATGAGAATGTGACCATAATGAAGTAGAATACTTAATTAACTTCTTAAAATAGTATTCCAAATATTATGTTGTGCCTGTCACCGTATAAGATCAGGATCCCAGAAATCCACAAGAAACATAGCTGAGCTGAAATAATTGTTTGCAAAACAACGTGGTCAACATGTTCCTCTTTGGGATTTTTCTTTACAGTTCTTCAAACAAATCAGGTTGACGACCAACCTAGCAACCAAATGTACTTTCACATAGCCAGTCCTCACTGATTTCAGTAAAACTTCACATCAACACAAAATCTAGTTTCCTGGGTTCAGTTAACATCACTTGGTCTGAAAGGCAAACAGTACTCTTAGGTATAACAATAGGTTAGCAGAGTTTTCTGATAGTCACAGAAAACAAAAATCATAGAAACACAGTAAAAGCTACAACTAAACCTCTACAATTTAAAAGTAAAATTATCCACAAAGGACTTCAATATAGTGACCATGTAGTTACACTAAGAATTCATTTTTTTTTCTTCTAGAAACATTGGTATTATTGATCAGTTTCCCAGAGAAGAAACAGAAGTGTAAATAACATGCTAATGGTTAGATATGAGGATTCAAACCTCTAAACTTTAAATCAAATACTCAAAACTAAAATTCCCGTAAAAAGAATGCTATTTTTCCATATGACTGCTTACATTCAAGATTTTGCTTTCTCTCACAGAAGTTTGACAGATCAGTTTCTAAAGCATCCAAAAATCTGGAGGCTTTTAGAAGTTCAGATTTGGGATAATATTTCCATATGTATGCTGTGAAAAAGTATGTATACACCATGGAGAAGTTAAATAAATTAAATAAAAATATAGCCCACAAATTTGGACTCAGAATCACAGTACTCATTTTTAGAAAATTTCCAGAATTTTTTCTTCTGCCTCTCCTGGAAATAAGTCACAGATTAACCTTCCCTTCACATGTACTGAACAGATGTAAGAACTACAGGAATAAAGAAAGGTACCTGCCTAACTTAACTAAATTATTTAGAGCTCCGTAAATATGTTAGAGTTCAATCTCTTTTCTGTGTTTGTTTACCACTTACAATGTGTTCTCATTTGTCCTGAATGATTACTTTCTTTATGGCTGCTGTAGAGGGTCTTTTCCTACTCCGTGGAGGAAGGAAAACATTGTCTTTTTTATGAATGATAGGGTGTGCACAGACTATTAAAGCTGTGTCTTATTAGCACAATCTAGAACAAACTTCTATAGAGTAAGAGGTGGTAGGAATAAAGCCAGTGACAGCTTGCAGAGCCAGAAGTTTGAGAGGAGATTAAGACACTGCTGAGAAGAACAAAGTGCAGACAGCCAGGCATGGAGGAGGTCGTGGCAAGGAGGAGATTGCTAAAGCTCCTCTCTGTAGAGTTTGCTGTACCTCAGAAAAAACGCTAAATGTCAGTAGACTGAGAGCACGATTGCAGTAAAGAGCTCACCCTGCCTTACTCCGTGTGAGTCTGCTTCTCTGTTTTGAAAGTATCTACTTCTAGGTTCTGTTAAAATAAAACTAGCTTTAAAATTTAATAGCAGTGCTCCATGGGTTTGTTGAAAGAGAAAAGGGCTTTGTAGTTCCATCTTAAGAACATTGGCATTGCATCTACATATGCTCTTCTTACTGTTTTACTGCTTTTAACTCATTCCTATCAAAGCTATCCATAAAGATAATCTATGCAGTAGGACAAGTCCTCTTCTTTTGTCTTCTAGTTATTTCTCATGCAAATGTAGCATTTTTTTAAATTTCACCTGTTACTTTCTCTCAATATTTTCACATCCCTTCAGCTGCTGACTAATCAGGTTCTGATCCTTTCGTACACTGTACATTTTCCAGGAAATGAAGACCATTTGCCTAAGACAGTAGCTGGCTCAGTGCTTCTGAAGTGGATTTCCCTGCTGTGTAGTTAGCATTTGTCTTTGCAAGTAGTAGCTATGACCATCTTGTCACACAGTGTGCATCAGCCAAAATACTCTTCTGTAATACGGTAATCACTTTGAGCCCAACACCAACTTGTATGTGATATAGTGGTGACCCCAGAACATGGATTTTTTTAGGTAATCTTTGCTTCTGGGGACTCAGTAATGCCAAATGATATATGAGGAGACATTTGTTTCCAAGCTTCTGTGCCATGCTTGGCACAAAAAAGAAGCTTAAGACATTTTATATGCAGTGTTACACATACTGCCCATCTAAACCTATTGTTGCTCAGTGTCAATGCCCAAGGCAAAAGTTTTGGCCAGCTTCTGCCTGGGCATTATGCCATCCTGACAGATGGGTATGAGTGTAGACAATCAAGAAAGTATGTTTGTTCATCAAATAAGAGTGGTTGGGGCATTTTTCCCAGCTGACACTCTGAAAACAGCTGTCTTCCTTAAGCGTGCTTGATTCTGGTTAAAAGGTCTGTGATATTAGTAATTCTTCTCTGAACTATGCAAACTGTCAATAAATAAAAGAGTCATTTTACAATTAGCTATGGTTACTATGTTTGAGGCTACTTTTAAAGGGTGGCCTCAGATAAGCAGTTATTTTTGCTTCAAGAATTAGGAAGTGAGGTCCAAGTGTCCATGACTCATCTGAGCTGCAATTAAACAGAACTCACAAGTGTGTCTCAGTTTTTATGCAACGCTGAAGGCTGTCCTTCCTATTGATTACCGAGGTGACTGGAACTTTGATACCGGCACCCCCTCCTCAGGTCTGCTGTTGGCATACTCCCTTACCTTAAACAAGATGTTTGCTTTCTGTAACCCAGAAGGAGGAAATATGAAAGGTTTATCTTTTTTTTTTTTCCCAATGAAATAACTCGCTAGATTTCATTAAAAACCAGTGATAAAATCCTTTATGTTCTACAGATGCATTTCAAAATCTTTCTTTCATGTTAAATAAGAGTCGCTCACAAATTTTTGCATTTCATAATCTTCACATGTAGCCATGTGATATTTATATTCCTGGGAAAAGATTTTATCCAGCAGCAGGAGGGAATGAACAACTCCACATTGACTCATCTACCAAGACAACAACAGTGGTTAAGCTGTTTCAGAGTGTCATAATGATCTATATGCTGAAGATTTTTACTGTATAGCATACAGTGATTTATAGACATCACGTGTTTATACAACAGCAAGCACAATGGCTCTTTGTGAAATTATTTACTTGCCATTTTGCAATCCTTTTAACACAGCTGGTCAAAATTGCTCCTCCTGCAAATTGGTGGTATTTTACTAAAGTCAGTGGATTTACACGGGATTAAATAAATGATTAATGTATCCTAATGTACCTCAGACTACTGCCACAATGGCACATGATGAGTGTTCTGAAGCCTGTGTAATCCCAAATTTGAGACATCAAATTTCAAGGTTCAAATCTCAACAAACACATTTCACTACAAAAAGTCCTGTGTCACAATACGTACACTGAGTACCAGGATACATAATATGCCCATATACAAGAGAATTCACAGCATATCGCGGTTTCCCACACCAAAATCTTTGAGAGTTGAAGTTATGCAGAATGTTTTGTTTTCCCAGTGTTTAGCACAAGAAGCCCAAGCCTAAGAAGAAGTGGAATACATGGGGCCAATTGGCTGTCTTCTTGGGATGGCAGCATTCAGTTTCCTAAGGAAACATGCCGCTATATCTATCACACATCCACATTTGGACCAAAATCTCCTTCTCAAAGAGCTTGAATATTTACAGTGAGAACCCCTGGGAATCAAAGCATTAATTCACATGGCTATTTTCCCACAGGTTTAATGGGGAATATCTTTGCCCTTGAAAATCTGCCAGGTCTGAGCCAGGCTCTGCAGCATTTATACACTACAGGGCACTCGCTGAGTAATCGCAGGGATGAGTATGCCTCATTTGGTCCTTGCCATCCCACCAACATATGCAGTTACTGGCTTCACCTATGAGAGGCTGGCATTCGTCTTAGCCCTTCTGCATGTGACAGTGCGTAGCGTGTCCACCAGGCTGCCCTTGTCCCCTGGTCTGCCACACTCCCAGCAGTGCTCTTGCCAGGGGAGGATGCTGACCCACTTCCATCGCAAGAAGATCCTGATTTCCCTCAGAGCCTTGGAACGGGTGAAACACTTTAAAACAAGAGCTCAGGTGAGCCAGGAAAGGATACTGGGCAGGAATGGGGCACTGCTGTCTCTCTGGTGAGTGAGGCACAGGCATGTTGCAGTCATTTTGTGAATGGAAAAAAATCTCATAAGGGAAAATTAATCCTGTGCATCCTTTTTTTTGTTAGTCAATAAAACCCTATTTTTAGCAGGACTGAGATTATATTGGGTCACTGCACCACAAGCATACCTTGGCAAAATGAATAAAGGCCAGCAATTACAGCTCTTCCTTGTCTTTTAGTGATAGGTCTCTGATCCTGGAAAAATATGGAAAGGGGAGCTTTTTCCAGCAAGCTCATTCCTGAATTATCTGAAGATTTTTTAGCAGAACCTTGGAGCGTCCAGGAAGAAAGGTAGTGGAAAATGTTTATTTTGCAAAGGCAGAAAAACTTCATTTGCTAATCCTTTTTCCCTACCCCCCATTCACAACTATACTTAAAAAGGGAACCTTCTCCCAGTTTCATGAGGAAACTAGCTTCAGGACCACCCAGAGAGCTCTATTCCCTTCCCCTTGTCTAAATCACACAAAGAAAAATAAACAAATGAACACAACATTTGCCTTCTCATCCCTTCTTTTCACTAAAGGGTCAGGAGGGTCGGGGATCCTTCTTTTGCCATCTCTGGACACCCTCACACTCTTCAACAACCAATCCAGATGGATCATGGCCTTTGAAATCTTAAATCCTTTAATCAGTTTCTCCAACTTTCTCTGTTGGCTCCTTTATGTCACATTCCTGGGCTAATTCAGGTACCTTCATACAGCGTAGGATTTGGGTGACAGAAAACACATGGGGAAGTACAAGTCCAGAGATCTGTGCAAGCGGTGCGTTGATTATCCTCAGCTTCATTAAGGTTGCTCAGCAACATGCGCTTGTATTAATCATTTCAGAGCCGTCGCATCCTGACAAGCTATCTGCACTGCCAGGATACAGACTCTTCCCGCACACTGCTGAGACCACGTTCCCATGAACTGTCCCTCTGCTGTCAGCAAGGTAATGGGTGAATAAAAATTTAGACTTGTCAAAAATTTCACAAAGAATTATCCTCACTACGGTAATGAGTTCAACAGGAAAGGAACATAGGATGCTGTGCAAAACAATTTTTTGGTGACTGCAAAAGAAAGGCATGAAGAGCAGCAATTAAAATATTAAATAGTGTGGCTGGATGAGCTGGGTAATTGAACAAGAGGTAAAGAATTCCCTAACAGCGTAGGTCACTGGCTGCACAGTTCACAGCTTTGCTATGCCTGGAAAGATGGAGACAACATAATTTTGAAAAATTCATCACTAAGTCCGCAGTCATCATTTCCAGCTGGATTTTTTCCATTTGATAATTTTATACTGTTAATCAGAGCTCATCAGATATTGCAGAAATATCATTCAAGAACTTTGGTTTGAATTCCAAACAGCTTCCTTGTGTCTTTCTATTTCTTATTAATATGATTATGTTGCACTCACAAATGTTCTTTTTTTAACTCTGTCATTTAATGATTTCAAATTACCAGCCATTCAGTGGAGCAGCACCTAAAGTGGCATTACAGAACAAGGCACTTTTATGCTATCAAGCCAAGCAGGAACTTCTGAAGACTTCCAGATATTTCATACTGACACTATCAAGCTACATCTGGGGCTTTCAGTTTGGGGTAGGGGTTACTGAATTTATACTGGCATTTCTGGAAGTGGTTTTCCTTTAATGATATGTGGGTGAATTGGAGTGCCGTTAACCTTTTTAAATTATGTGGGGGTTTCTCAGACACCTTGCAGATGGTTTAAGGACCCCATCCCTAAAAGTCCATGCAGGTAGCACTGTACCAAGGCCCCCCTAAAGTCAAATGGGATTCTTGAAAAGGGTTTATTCCCTTGCTACAAAGGGGAGAGCTTTGTGTTGAAACTCTCTAGGGGAGATATATACCCATGTCTGCATACACATCTACTTTTATGGTCTACCACCACTTCATTCTGTACAAAACAAGCTCTAATTATAAATTGAAGGATTGTACCCCAAGCAGTGTATAATTGACACACTGGCTGCTAGTGTACTAAAGGTGGAAAACTGTCAGGACTGTCAGGAACGGCTTTCTTCCCTTTTTTTTTTTTTTTTTTAAATCTGTTACTTCATGTAGTAGGAAAAAACAGCATGGAATAAATAAACAAACTCAGACTTCAAAAGACAGTTTGGAAACCTTAGGAAAGATTTGGCTCCTATACTCTTTGAGCAAAGAGAGAAAGATTCCCGCTAGGTTGTTCATACTTGAACATGTGAGTACTAAAATAGCACCTAAATCAGAGAGACAACTGAGGGAGGTGGGGTTTTTTTATTTGTTTGTTTATACAATTTTGCTGAGGCTTCAAATACTTCCAAATAAAAAACACTTCAGGTCACTGAATACTATGTGTACTCCTCCACACATTTTTTTTTATCGAGTCACACACATTGAAAGAAAATGGTTACTGGTAAGGAAGACTACTTGGCCCACTGCTCTGCAGGATGGGCTCCAGATCTCTGAATCTCCATTAGATTTAACAAGACACCTCAGCTCTGTCTTGTCTAATATTTTTTTTTCCCAGCTGTAAAACTAGGACAGTGCAGTTTCATTTGGCAGCCACTATTTGCAGTCTAGACTGTAAATTTGAATGGTCAGGGACTGCCTCATCCTATACACAGAATTAACATGATGGATTTCTACTCTCAGCTGAATTTTGTTTGTGCAGCCAATAAGTTAAATACTATTATTTCTAAAAGAACTTGGGCTGGGCAATAATTTTTAGCAGTTGAACATCTGAAATATTAAAGAAATGTAATTTCTGATAGTGATGCGGTTACTAGTAACATGGCTATGGGTGAATCCGTTCAGTATTGAGAAATTCTGTGTTGGTAATAACACTAAATGCCACATACTTCAGGTTTAAAGAATTACTATGTTGCTTGTCAAACAGATCCAGCAGTTTTTACATTGAATTTTCTTTTCACTGCAACCTGAGCAAATGACTTATAAGATAATGCAAATCGGAAAATCAATACAATATATATATATACCATTGTCACGGTTTAACCCCAGCCAGCAGCTAGAAACATGCAGCTGCTCACTGAATGGCCACAGTTGGGATGGGGGAGAGAATCAGAAGAGTAAAAGTGAGGAAAAACTCCTGGGTTGAGATAAAGACAGTTTAGTAGGTAGAGCAAAATCTGTGCACGCAAGCAAAGCAAAACAAGGAACTCATTCGCCACTTCCCATCGGCAGGTGTTCAACCATCTCCAGGAAAGCAGGGCTCCATCACATGCAACGGTTACTTGGGAAGACAAATGCCATGAGTCCAAACATCCCTTCTTCCTTCTTCCCCCTGCTTTATATACTGAGCATGACATCATATGGTATGGGATATCCCTTTGGTCAGTTGGGATCAGCTGTCCCAGCTGTGTCTCCTCCCAACTTTTTGTGCCCCCCTCAGTCTACTCACTGGTGGGGTGGTGTGAGGAGCAGAAAAGCCCTTGAGTGCTTAGCAACAATCAAAAACACCAGTTTGCTATCACACTGTTCCCATCTCAAATCCAAACCATAACACTATACCAGCTGCTAGTAAAAAAGTTAACTCTATCCCAACTGAAATGACAACAATCATGTACCGACATTTTAGATCACTATTATGTTATTAATGGTTTATAAAAATAGTGTAAAAATATCAGTATAAATATTGGTTGATAAATGTATATGTATAGAATCATAGAATCATTTTGGTTGGATGGCATGGATAAAACTTTCATTTTCCATCTCTTACAGAAAAGTGGTCCATATGGTTCATAGAGTTCCTGCTCTTCCAGCTTTTATTTCAACCAATCTTTAATCTTAGGCATCAGGATAAGATTTTACTCAGACAAGATCATCTGTATCTGTCAGCTACAGGGGCTCTTTACTTTTATCTGAAGAATGTATCAGTGGCCACAGTTAGGATAGTCAAGCAGATGTATCTACCGTCTTGTTATATTAGGAGAATTTTAAGTCGGAAAAGTATTTTCCTACAGACTTAAAACATGCAGGGTAAGTAAATAAGTTTATGATGTACCCCTGCCTCATGCTTTACAACCTCAGTGACCAGGTCTGGCAGTCACAGGGGTCAGTCTTCAGCCAGCTCAGCCTATTCTGCTCCTGTTCAAGGGCAACATAGACTTGCCAAGGGCAGAGCATTTTCACCTCCACACCCCACATCCAGGCAACAGGCACTGCCCTCTACTCACTGCATACAGAGTGATTTAAGAAAAGTGAAACGAGAAAGAAGAAAAACAATTCAGGGAAACTAGGGACACTATGGAAAAGCTTGAGTTAAAAAAAGAACCTTTGATGCACTGACTCTGGACACGTGATGTAAGACATAGCTAGAGAAATTCACAGGGCAGTGTCTCATTTTTATTTTCTCTTGTGTGGTCTATAAAAGAGTCGGTACTAAGTATAGGAAAAAATCTGCAGGATAGGAGGAATGAAAGCAGAAACAAAAAAAAAAAGCATTTATCTTTCTGTAGGAGAGATAATGGAGTGCCAAACCTGGGAGGAATAGCCATGCCAATCAGATCACAGATTTTGGAAGCTGAGAAAAGCTATAAACTGAAAACAGTTTGATTGATGGCTGGATAGCTGAAAGCACCTTGTGGCATTAGAAACTGTGTAGGAAGTGTTTTAGCTGTCCCACTGTTGCACTTAATCCTGGAAAAAAGTGTGATTTTTGTGAAAATTATTCAGAAAGGGTTAAATTCATCTGACATTTTGTTCAATCCACCAGGTACAATGATAAACTTATCCTCTCAGTAAGTTAGGTAGAAAGGGAATAACAAGCAAGTCACTCTAGGAAGAAGACATATACTTGTGGCTATGAAGAAAGGGGGGATCCTGATTTTCAGTTGATGTCATTATTCCTCTTGTATTTAGTCAGAGAGGGTTCCCCCATCCACCGCCCTTCAGGGGAAGCAACCTTTTCTATTTTTATGTGTCTAATAGGTGAATCTCAGAAGATGAAGAGTTCAAAAAGACCAAGCTGTCTTGTCTGTTACGTGGGGTCATTGCTTCCATCTGGCAGCTGAAGTACAGTAGTTGGATGGGAGAAAGAAGCTGGAATTACTGCCTCCCATGCTGCTTACCAAAATAATTCTCAGAGGCACTGCAAATGAGGATGACCAACTTTGTAAAACCCCAGAGAAGTAGAGGAATCCTGAAAGGGGGAACTGAGGACTTAGTCCTCTGCCCAGAGTGATGTACAACATGCAAATGAAGACAGGCAAGTTAGCTTGGGTGTCCTGTGACTTTATCCCACTGCCTTAGTAGGGACCATGGCTGCTCTTCTTCTCTGAGCAATCTGAGACTTTGTTTCTTTCAGACTGTCAGTGTGACTTTGTGCAGAAGATTTGATTCCACACCCAAAATTTTCAGGAAAAAAAAAACACAGACAGTCTGCATAAAAAATCATTTTAAAATAACACAAATCAAAGTGTCTTTCCTTCCCCCTCTTTCTTTCCGTCTCATATACACACTTTAATGGGGAGTATTATGTTGAAAATACTGATGTATAAATAATTTCACCCTTGAATTACTCTGAGCTATGAATTATCTGTGTCCTTCCTTCTAGCGCTTTCTTTTGGATGGAGGAGTCTTTCCTCCCTTGCAACTGCTCTCATCGCGGGGGGAACTCCGTCAGATTTCTTGCCTCTACGTGTCCTTCGCGATCCTTCCCCGGCAGCTCTCACTGGAGAGCTCACCCCTGAGACATTCCCATGCTGGTGGGAGTGGAGGAGGGCAGAGCCCTCCAGCTCCACCCTCTTCCAGAGGAAATGTCATGAGAAAATGTTTTCTTGAGGTCTTTCCTGTTAACATGCTATGAGAATGCTTGCTATCAACTGTGCATTTTTATGGCATTTTGACTGGAAGTAATGTGAGAATGTTCTTTCTCACATTATTTCCAGTAGAAATACCCTGAGAACATTGTTGTTTGTGATATTTCTACAAAATGTACTTAGAGATTGGATGTGACTAAATTTGCCTTTATAATTGTGGGGTTTTTTTTTTTCTTTCTTCCAGCTGAAATTTGGGCAGCATCTAATGTCTCTCCTTTTTAAGCATTTCTTTTATCATTAAGCCTTGTCCAGATTTGTGCCAAATGAAGCCTTTAGCTGAAATAGCCGATTTGTTTCTTTTGTGCCCTAAGACCTATCCAAACTGAATCAAAGGTTAAGAAACCAGATTAAACTCCACAGCAATTACAGTATTTATAGGATTTCCTTCTGAGATGAAGTTGTTTCGACTGCCCTTTCTGTTTCAAAGTGGACCTACAATAGGGTTGAATAAAACTGTGGAGGAGTAGAGACCTGGAAGAACAAAGACCACATACTGTAAAAAAGCCATTCTAATTAAATCAGAATGAAAACACAAGAATGCCTTTGCTTTCAGAGAAACAAGTAAGTGACCTAGAGAACCTTATGACTTGGCAGTCTACACGTTTCTTTTTAAAAAAGGAACTCGCATCTTTAAAAGGAAATAAATCCTGGAAAAAATATAAGATGTGTCAAGTCAATCAGCTATTTATGCCATTTCCTCCGATCCTGATGTTTCCCTCATGAATTATGCACTTTCAGCTGCCACTGCTTACATATGTGGGCCCTTGTGGCATGTTTCCCAGGACCAGCATGTGATTACGGATCATAAAAAATGAACATACACATTGCTCCTTCAATAAAGGCGGAGATGCACGATTCCAACTGCTCCGTGTTAGAAATCTCTCTTCTATTTGAAAAATAGCAGCTGTCATTAAAAATATCTATAGCTATAATAGCTGCAGCCGTGAAAACTAATCACCATATTTTCATTTTAAATTGCAACAAAGGAATTAAGAAACAGATGCCCATTAAAAACGAAAAAGGTAAAGTAGCCACTAAGAGCTCCTCAATAGCCAGAAGGTGGTGCTACGTTGTAATGTAGTCGCAGGGGGTCAGGTTTGCATCTTTGATAACTTATGCCTTTTGATTCACTTTTTTAAAGTGAAACAGAAGGAGAGATTAAACCATCACAACTGCGCTGCAGGGAAGTGTTCAGCAGAGGTAAAATGAACTGTAGAATTTAGTTCCTATTATACTGAAACCCTGTGGCTGTGGTGAAAACTTTGTTATCTCTCTGTGTTTCTTCATTGCTGGTTATACTAAGCTCTCCTGCTTCCTTAACTCTTCAGCTTCACAAGGATAGTCAACAACAGAAAACAGAAAAATCCTTTCAACCATCCTGCGATGTGTTTCCTTGAAGAAATCTTTCTTCTTCTAGCATTTCATGTAATTTTTACTGAGAAACTTTCAGCTTTTTCCTTTTGTTGAATAAAAGCCCGGATATTCAGCCCCAGAAAGACACTGTTGACTTTGATGAAACTCTGCCAGGTTTTGCCAGCCGAGGTGGTGCAATCGCCTTCTTTAAGAGCAGAAGAGAGCAGGGCCGCTCTCACATTGTAGATTTCGGCGCAGTGGAGAGCGGTGTTGTGCAGAGGTAGAGGGCTGGATCACGGTCATTTAGCTCAGGTAAAGCAGCATGGGTGCCTTGTCACCTGGTTAGACTCCCTCAGTCATGCTGCTCCTGCGGTCTGCGTGGATCTGTCGGCATCACCATTTCATTTAGGGCCATGAGTGAGCTTTTGAACCAAATATCTGGATCGCACCCACTTTCTGTGCCTTGCTTTTCACTTCAGAATAGTCTTGGAGAGCAGGTGCTGGATGGTAGTAAATGGGCAAGACGTGCTCCAGGAGCTCACCCAGTACACTGTAGCTCCGAGGGGCAGGCAGGACACAGGATCCATCCCTCTCTCCCTCCCTCCCTCCCTCCCTCCCTCCCTCTCCCGAGTGCTGCGGGGTCTGGATGTAGGGCCTCAGCACCAAATGTAGTTCTCCTACAGATTCACTCCTATTGATCTGCTTCACTGGCTCATGTGGGTATAGCCCATGGGTATCTCTGTATAGGTTTGGGCTCATATGGACAATTCTCCTGTGCTCTCTGGTGAGAAAGATACTCCAATTTCATGTGATTTTTTTTTTTGGTGGTGGAAAAAAGGGTCACTAAGAATCAGGCAGCTGCCTCATGGGGATAAAGTTTTGACTGGGAGGAAAATGACCCTGACCATCAGAACAAATCATCTCAGGGACATGGAAAATTATTGCCAAGTAATGCCATCATTGTTGTTGTTTGCATTGCTGAGGCACATTGGAGTCATGGGCCAGCAGCCACTTATAGTAACTACTAACAAAAACATGATGTATTCCACAGCAAGGGAACGACTCTGGATGTTAAAATCTTTCATGGATTAAAGGAGAGACGCTGCAAGTTCATGGAACTGAAATCCATTGAGAATTAATGGGTACGTAAAAAACACATCCAGTTCAGGAAACCACAGGGATGAAAGTAGATGGAGGCTGGGAAAAAAATCAGGAGGATGTTAAGATAGACCTGCCTTTTTCTAGACACTGCTTTGACAGCTTCTCAGACTGGTCTGGGGCAGAAAAAAGAGATAGTCCTCTCCCTTGAGAGCAACAGCAGCCCCTTCACATGAGAGGGGCTTAGGGCTAAGCACCTTCCTCTTCCCAGTGCTTCCCGGGGAGGTGCCTGTGCAGCCCCCGCTGGGTTCAGCTGTACTAGCCTCTGTCCCGCTGGGAACCAAAAGGGGATTTGGTCCCTTGAACTTCCAGGAGAAAAATTTTCCATCAACTCACTATTAATTGGGGCTAATTTATCCTTGGCATGACCTCTCTGAGTGACGGCCACTCTCACATCAGCACTGAACCTGTGAGTATGCAGTGGATGAGATATGCTTACCTCAGCCATGGAGAGATTATCCAACACGGAAATCAGAGAAGCCCTTTTCCACAGGAGATGACACCTTTGCACTGTGCATAATGTCTATGATGGGTTGTAGGACCCTTGTGGATCTACTGCAGATTTTCTCCTAAATTTAGTGCCAGAAAGCTCCTTCCAGTTTGGTGGAAACATACCGGTTCTGCTGACCGGGGGGGCTAAGACGTGCAAAAAAGGACACAGACTTTGATCCAGGTAGAGAATAAATAGTATTTTATTTCCTATGACAAGATCGTGTGGTCTGAACAGCCTTATGTAGAATAACTTCACGAAAACTTTGAGTTCCATTTGAGAAATAGATACGGCTTCTTTTTTGGTGATTTTTTTTCAATACAAATATATATATACACACACACACACAGTTATACAGTAGCTTTTAAACTCACCAGATGCTTAATGACTGCTTTCAATCAAAAAAGTGGCCCGTAGCAGATGGAATATGCCTAACCATTTCCAAAAAAGTGGAGTTTTATTGTCTTAAATAAAATGAATTTTGAACAATGAGGGGGGAAAATGAAACCTTTCTTTAACTTACATAATGACAAAATAGCCAAGCTATTTAAATAAAATATTGTTTAAAGCATCTATAGATCTAAGACCTGTGCTGGCAGAGATCATATTCAGCTTGGGATAAGTGCTTGTGTGAGAGTTTCTTACTGCTGGAAACAGAGGCCCATAATGGAAGTGGTGACAGACCTTAAATTAGTGCAGTGCTACTGTACAATAATGTGTATTCTCGGTGCCATATGGTTATGATATGGAGCCGTTCTCCTATGCTGATTATAAATTTGGACTGTCTGGCAGACATTACAGAAGGGAAAGACATCATTGATCATTTTATCCATCCACTCTGGGTCAGCGAAAGATCATTCCTGACAGTCTCAATTTCTATTTTTAAATTATTTGCATTGCTGTAGTGCCCCAAATCCCCAGGCAGGTCAGCGTCCCCTTGTTCTGTGCATTACACATCAGGGTAAGTGTTGCTTGCTTTGAAAATACAGAGCGGCTAACGTGCAGATGCAATCAGAGGCAAGTAGGAACTGAAGCTAAAGTGACACCATACTTAATGTAAAGGCTACGAATTCTTAACCTTTGCTGCTTCGCTTTTTGTTCTTTTATTATAACCCAACTATCTTGGTTTGCTTATTAGGTCACCATAACTGGCTGAAGTTTCACAAGTATCATGGCAGACCATGGCAGCTCCCTATGAACAAACGCAGGAGGGATGTTCCAGAAACAAGGACCATCGCAGGCAAACTTGAGTCATTTGTCTGAGAAGCAAATGAGACAGAGTATCCCAGGAAAAGCAGCGGAAAGGCAATGTAACAGGACAGAAGACTGTGTAAAAACATATGCAGAGATGTGAAAGACCTCAGTGCATGGAATTACTGAAAATTTGTCTATGCCATAAAATGGACCTGCGATAGAAATCCCACAACTAGTGGAAACTCATGCCGTTAAGTCCGGACCGTGTATGTCACCCAGCACCGTGCCACAGTGACCCGTCACTGCATTTTCTCGGCAGGGCTTATTAGCTTGGGCACAGCACTGTCTGATGTGGGAACAGCGCATCAGACGTGAACTGGCTCGGGTCCAGGCAGCTCCGTGCACCCCTGCATCACACGCCCCAGCACACCAGCTCTGGGATTAGCTTGGACAGACCTCACTTGGGTCTGTTTTAATTGGTCCATAAATGATAAGAAGCCTTCATTGCTTCTCTTACCCAACTAATCTCCAGTTTAATAAAGGAAATTCTTTCTGATGATCAGACAGGTCTTTTCCCTTTAAAAAAAAAAAAACAAAAAAAAGAAAATTTCATCCCAGTATAAATTAATTGCCTTCCAAAACCAGAGCAGAGTCCTTTGAAAATGCAACATCCTGGCAAGCCAAGCAACTGTGTGTTTTGTTGCCATTTGAGGGGACTTGTGCTGAAATCCCAGCCTCTCCTGCCTTCATCCTGCTAAGGAAGAAGTACCTCATATCACAAACCAGCAGCCCCTTCAGGCAATTGCCATTTAAAGAGTGGCATTGATGGACTCTGTAAGGAGTCCTATTCAGTCCTCTCTGGCTGGCAGCATGATGTCAGTGATGTGGGCGGCAAACCCCTGAATTTGCTTTGATGGTATTTGTGCTCTTTTTTTTTTCATTTTTCACGAATGAGTGATTCATTTCTTTGAAACAATGTGTTTGGAAAGCCTGCCCCGCTAAGGAATTGTCTACGCAGTGGGGGAGGCTTGGAACATTGTATGTCCTCATGGAAGTACCAACAGGGGTTGTGCCAGATCCCCAGTGCAAGAGGTAACAGGGATGCTTGTATCAAAGCCAAAGCTTCATGAATCAAAGGCGCTGACTCTCGAGCACAAGTGCCAGCATTTGGGCAGATAACCCAGCCCGTGCCCATTTAGGGTGAGAGGAATGCCCCAGACTAATCCCGTGGATTCAAAGAAACGCAACATAATCAATTTTAAGTATCCCACAGCCCCGAGAGTCTTCGTTTCATTTATAGGTGTTAAAGGAAGAAATGAGGGTAATGATGTGGTCTCTTTTCCTAAATAAGAAAAAGCAGAAATCTTTTTGCACCGTCTTCTACCGAAAAACGATGTTACCTTGGGTGGTTTGTTCTAAAACATAGCAAGGTGAGGGAAAGCAGCACTGGAAGAAACCATGGAAGTCAAATCACATGCTTTGCACGTGGATGATGTACAACTTAAATGTTTATGTGACAGGTGACCAGAAACAGATTTTGTTCAGTATAAGGGCTGTGAAATAATTCTATGCCATCTTCTAAGCACCTGACACTCAACGCTTGCTAGTAGGCTGAATCAGACTGCTTAGATGAGGCTATCTAAGGCAAAACACTATATGAAATGGAGAGAATAAGGCACCCATGAAAAATTATCAAATATCCTACAGGCAGAATGGAGCTGGAGGCAGCATTAGATTAAACTCTAGAAGCAGGGTCACGTCTGAGCCTCTGTCACTCTCTATCAATAAAGTTCCTGACTTGGGCTGAAAATTATGTGCCTGTATTCACCCAGAAAGAAAATGTGGAATCCCCTTCTGCTCAGAGGTGTGTAATCAAGCACTTCTCATTCTCTTAAAAAGGTAGCTAAAAGAAAAGATGATAGCCCAAGTTTTGCACAACATTTTTGTGATTCTAAAGAGGAGCATGAACATAGCTGTGCAGCTTCGGACAAACAAAAAGAGCATAATTAATTTAAGTTTGCATTTCATATATAATGTTAAGTGGTTCGTGGCAACAGCTGATCTCTACCTTACTGAAACAAGAGGCTTCCTCTCCTAACAAGTCCCCATGAGAAAACTGATCACCTGACTCTACAGCACACCCGATCTCTGGTTCCGATGATTGATCTGAAACAGTAGGACAGAGGACTTCATGTTAGTGGAATCCAATGCCATTGTATATCTAATCAGTGTTTCCTTAACCCTCTGCATAATGACAAACCGCTTAGATTACTTGTTCGGGAAGTGGAAGACCTGACCCCATCCTCTTCTAAAGTTTGAATCCATAACTCCTACACTACAGAAAAATGCTTTCATCCAACTCTGTAATATTCTGGATTGGACAGTCTTCATGCCTTCTGTTAAGAGTAAGACACAGGAGGGGTGTCTTAAATTCAAGATTAATGTTGCTTTATTTCTGCTAAATGTGTCCTGGATAGAAATGGATGCATATGCACTTTACACCACAAATGCAGAGCTTGACCCAAATCATTATTAAAATGGTCTATTACAGAAACCTAAAATTCAGCAAGTTGGTGCTCAGGTTCCGTCTCTGCAACACAGGATGAAACCAGTGAGTTTACAAACAGAGACACTAAATTTAATGGACTCTCCAATTGGACAAGAGCAGAAAACATCCTGTTCTCTCCTGCCCTGCTTCCCGCTCCCAGAAGACAACCTATGCAGGAAGACGCTATCCACGACAGTTGCAGTGCTTTAGTTTTCTAACCCAGTTTGTCCGTTGGTTTTCTTGAGCTCAGTGGTGCTCAATAAGAACAGAGAAAACACTATTCTTGTTAAACATTCAGAAGTAGCTCCCCATTTGTCCTGCAGTTATGTACACACCATATAATGAGTAAAGACAAGGAAATGCTTTGAAATTAGAGCCATTTCTTATTTTTTGGCTCTGGAACTTGGTATTCCATCTGCACTGAGTAGATTTTTTCCTTCTGGTTTTAACAATAAATGCCATTACGAGTCTGAGAAACCTGCCTAGTTGAAAATGTTGTCAAAATGGAAATACAAAAATTTACTTTCTGATAATCTTTTGGTAGGAAATCCCCAACCAGCCCCCTTTATTTACTTACAAAGTAACTTTGTATTCTCTAATGTGTGGAGCATTGGATTTTTCAATGCAAATTATATAGATGTTATTTTGAGTTGCAGGAGGAATATCATTTCAAGAAGAAATCCTCCTGGAATCATACTATTCCTTTTTTTTTTTTCTTTTCATAATCTTGATGCAAAACAAAAAAAACCCAAGTTTTTTGCAGAGCAGAAATTCTGAAAAAATTCAACCAAAAATTGTTACCTCGATACTGAATTGCTGTAATGTTAAAAATTAAGCATTGAACACTTAATGTTTATCTTTATATCAAAGTTTATTTTATATCAGTGATACTTTATTAACATTATCAAATGAAAAACAAAGGACTTACTTATGTAAAAACAAACAAACAAACAAACAAAAACCAACAATGCACAAAAAAAACCCCACATATATGCCATCATTGCCAGATTCCTGACAAATGTTTTGGTTTTCATGGAACTATATTTCCTGGTGAAAGTCAGTTTAGCTCAGCTCAAAAATTTTCAACCAACTCTAGAACTATACATAAAGGAAAAGACAACTGAGGCTGTGATTTTCAAAGCACTAGTGGAAATAAAAAACATATGTATCCTACTGAAAGTTACTATGATTTGGGTACCATGCTCCCAGAGGATCCTTTGAAAATCCTGAAAGAGTGTCTCAAGCACAGTATGCACTCACTGCGTATTACTTGTTAAAAATAAAAAGTGACTGAGGCACATGTTTAGGAAAACTTGGAGCACTGTACTCTGTCTTTACCTTCCAAGTAGCTGTGGGACAATACATTTTTATTTTTTTTTTTTTTTTAACCTGATGGATAGTAGCACTTTCAATACTGCTGTATGCTGTTCTTGGTGGCTTTTGCATTTTTCTTATACACTTTTATCTCAAAACAAACCCAACAAACCAACAACAAGAAAAACAAGTACATTGCTCTAATGTTAAGCAAAGACAAACCACCATCCAAACCAGAAATGTTTTAGAATTTTATTTGAAATCTATGAAATGTTTTGAAATTTTATTTGAAGTCCAGAAAGTGAGGTTAAATCATCAAATGAGATTCCCTGCATTAATATAACTGATTGCAATTCATTCTAAACTTCAGTTGTGTCTCCGTGCATACTAACTTCACAAACACAAAACTTCCCACTGCACTTTTATTCACAGGCTTGTCAATCAGATGCTCACCGTTCCCTTAAAGTTTAAGCCTTATTAACCTACACACTGGATTTGACTGATGATAGGCCACAACAAACAAAGAGCACCAACTCTCAGGTTCCAAATCCTGTCATCCTAGTTCAGAGGGTCCCGGCAAACCCCTGGAAGAGATGAAAGGATCACTCAAATGTCTGATTATTCAAACACACAGGCAATGAGGGCACATTGTGGAAAAAAAAAAAAAGTTAGCAGAGTCCCCTGCTGATTGAGATATCTTCTAAAAAAATAACTCGGTGCTGATCTTTGTACACAGATAGCGTTGGTTTCTAGCCCGGGACTTCATGGGTTATGTCAAATGCATGCTGGGAACACCATGTGCAAGATCTGGAGTGAACATATATTTGGCAAATATTGTTAAATCGAAATCACCTCATGCCAGTGTTGCCCAGATACGGTAGGAAGCCAGCGTGTTAGCTACTTCAGAGGAACTGAAAAATCACAGTACATCTAGCAAGAAGCATTTTTATTTCCTTTATTTTCCTAAGCAATTTCATAGTTTAGGGCTTCAGTATAGACATATACCTAAGCCTCACTTTGGTACATAACAGAGATGATTTTAGTACAAAAATTCTTCTCATTAATGGCATGGTATATTAGACAAATGCAATTCCTGCTGAGTAAGCCTCACTGTATTTATCAGAATTTTCATTACTGTTAATTAACATTGCAGCATTGCTCAGAGACCCCACTCAGGCATAGGGTCCTATACACAAAAAGTAACGGTCCTTTCATGTTTTGAAGTACAAACCTAAATAATAATTACGCATTGTAGAATGCAAAGTAGAAGAGCTAAGGGGAAGAAAAGGATAATGTTAATGAAGAAATCTGGTTGGTTTTTTTTAAAAAAAACCCTAACACTCTGTACTTTAATATGAGATAAGTCAAAGGACCAAGAAGAAAAAAAGGACCATGAACCATGAAGACAGACTACAAAATAGAAGCTGACCTCAGGTTTTCTCCAAAATATTGTCTTATATTCCTGCTCTCCTGCTCTTTTTTATTTCAGTTTTCTCCTAAGTAAAGAATAATGACTGTGCAGGATACCAGCAACTGTTGAGCCTGCATGCAAACAACGTTCATCTTATGACCGTGATGGCTTGTTAGCTTCCCACTGAGCTAACTACCAGTTAGTAAAATTTAAAAGTCACAACAAACTGAGCTGATGAGAGGATCAGATCATAAGTACAACAATTTTACGCAATGCCATTTGAGAAGAGGGAAACAAGTGCAGGTTATAGCTGAATAGTGCAGAGAGCAAGCGGCAACAATTCCTTTATTCTGTCCACCAAAGCAAACTTTTGCTTTTCTGGGGAAAAAAAGGTATAACAAACTGATGGGTTTTGTCACTGAAAAACTAGTTTTCCATCCCCAAGTGGCAGATTCAAAATCCAGCTGGCTTTACTGACATGTCTCAAGACAGTACATTCAAAAAGATATGAACAAATGAGGGTGATAAGAGAAAAACAAGGACAAATATCTCATCAGGATGTGACTTTATTGTATGAAGTTGAGTACTTATACAGTATTAAGTCTTCTTTCCAAGCCATATTGGTATAAATCAGATTATTTAAGAATATTATATTTTGGTATGATGCCGTATCAACTCTAGAAGCCATAAAAATGTGGGTTTTGCACTTGTTTTCTGTCATCATTCAGTATGTTTGATCATTTCTTTAGAAAATGATAACACTAAGATTTTCATCTGTTTTCTGTGTCAGCTACATCTTAATACTTCTATCCTTTAAGAAGATTCCTGCCCATTCAATAAGCATGTTAAATAAAGGGTAAATGTATGAATAAACTTGTTCTTATATGATTCAGAAGCTCACAGCAAAAAAAGCAACCAAGCATATACAAGTAATACGCTGTTCCTCTGGGAATACAATACTTGTACCATAGCTTTGGCTTTATGTTGCAGTGTTGGACTGAGCCTGAGAGATGAATGTAAAAGATAAAGAAGCATTGTAAGGTCAGTGACTGAGCTCCTCTTTTTGCTAATCGGCTTCCCTTGTTATCCGTCTAATTTACTAGAAAGTTAACCTTTTCACTACTGCTAGAAACTACAGTTTTCTGTGAAATGGCTGTGGTAACAAATTAAACTTATTACTGTTTATACAGCTCTGTAACAGTAAATGATACTGTAAAAAAAAATAATAATAATTAAAAAATCAGCAACTCAGCAGCACTTTTCCCTCTGAAGAGCATTCAAATGCAAATGCGTTTACATGAAAAGAGGTACCAGGCCTTCATAGGTAAAATATTTCATGGAGATAGAGCTTCCAAGGCCATGGAAGGAATGCCAATGTCACATATTAATTAAGAAAGTATTTAAGATGGGCTGACTTGGAATTTTCCAAGGGAAAATAGTCCTGTTAAAAAGGCATTTTCTTTTAAACTAAAACTTTATAAGAGACTTAAAAAAACCCTACTCCAAATGAATTTTAAACATAGAATAGTGTAATTTGGTATTTTTTAAATATAAAAATTCATTTTCCAGGTTGAAATGATCACAAAAGGCAGAAAAAAAAACCAGAATAGTTATAGATAAGTGAATCAAAACTCATTATGTATCCACAAGCTTTTATGAGGTTTTTCCTTTCTTCTTCAATCAAGACAAACAAATAAATTTGTTGAAAAAAAAATTCAAAGTGCAAAAGTTAGCTTCTTTTAAGCTATGTTCTATATCCTATGCATAAGAATGAAAGAAAAATTTGAATCAGGGTGGGTAATCCGAAGATGAGGGCCTTTGTCTACCAGTTGGAAGATCGAGGTTGAGTGCTTGGTTCCATCACAAGCTATTTTTGAGGCTTTTGCCCAGACAGTTCATTCCATGTTCACCTGTCCTAAGTTCAAGGAAGCTGTTAAATATCTAGATCTCAGACAGTATCATTTGTCCCCTAGAAGCACATACAAGTAATTACCACTTCCATTCTAGAGCATACATACAAGAATGTCCCAAAGCCCCCATATATAATGGGGCAGTTGGCTACATACTCCTTAGAAGCATTGGTTGTAGGAGAAGAACTGGTCCTAAGTTACAATTCAGGAATATGAAGAGGCTGACAGGGAATAAATGTCCCCAGAAGGACCATGTTCATTAGATGTACCCTGGCTATGGCTAATTTACATTGGCAGCACAAACTGCAACCACTCTGCATTACAATTTCTTGTATTAAGAAAAGGAAGGTGCTATAAAAAAGGCATCCTTTACTCAAAAGTTCACTGATCACCCCAGTGATTAGTTGGACCCTTCTGGTACCTCCTGCCACAAAGGATCAGCCTAGAGATTAATATCCTAATTAATGTGAGCTCTGTAGAGACTACAGTGGTGGAAGGGAAGAATGGAAATACCCTAATTCAGAAAGGGACTGGGAGAAATGTCTATATTTTGCTCTTCTTTATATATATATATATCTCAATGTAGAATATTAGGGAGGAGAACATATGAAAATATTTAAATTATAGTGAAGCAGAGCTGCAAGTGAAAACAAGAGAATTTAGACCAACAGTGATTACACGGCATATTGAGCAAATTCAGCTCTAAAGGCAAAGCAATTGATGCAATCTCATCAAACACCAAAGAACAAGAAAACCTCAGTGGCAGTTCCAGACTGAAAATTGAACCTTCAATGTTCTAAAAATGTGATCCTTACACTATAAAGATGATAAGAATTCTTAAATCCAAAAGAACCCTTTTCTAGGAAAATCTCCAGGGGCAAAGTCTATGTCTCATATTCTGTCTCAGTAGTGAAAGAAGAAAGTTGAGAATTTTTCTGGAAATGATAACAAACCATTGGATTTTAGTCATGCCATTAGCTTATCTTGCATCCTCAGCCTATATACCCTCACCTTCTCTTTGTCCTTTAGTTCTTACTATAGTACAAATAATCTGTTAGCTGCATCACTGAAAAATCTTTATTCTTTAAATCAGGTTTGATTTTAATTATTCTTCTTAGAATGTCATAAAATCGTGGTGAAAATAAATGAACTATTCTGCCCTTTAATCACAAGAGTAATTTTTAGGCATTTGAATAGGCCTGTTATTTTTGAAACACAATTTACTATTAAGAGTATAAAATATAGAAGAAAAACTAAGTATTTGTAAGCACTGTATCAAGTCAAGAAGAGGATCCTTAGGCAGAGGAAACAGGAAAGAGCTCTGGAATAAGTTTCAAGCAAGACAAAAGGAAAGGAGAGAAAGAAATTGCAGGAAAGTGTTCAGAAGCTTTAATTTAGGATTTTAGCATTTGAAAAACACTCCCATCCACTTCACAAACCTAACCTGACCCTTTGTACCTTCTGAGTGAACAAATTACTAATCAAGAAATAGTTTTGTGGTCTTTGCATAGTCAAATATTTTCACCAGTTTTGAACTTTTAATTTTGGGATTCCAAAGCACAACATTTAGGGATAGGTTTTCATTCTAACCTCAGTATGTATTGCAGGTGCTTGATGTCTCTAAGTACTGCGACTCATCATCTCAGTTCGGATCCCCAACAGTTTAGCCTTACTATTTTGACTTAATGTTGGCATTTATTATAATCATGGATAATTATGTATAATTATAATTAAGCCCTAATCCTCCTCAATTACACTGACATAAATTAGGCATAAGGCATAATTTAATCAAAATTAATGGATTTGTGCCAGTGTAGAGCTGACACAAGGATAAACCCAGAGCTTGTATCTTATGAAGTATATCATTCTAAATATACCAGAGTAAACCCATCTTACAGGTAAGTATTGTTCAGTTACATGAAATGTTTTTTATTCACTATCATTGTTAATAAAAAGGGTAAAGTGGATTAATTAAGAAAATAAAGCAAAAATTACAAAGGAAGCACTGAAATCTGAAAGGTTTTCAAATCTTGTACATAAGAAAAAAAATTTATAAGATCGTAAGGATGTCTATAAAGATTACTTTTGTTTAAAAAAAAATCAAAGGAAAACTCATTCCCTTGGGCACTTGAAATGTATGTGGTAGAACTACTCACATCCAGATGCTAACTTTTCTAACTGACCAAGAGTGGCCTTAGAGAGGGTGGTTGGGGAAATGATCCTTCACAAAACATGGGATACAAAGCTTATGTTGTTGAAAGGAGAAGCATGTAATCAGCTAAAGAATTCCTGAGAAAGACCAAGGGCAGCAGATACTGAAACCTTGAACTTCCTTGCTTCAATGCATTTTTTGCATGCTTCCTGAAGAAAGGAGCAACCAAGGGAATTTATTAACTTTTAACTTAATTAGGTAGATGCCAAAAAAATGTTCATTCCTGGAGCAGTCTATTTAGACATTGCAGCCTTCAAAAAAATTGTAGCTCTACTCTAGGACTCCAGTGGAGATTTTTTTGAAGAGGCTATGTGAACTTTTTTGTCTTCTAAATATAACGCAAGCAGGCAGTGTGGTCTATATATGTGTGTAAGACATTACATGGAAATCTAAAATAAACCTTTACAAAACAATACAACAATCAGTTCCTTTGAAATCTAACATATCTACCTCTATCTATCTATCTATCGATCTACATATATATACAAGCATACTTTTTTTTTTTAATAACTTTGTTTCCTATTCATTGCTCTCTGTGAGAATATATATATCCTAACTCTACCTTTCCCCAGAAACGCTGTGGTAAATCTATAATACAGTTTAGAATTATCGTCTCTCTTGACTGACTTTTATAAAACTTACTTTTTTTTTTTTTTAATTTACTTTGCTCTTATTGTGAAATTGTTGATGAAACAGAAAAGGGACGTTATTTTAAACTTCTCTCCTACTTCATGTTCACAAACAATTTCTAACAGAAGCAACAGCCCTTGAATATCTACTGCCTTTATTTAGAAGAGTGCAAAAGTACTCAGATTCCCAGTTTCTTCCCAGAGCCACAACCTCTGTTTCACATGGTGTTTTCTGTGTCAATCAGCAAGGATGAGGAGCTGGTGCTGTCCCTGGCAATGGAAACTCAGTGCTGGCATTCCAGCCTGACAGCAGCCATGAACTGTGCGTGACTGTGTACAGGGCTAAGAAAGAAAACAGGATTTTAAGAACCACTTTTACAGCAAAAACAAGTTTATAGGTGCAGAACAATCACGGTATCCTAAACCATAATCAGATTAATTTTATTCACTGGGTTGATGTAGAGTATCAGCATTGCAAAGTAGGTTGAAACAAGTCCTGTTGACAGAAAGTGCCTAATTCTCTAGCCTAATTCACCAGCTACTGGTGGTGAATTCTTTGGACTACTTCCAAATAAATTAAAATGTGTTTGAATTAAGAACAGACTAATTACAGTAAAGCCGCCAGACTTCCTCAAAGCCAGGGTCTAGAACTTCAAGGCTAAATTTATAATAGTAATTCAATTTTTATAATAGATTCTTAAATCCATTGACAATCGTTCTCTGTTGCACCCCTTTTGAGGCATAAGCATTTTACAAGGAAGAAGACATAAATGAAGGACTTATATCACACTACTGGGATAATAATAAAAAAAGCCCAACTGTTGTTACTCCCATGTCATCAGAACTGCTTTTTGATTATCATTCACAGTGGATGCTAGTCTTGTCACCGATCTAGTGTCCCCACTAGCAAATGCTACTCTTTGCTACCAATGTTGCAGCCCTATTAATATGGTCACCAGCTGTATATCAGTCCCTAAATCAATAGCTTTAATCATCTTTATGGTTTCCCTTTAATTCATATCTATTGATTACAGTACCACAGTATAAAACAGCAGGGAATTAAATGGCAGAGAACTATTGAGAGAAAAAAAAAAAACAAAAACCAACAACCCAAACAAAACCAATAAAACTTTCAAATTGAGCAATTCTTCCAAAATGCTGTCTCTGAAGAATTTTGATGCACAAGGCATTAAAGGAAATTCACTTACTTGTTTACAGGCCTTGGTAAAGTTTTAAACACAATAGATTTCAGTAAAGCTAAAATTAATTTAATTTTGGTGAAAATTCATATACGCAATGATTTTTATTAACCATAAAAACTGAATAGCAGATAGTAACTGAAAAGTTGAATGAGGTTAACCAGCATAATTGCAGGATGTCTTCTGTTCCATTTTTTTCTGTCACCAAACTGTTAAGAAGCCCAAATACTTCCTTATTTATTTTTAAACATAATTACTTAACATGTCTGAAATCCTTCATTAAACTCCTCATCGGACTAGAACCACATCTGTTCACATTGTACATCACTTGAACAATTCCTGAGTCATTCTACAGAGATTATCCTGACTTAGGTTCACAAAGGTAGAAGATGCCCATGTGTTCATTTACTCCTTTGTTTAACTCCTTTTTTTAAGTTAACTCCTTTGTTTGAGTCTTGGGGAAGTCCTTTGCCTCAGCTTCTTACTGTCCAGTTAGGGGAAAATCTTGAGGACATGATAGAAATTTTAATTTTCTGTTTCTATCAGCATTACAGTACTATCCTCGGCAGTGGGAAATAACTAGTAACAACAAAAAAGACAAACAGGAAAGATGTTGCATTGCAAGGATGTCTCAGAGCTTTGATGAGGTCTGGATTACCTTTGGGCTTGGAGAACTTCTACAATAATCCTTGCTTAAGGCTGTGTCTGAGCAAATATGAGCCTGTCAGCAGTTTCACTTGAGTGTCAGGAAACACCAGGTTCAAACCCTTAGATTTTACCTAGGAAAGTTCTCATATAGGTTCATAGGAGCTTCGATAGACTAAATGATTTTGAGAAGGAGATACATGCACATACATAGAGTTTACAGATTATATCCCTTGCAAAAGAAAGTGAAAGAATGAAATCTATTTTGATGTGCTGGAAGTCAAAACAGCTTCCTCCATGTGATTCATCCGTCTCTGTTACATTACACAGAACTGGATCAAAACAAGCTTTCATTTTTTCCCAGATTGAAATGTGGGCGTCAGGGGGCTAAAAGAACAGTTTTCTCTCTTTTTTTCCCCAAACATTTTTTCCCCCCTCTTCATTGGAAACATAATGCTGTCAGCTGTCCCTGCCATCTTCCAATTTCAGGTTCTCTCTCCATCTGTGTTCATACTTTTTTTTAACTCTTAATCAGGTCCTGCCTTGCCTTTGTATAGGAATTCATCATCATATGGCACCAATTCAGATCTGTAACATGAATAAAGGTTGGTATTTATCATACCTGCTGTAAAGGAAGTGCCTTTAAAAGGAAAGGGAGCATGTAATTCCCTGCCCTTCACTTTCTCCTCAACCTTTCACCTTTTAATCAGTAGCCATAACCCGAGGAGATCTCACAATGGAAAGTTAATTATGAGGTCATGAAGATGAAAGCATCTGACTTGCATTTTCTAAAGGTACTTTACTTTTAAATTATGCCTGATTTACCTGCATAAAAGGAAAGGAAGTTCCCAAAGATTATTCTAAATGGACCAGACTTTCAGATGCCAGCATTTCCAACTGGAAATGGAAATGCAATCCTGTCAAAATGTCCTTTGAATATTTCTTGTGAAGGCGTCTTCCATTTACCAATATGACCTGACTCATAAATTGAACATATGTTAATGGCCGTGAGGGCATGAGCACTCAAGGGCAATACTTCATGGAGACTCCACAGCTATAAGCCTAGTGTGTAACGAGCAAGATGTCTGTGTGCATTTTCCTAAGAAACTAAGAAAAACACAGAATTTATGCATTGATATCTATCAATCAGCTTTGAGAATACGGTATGTACTGCTGAGAATTGCAGGGAGAAGTGTGTTTGTAGAACATCGTCCCATTCTGTGCTGAAAATTCCAGTCTTATTCTGTCTTAGTAATTGTATACATCGAAGGCAGCAGGAAAAACTGCAGAAAAAAAAAAATTGTTTTATAGCATCTAATATTCAGGATGGTAAAATGGAAAGTTTGCCAGTTGTATCAATGTCTGTAAATACTAATAACATATATTTAAAGTTGTCTTTTATTACACAATAGAGATACTCTATTCAGATAGTGATTAAAGCTGAAGCCCTAAAGAGTATTAAATAGTTAAACAACGTATTAATTTTAGAGCTATCCAAACTGAATTACCAGACTATTGAAAACATGGTTTATCTATCTGACCGGAGTCCTATCAAACTTGAAATGTATCCTGTCTGAAAAATGAGGTCTACTAGAGAGAAAGAGGGGCTCCATCAGACAAGAGGGGTCAAGAGCACCTTTGCCAAGGGGCCGGTTAATCCGGAGAGAAGACTTGTCAGTGTATGATGGCCAAAGCATGAGGAGAAGTGGAGGCAAGGAGTGGAGAGAGGCCTGGGAGCCACTCACACTTTCCTGGGGAAAGCAGCATGACTGGAGAGCCTTCTTCTCTGCACCCAACACATGAACACTGGAAAAGACAGTCTTCTTTCCTTCTTGAGGCCTTGACATTTTCTATAGGCAACAGTGTCTTTTCATTGAGTTTTCATATGAATTACTGACTAAGAAATGGACCACATTTCCCTCTCCGATCATGAACAGTACAGAGATACCAGCTTCCTATGATGTTATTATTGGCTCGACTGTTCCTCTCCTAATACTACTTTAAATTGTGTCTACTTGGCTATTAATACTTCTTAAGTTGTTTTTGTTTCCCCCGAGGAATGAACAAAACATTTTCTTTGGACATTTTATGACAGTTAATGGTAGAGGATGAATGGAAAAAGAGAGGTTGTGTTTTGAGTTGGCAAGACATTAATTATATATTGCTTCTACTGAAACAGGGCTTAATTCCGAGAACTGAAATCAGCAAGTTAGTAGAAATCTCAGCTTTTCCAGGATCAAGCCCAGAGTGACTACATTTGATAAAGTAATAATCTTTTAGCAAGTTTTTTAACATGAACAAGTAAATGTTTTGTGTGAATTTTGTTTTTCCTTATAGTGCTATAAACCATGAGGTCAGCTGCAGTAAATAAATGAAAAGAAGCACGAAGCTTAAACAAGAGTCTCATGTCTCTGGCATTTCCTTGAAATGCCTTGAAATCGCCATTTGATAGCACTACCTCATATTCCCCTTCTGTAAAATGCAGATGCTGAGTGCATGTTTGTGCTCAGAGAACTGTATTTAAAATGCGATACAAGAATCACAGTGGATTTGGACTAATAAAAAGATGAAAAAACTGCACAAAAGCGATCCCAATCTAGTTGATACAATTTGTTGTATAATATTACTGTTCCATGAAGAAATAGAATGATGAAACTCCTTTTCCTTACAATATTATCAGTTCAGCTGTGACAGGAAGCCCTCTGGATACCATTCTCACAGGCTTCTTGTTCACATTTTCAGATAAAGAGAATTTCTGATAGGTTTTGAAGTTAGGCATGATTATTCAAACCAGAGTTTGCATGAATGAGCAATAGTGAGTTTATAATCTATGCAGCTGGTAATCCATGCCCATATCCCTCCAAACAGAAACAAGCCTCTTAAGTTCACCATGGAACTTGGATGTTTAGTAATTTAATAGGCTTAAGCTTTTTTCCTTCAAGGTAATTGTGCAGATACCTTTAATAAAATACACTCAACATTGCCAGCAAACATTCTAGATAAATGAACACAAGAAATGTTAGATGCAACTTTATTATACTGTTAATCCTTGCTGGAAGGCTTCCTGGACTGTTTGAGGGTAGTGTTAGTAGTGATGATAAACTAATTTGCCATGGCTCTTAAGTTCATGTTATCTTTTCTTATCAGCCTAAGGCTAGGTCAGGAAAAAAAAATTAGAAACATTTGCCAGAGATGGCAAAGTGGGTAATTCAAGTACCATTGCAGAGTGTCAATCTATCCTTGTCTCCATAACGGATAGTTTAATGGTCCATTTAATTCTTCAAAGCAATTGAATTTCCACCCATATCCTGATAAGGTGATATACCACAGTAGAGTTGCCAGAATTTATTTTTTTTATATGCAAGACAAGTTTTCCACAGTTTAATTTCTCCAACATAGATTGAGCTAAGAGAAGCAAATTACTTGAGATTTATGTCCTCGCCTTTTCAGGACCAATAACATCTAAAATGGTGGGGGTTGTTCATTTGACTTGTTTCATTTGGTTGGGTTTTTAACTGTCTCAAGATAGTAAGGCTCAAAACCATAAATACATTGTGGAGTAAGACAAAAAGAACAACATAGCAAATCACCAGCTGTTCCTAAATTTTAGGATGTATGTTCAACTCGGTGAGAGTGAGGCTGGTAATTAAATCTCATTGCCTTCATCCTGTGGTGTTTGCTATACTCGGGACCTCTCAGATCTTCCACTGTTTGCAGTGGTCTGCAAGATAAAGGATCCTGAGCCTTCTGCTGCCTTCTACTACTCCTTTCTAGGCCACTTCACAAGTTCTGCTCATGCTCATATCATGTGAAGTCAGTCTGTTGCTTGTCTGTACTTGCCATGATTCTTCTACTCTATTTAAGCCAGGTCAGCTTCCATGAAATCAAAACTACCAGGTTAGGAACTACCAAAGAAGAGTGAAACAAGACTTCTAGATGAGGCCCTCGGGTCTTCTGCCAATTTATAGTTTTCACACAGTCCTTCCATTCCTGTTGGATTTGCATCTATTATGTGTCAGAAAACCTGCTTCCTGTAGGCTATTTATTTCACAATTATCTTCAAGTGCAGGAGCAATTGAATATAGTTTCCAAAAACTGATGACAGACTATTTCAAAATGTTTTAATGTAAAATACTATATTGAGTGGAACTGGTACAACTGCAATAACTGCAGATAGACCTGCCAGAATGCAGTTTTCATATGTGGAATCAGAAGGACTCTTTTCTATGTAAGACTTTTACCTTTTAGGCTTATAATGAATGTTTTGGTGTAAATCACCTTCAGCTGAAATATATTTAGTGAATATTCACTCCTTTCTATCAATCAGCGCAAAATTATAAGATTGTGTGCAATAACTTTGAAAATATTAAAATATATTATCTTGTGTATGTTGTTACCTATTTTTAAACTGTTATAATGTCTGATTTAATTCACATCAGTAATGTTACAGTAATAGTAGTCCCTGAATATAAAAATACCTTTCCCAGATGAAGATACACTAAAAGTAATGACCTTTTTTTCGAGAAAGAAATTACATTGCACTCCATGCAGAGTGTGGTGAAGTTAAAAATAATGTTACTTTCAAGGCACATATATAAACGGTTTTCTAAAAATGTTTTTAAGATCTGTGTTTACCAGTTAAATTATTTTTGAAATCTGGTCAGAAAGGCATCCTTCACACCTCAGTGTTGGCTCAGCAGAACTGTATTAAACCTGTGACATTGTTTTCAATAAAAGTGAAAGATCAGACCCAGATTAACACCTTGAAAACATATCAAAGTGTCATCATGACCCAAGTATGTTGTATATCCTTCTCATGAGATACTAATGAGGACTGATAGTTTAGGGAAAAAGAGTGGTAAAAATGTTCAGATTTTTGCAAACACGATTTGAGGATAGTAACAATAGTCTGGTTTGCCATGGTCTTTCCTGATTGCAGAGCATCATCCCCTGTGGCTCTGGCATTGGTTAATACTGAAAAATAGTATCATTCCAAAAGAGAGGAAACATATACTGCTGAGAAACAATGACCAAACTGCAGACAATAGTAATTTCCTCTTTAAATGGACTGGAATTTTGTCAGTGATGCATTAGTTTCTCTCACTTACTACCTTGCTCCAACCTTCCAACTGCTTTCTTTCTCCTTTCAGAAAAATATGGGTTGACCTATTCCATTAAAAAAGAAAAGGCAAAAGCAAAGGCAAAATTATAACTCAAAATCCTGCATGAGCACTTCTTAAACATTAATATTAGAAATCTGAATGATATAAATATACATATGTTTATATATAACATTATATAATAAGACATACCTTTATAAAATGCAGAAAGTGTTGTTTCAAACCAGCTGAAATCTAGATTTGGATCTGCTTTCTTTGGCTTAATTCAAATTTTTAAGTTTAGAATTGATAAGCAACTAACGCCATTAAAATAAGCACAAGAAATTAATTAGAGAAAAATATCCACTTTAAAGACCTATGAATTGTTTTTCTTTGTTTGCTTTGATCAAAGAACATTTTCTTGTCTAGATGTCAGATTGGCATTTTTCTTTCCTAAAGTTAATGCTCTGGCTTACAATAGTCTCACCTTAAATATAGTATTCAGCGGAAGACCTAGTCTGAAAGTTACCCCATCATTTTCTTTTATTTTTCAGTGCAGCTAAGGAACTTTTGAAATCCTGGTTCATGAATAGGGACGAAAAGTGGTATCTTTTGGTTAACATGAGTGTTAACCAAAAGGTCATTAGCTTCTTTGCTTCTCACATTGGGGTTTTCATTCAGAAACTATGTAGTACTTTTTAAAGTAAGCTGCAACAACATTGGAGTTTTACATTAAAGTTAGTACCTAAACACTTTTTCAAACTTTTTCATGTTGAAATGTACAAATTGCTAGACTTGTGATATGAGTAAATCCAGTCCTTCCTGCCCTTCAGAAGGGTATCTAATCCTGATTGCAGGGCTCCTGTATCCACTGAAGACCACATCCCGAGGCCGCCTGTCTTTCTGGAAGGTTTCCTCTGCTCCCTGAAAGGCCTTTGACAGGAATCACTGGATGAAGTCCTCAGGCTTGTGCTACACGGGACGTCAGATGAGGTGGTCTTAAAAGTCATGATGGTTTAAGTCTGGAAGCCAGTTAGACTTCAGTCTTTTTAGAGAATGTTGGCTTTGAGATGGAAAATCAAAAACTTCATTACCCTTGCCATCCACTCTCCCTAGCACTTCAGCAAGCCTATCTGATTTTCAGGGAAGGCTTGGGATGGTTTGAAGCTTTGGAAAATAAAATTGCTTCATCCTTAGTTTATTTGTGACATATGTATACTCTACCAACAGTGAAAATGAACACCTTATTTTTGGGGGTTCTCTACTCAAAGTTAATGAGTGAAATGAATACAGAACTTCTCAAAGCTCAATAGGGAATAACTTCTGCCTTAAACAAATACTGTGGATAACAGGGAACAAGCACTCTTAACGTCCTACAACAGGAGAGCTAGGGACTTACCCTTGTTTCATTGTGGAGTCTCCATCAGGATTAGAGAACTTTGTTCCTTTAATTAATACAAGGCAAAAACTTTTACTCCGTGGCTTCTCATCCTCTTCTGTCCTTTTTTTTTATTTCTTTTTAACGTTAGTTCTTTAACAAATCCCTCTTTTCAGGCACCAAAAGCTGATATGTTCTGGGGAAATGCCAGCAAGATGTTAAAGATTGGCACAACTAGCTACTGTCATTCTATCAAGACAATAGGATTTGAGTGAAAGGGGTAGAGTTCTCCATGCAGAATTTAGCTGCTTAATCCTCTCTTGTGGGCTGGCACAAAATCAACAAAAGAAAGAAACCAAATTACCCAGCTCTGCTTTGGCAGATTTAGCCACTGTCAGCAGGCCAGAAGTTAATTCCCTCATATTCTTGTTTGCCACCAACTACGGCAGGCCTTGCTGAGCCAGGTTTCCTGTGTAAATCTGTCAGCTGAAATGATGCACAGCATGAAGAAGGAGAGAAAGGACATGCAAAGAGTGTGGTCCTTTCGCCAAATCAAGTCCCCAGAAGTCAGGGACTGGCACTGGAACTACCACTTTGCCTTCAGCCTGAGTGATGTTTTTGACACAAGATGAGACAGATTTATAGTTTCTTAAACTGCCATCACACACACACACACACACACCCTTTCTTGCCAATAAGTAAGGATTGTTGTTACATTAAGCTCTGTGTGTGGGAGCCTGTTTCCCTTCTGGCACTCAGCACAAGCTTCCAGCTGCTTAGCATCTTTCTGAGACTCAACACTGTGTAGGGTATGATATGTTAATAATGAGGACTACATAGTCATCAAGGCCAGTAAAATTGCAGTGAGGGTAGGAAATGCATCATCAGTTTGCTCTGTCACAAATACTTACTGACTAGTCACAGCGTATGGTGCCTTTTATTGCGTGCCCAAACTAAGCTCTTGGATGGATAAAATGACATAGGGGGAATCAGGCTGTTGCGTGCCATTCATTATTCTCCTTTTTCCTTAGAAATCAAGTAACAACACTACTGTGAGAAGAGGTAAGTCAGGTGCAAAATATTTGCAGCAACATGCAAAATGACTCAAATCACACAGCTTTTGGGATCTCATTATGAACACCAAAGGAGACAGCATTTCATGAAAATTTTTACTGAGGGATGCTTCTTTTAAAGCAAAGACAGTCTCGCTAGTGAAAGTGAGAAAACTGGGAAGAAAAATACAATCTACTTGCAAGTGAAGAAATATGGACCTTTTTATAAAAGGTAATGGTTTTCACATGAAAATCACAAATGCCCAGGGATTTCACATGTTCTTAGTGTGAAAATGGACATTTCCTTAAAGTACTTACTGAAACATGTTTGACAGAATGAGTAATCCTGCAAAAATGTAGATCTGTGTGTGAATTTCTGAGATAGCTGAATTATGTGTTAACAGTTCTGGTTCCTTTTTTCTCTACTGGAAGCAGTTGCTGCTTATATTAGACCAGTATACAGTACATATAGTGTACTATGATAACAGTGTATGTCTGTAACGTAAGCAGTGTAATTTAGTGAGTTCTGTTTAAGTTCTGATAATTTATTTGTTTCAGATTATGTAAAAGTTAAATGATTTTGCAGTACAATTAGAAAAATCTTTTTTTTTGCCTGTGTTGAGACAAATTTTTAGACACTCATCACAAACACATTTATTTTCTAGCAATTGGATGAAATGAAAGGGTAGATGAAGCATTGTTCTCCTAATATCTGGATTCCTTTCTTGACTTCACCAAGCTACTTCTAGCTATAATCATATCACCTTATATAAGTGCCATACCTCGTAATTATGGCTACTGAACCTAAACAATAATGAGCAATTTCATACTATTCATGTATGCCAAATCTTGACACAATCAATGGAGAAAACTTGTTGCAATTCCTAAATTAAAGAGACAGAAAACTAGCACAAAGAGAGCCTTTCATGTATTTTGTTATTTCTAGCTCTAACCCAAGACAGATGTTCATGTTGTTAAAAACTGTATGGAAATGTTTAATGGAAAATTACCAACACTCCCAAGCAGGTCAACCTGGATAAAACCCAGGATGCTACCTAACAGAGACAAGTGCAAGATGACATAGTTATGGGGAAATAATCAACTGCATAAATACAGGTTACAGAATATTTAAGGGAAGAGGTTCCAGTTCTGCAGAAAAGGATGCAATCTATCACTGGTCATGTCATAATTTTTTGTAACAGCCTTTCAGCACCAAAATTGGACTTTGGAGGTAGTTTAAAAGGGAAGAAAAAGGGGCCAGATCCAAACTTTGGCCTCAGCTCTAAATGTAAGCACTTCATTGAAACACCTGACCCAGGAGTGAAATCACTGTGCACTTCCTCTGTAGCTAATGAAGAGAAGAAGAACTGTTCCAGAAGAAGAGAAAAGACTTTGATGAGACTTCAGAGATCTTCCCTAGCTATGTCAATAAAGTGCCTAAATTTCCATGGAATAGATCCAGATCTAAGTGTCTATGGAAACTGATTTTTAGAAATCCTGTGGCCTTGTTAGTTGTCTAAGTGATTCAGGCGTATTTTTGAACTATGCTTCTGAACTCACATGCCGGCATTCTACCTAAGCTTGGTTAAGGCCCATAGAGGAGACACAGTAGGCATTTTCAAGACATTGGACATGTTTACCTCATGCCTATTACTGCAAAGATGTTTCTGTGATGGAAGACAATAAGCCAGCTCAGGAATTAGACACGACAAGGTTGAAATGCTGCAGTGCTGTACTTGCTGAGACTGTGAGCGTATTGTGCAGAGAGCCTGAAGTTGCCCAGCCTTACCAATAGCATAGGTGGCACTTTTCTGCACCTTGTAAATTATATATAATGCTGGCGAGATGCTTACCCAGTTGTGTCTTTTGCACTCTCCTACCACATATACACATGCTTAACAGCTTGAGAGCTAGTCCAAAGGAAGAACAGTCAACACAAAACCACTCTACAGAAAAGATCATGGTAGTCTCTTAAGCCTTATGTCTGTGGACATCCCTGTACAGCTCATCCAGTTGGGATTCATACTTAACAAAGACTTGGGGGAGGAAGGAGGGAGGGGGGTTGTGTGTGGAAACTTAGTCTGGACATTTTATTCTAAGCTTGACGCAGATTAAGAAATGTTTCAGAAAAGCAAAGCAAAGCTGGTTCTCTCTGCAGAGATGCCTGCACTCTCATGGTCTAGTCAATAGGAGTGCATGGGTGTAACTGAGAGCAAGTTTTGGCTCACATAGTTTGAAATCTATTTGAACTCTTAAAAAAACAAGTTTTAAAAAGGATTTCCTTCCTGTCAGCAAAAAGCCACAGACATCAGAGGAGCAGAGTCAACCACATGTGTGTTTCTTTTCATGCTTCCTAATCAGATGTAACGATTGCTCACACTGTATAGATAGTTTTTATTCAAGGATGTGCATTCCTGAGTCTTTGGAGCCTGCCAAGTGTAAAAGCAAACAGAACAAGCCACACATGAGGTGATGTATGCCCTTAGGCTTTCCTGACTGCAGCAGGACTAGGGGAATCTAACAGAGTTCCTCTTCCATCCTGGCTGTTGTGAAGCTCTCAAGAGAAACCACAGCTGGCCTGTGTCCAGTAATCATCCTTTTATTGGGCTGGTAAGTTACGTTTCTGAGAGTGCAGAAGAACAGCAGCAGAAGGAAATTCACTTGCAGGGGCTATAAATAGTTCTGTAGAAAACCTAACAAAGGTGTCACAGTGCATGACTTAATCCACCATGCGTGACGCTGTTATCGACAGTGACTTTCCAGTCTATGACAGGGAAGAAGGGGAGAAATGAAGGGGAGAAATGAAAAACAGAAGTGCTGAGGAATTATCAAAATTTTTATATAATAGGCTCGTAACTAGATTCCACTTTTTCTAGATCTGCCTCTACTACAGCTTTCACAGATGTAGCTGAGCTACTTCAGGTATTACCACTGATTAGTAACAGCAATGCAAAACTTAGTATGAATGAAGCGCCTAACTTTTCACCTAGTTTATCAAGTAAATTTTGCAGCTCTATGAAGCTCTGTGTTATTACAGACAGACTGGCAGCATTACCCAAAGTAGACCATTAAAACCTTGCTCAATTAGGTATATCTACATGATCTTCAGTGATTATATGCCCTGTAGATCTATATATCCTAATACGGTGGCTTTAGAGAGCTTGTAGCTTTGGTTGCTTAAGAAATCTAAAGAAATATATAAATTAACTACTGGTCTGAGAGTCAGGAGAGCTGGGATTTATTTACATTCTTTTTTACTCATCTGTGATCTTAAATATATCTTTTTTCTCTGTCTTTTCTCTTCTCTGTCAACTATCTTTGAAGAGGGAATGTTGGTGCAGACACTGTATTCCAGAAAATATTTGCACAATGCCTAATAAAATCAGCCTTAATCTTGGTGACTTCAAATCAGCTTTTCCAGTTTAAGTCCTACTTAGTCCTACTTCTGGCCAGGACTGTGCACATTGTTTCCCTGGTGCACATATACACCCCAAAATGGCATAAAAAAATGAATTTCATTCAGGACTATGATTAATGTCAAAACTGCTATTAGTCATGACCTCCGCATCAAGAATCACAACTGTAATACAAATACTTTTCTTTGAAGTGGGGGGAAAAGACTTCTTAAGATTAATAGTATGTTACACTTTTTCTGCATGGTTTAGCTTTGCGTGTCTTTGTAGCTCCATTCATTCCACATAATTAAGAGTGGTGATGGGCAGACAAAATGACGTCAGGTGTCTGAAATGAGAAGACTGAGCTTGTGACATCACCAAATTTTGTCTCTGCTTTTGATTCTGAAGACATACGAAGACAGCAGTTCAGGAACATCAAATCCATTCTTCTTTTAGGAGGATATTAAAGCTGTCTGTTCTAAATGTTTGACTCAGCAAAACTAGGTAAGGAAAAAAATTGCTATGATTTGTAGCTGTGATTATATGACCTGGAGAATAAATAGCTAAAGAAAATCTAGATTAACAGCATAAGCTATTTTTTTTAACCTGAAATATACTAAAACTAATTTTGAAAAACACAAAGCTTTAGGTGGAAAAGTGTCAGCTTCAGTACAGCCTCACTTTACTGAACTATACCATTCTCCTACCTATGATTGGTGGATTCTACCTTGTCTTCATGTGTTGGTTAGCTTTATTCGAGATTGCTTGAGGTAACTGAAAAAGCAGTTGTTTAAATAAGCACAATTTATACAGTTCTGAAAATTACGCTGCCTGACACAGCACTGATTTCCTAAAGACAAGACACTACAGATAGGCGTCTATCTAATACAGCCACACCATCCTACTAAACCAAATGTACCAAGGGCTGTCCTCAGTTGCGGAGACCACCTGGCCTGGAGCAGTCTGTGTACACAGCAATAAATTCTGCTAGCAGCCAAACTGCCCACTGGTAACAGTTCCTGCCCATATTAAATCCCAAACTGTGCCCAGGAATTTTTGGGGAGAGTGCTAGCTGGCTGAGGTCAAAATCATGCCAGGGACCATTCTGACATTTTCACAGTCTAGATCATTGAGTACCAGTACCCCAGAACACTCCTTGGCAGTGTTTAATTTACGAGTATAGATGTAGCCCAGGAGGTGTGCAGCTTATCTGAGATTTCTTTATAAAGAAGAGGAAATAGGCTTCTTTAGGATGCAATTCATCTTACACTTTCGAATATAGTCATGTAAAACAGTTCGGACAATCAAGCCGTGAAGGTGTCTATTCCTTTTCATTGCCTGCAAGGTGAACCTAGAGACACTTACTAAGACATAGAAGGGAATATTATAGCTATCTAAAGGGGTAAAAGATTAGACGAACTAGTTAGTGACAATGCACAGACAGCAAACATCTCTACTTTTCCAATATATGAGACTACAAACTTGAATAGCAGCTTCTTATCCACTCTCAGTGTTCAGATATCAAAAGGCTTCTGTGTAAATCAGTTTCTGCTTATTTACGTCTGCAGTACAGGTGTTTCAGGAATCTGACATGAGCTGTTATTCTTACAACTGTTGTATGAAATAATTAGACACACGCCAATAAGAACTTGCAGGATGATGAGCTAGAGTAGAAAAGTAGGAACGTAAGACCAGAAAAGAACTTTCATGATACTAAGACCAGTCCCCTCCAGTACAGTCAAATCACAGACATTACAAAATCCCTTTCTAAATATTTATCTGTATGAATAGGTATTTGTTCCTGTGCTCTTAATAAATGATTGAGACAAATAACTTCACTTCTCTGGTTCTTACAAAGCTTCTTCCAACTTCCAGCATAATTTTATGCTTGACTAGTCTGTCACTACTTTTTCTTGTGCCAGGTTCACCATTTATCTTAAATAACCATTTTACCTCCCTGCTGTTTGCCTTCATGGCATCCTGTGTAGATAAATCATATCTTCTCTCAGTCTTAATTTCAGTGAGCTATACCAATGAGCGTTGTCTGGTCTACTACCTGTGTCTAGTCTACCTTCTATCTGTCTGTTCCAGTTTAAATTAGCCCTTCTTGAACACAGCTTTCAAAAAATGTACAGTTTGAATTTCTCTAATTCCCTGCAAAATTATTTCAGCTTATTGTTTCTTTCAGCTGGAAATAAGCCATCAGGTGCATCTGTTGTCATTTGTCTTTTCTACAGAGACAGCACACTGAGTCTGGAGGTTATCCTGGTGCTTATTCTGTTCCTTTATTTGAACATAATGAGATCTCGGAGTTTTTCTCACATCTGAGGTGTGATTGTTTCCATCTTGTTCGCATTAGATAAGGGCCTTTGCCCCACGTTCAACTGCTTCATGATTTTTGAGACCCGAGGCAAAAAAATCATATTGTTTTGAAGTTTTTTACTATCTTTAGTCACACTCTTATCCTGAGCAGCAGAAATTTTGTGTCTTCTTTCTAAGGTACTTCTAGAGCTGAATAATTGTTTCAATATCTGCAAGGTTTAACTCGTCTTTTTAGCCAAATCTCTTGCTTTTAATTTTTTTCTAAGTCATAAGGCTGGTTTGTTTGTTTAGGTTTTCATTCTGTATGCTTTCTCTACTTAATTCTCATGTTCTTTTTGGAAGAAGTTATTCATTCATCCATTGATTAGCAAGTTTTTCTTTGAAAGATATTTCTTTTGCGTGGGAAAAAAACATCAAGGTAATTTCTGAGCCTTTAAGGATATCTGACCCTTTCTTCACATTTCAGTTACTGACTTCTGAAATTTAGTAATAAGTTTTATAAGATCTAAGCTTTATTGGTGAGTGTTCTGTTTTAAAACTGAAAATGTTAGTTACTGACTTACTTTTGTTTATCTGTTAATATAATTTAATTTGAGTGAGTTCATGATGACTTTACCTAAGGTTATTTTCTGCAGCTATTGGGCTACTACTAATGATAATATAATCTTTTTCAAGGTTCCATTACATTTTAGCAAAGTGTTGTACTGGTTGTTGCAACTATACCATTATTAGTAGAATATGTTTTCTAACATTTTTATGTGAAGTAAAGTACCATAATGAGTTACTTCTTACCAATATTTATCTTCCTGACAGCAATAAATCTGTTCCCATTCAAATCCCACCTCAGGAGCCTACAGCACAACTGCAGTAATGAGAAGCCTTCCTTGCATTGAAAGAAATCTGTCAAACCTGAGATATTCTGACATAAACACTTAGGGTTCAGTGAATAAGCATACTTCTATAAAACTTTGTTTCATCAGGAATTTTTCTGACCAGCTCCATACACTTCCCCCAGATAGATGATATAAACTTTAATCAAACACAGATCTTACAAACGACAACCAGACAAACTACCAAGCAACGAAGAAACAAAGACTCGCTCCTCCTTCCAAAGAACACATCTCGTGCTAATTCCAGACCTTTCTGCTCTTTGCTCACTGGTTCCTTTAAATTGCCTGAAACATTTTGTAAGGAGGGAAACTATGTGGAGCCCAACTATAAAAAGTCAATGGCAGACTCTCTTCCTATTTTGAGAGTTTACACAGAAGGAAATCATATTAAAAAGCTAGAAATATTAATAGAAGGTAGTTTGACAGTAGTCTGACTGGTAATAGACAGCAGTTTAACACATACAAATAGTTCTGCTAAAGTGATCTAAAGTAGAAAGCGATGTGTGTGTATGTATACGTGTATGTACATGTACATACACGTATGTACATATTTGTATGAAGGATATGAAGGACTAGAGTACGGCTGAAACTATTCATCATAGATTTAAAAAGGAGGAATCTTGCTTGACCAACCTGATAGCCTTCTGTGATAAGATGACTAACTCAGTGGATGAGGGGAGAGCAGTAGATGTTTATCTCAACTTTGGTAAGCCTTTCAATACTGTCTCCCATCAAGTCCTCATTTACAAACTGAAGTGTGGACCAGAGAAATAGACAGCAAGGCCAACAAAGTATTGTATCCCTTAAGTATTTCCCTGACAAGAAGGAAATTATAGGTCAAGACCCTGAGCTACCTAACGTAACTTCAAGGTTGGCCTTGCAGGGCAGTGGTTCAAAATACTGCCAGAGGTCACTTCCAACTGAAGTTATTCTTTACTTCCACGGTATAAGGCTAATACTATACAAGGATATAGGATATAGGCAAAAATAGAGACTATAACTTTCGCCGGTGTGTCACCAGTTCCGGTCCAACACAGGTCTACACTGCATGAAAAATTCTGTCAAATAATGATTGTTTTGTGGTTTGAAAGTTGGAAAAGGAATCTTTTGCCACATCTGCTTCACATGATAGAGACTCAGCAAGACTGACAGAAGCTGCACCACAGGAAAACTATGGTTCTTGGTATATTTGTATTGTAAAATGTTAGTGGAGTTCACAAGTACAAATCTGCTTATGAGCTGAATTGTTCCCTTATTCAAGCTTGGGACATGACGAATAGGTCTTGTGCCTCTGCTACGCGGTGTCTTTCATCCTCTGGTAACCTTCTTGTAATCTTCTGGAAATAAAATCTGAAGTTTGGGCTCAGATCGCTTTCCCTGGCTTTCCACAATTTTGAAAATTTCTTTGCGATTTGTATTTTTACATTGTCTGGTGTACCTTCCAGCTCCTCCATCAACTCCCTGCCTGGTGAATCCTGGGGGTATAACTTTAGTCGCTTACACTCTCCTTCCATTTTTCTATTGTGATATTTATAAAAAATACAGTCCCAGTGGCCAGTATCACAATTTTAGGAAAGCAAAGAATAAATTTTTCCACAAAAAATAAAATGAAGGCTTTCTCACTTTGGACCTGGAATCCACCTGAAATCAAATATGTCTTATTAATGTTTGGAAGTATCTAAAGGACGGGTTTAAGGAGGATGGAGCCAGACTCTTTTCAGTGGTTCCCAGTAACAGGACGAGGGGTAACGGGCACAAGCTGGAACATAGGAAGTTCCAATCAAATATGAGGAAAAACTTATTTACGGTGAGGGTGACAGAGCACCGGAACAGGCTGCCCAGGGAGGTTGTGGAGTCCTCTTCTCTGGAGACTTTCAAGACCCATCTGGATGCAGTCCTGAGTAATGTGCTCTAGGCAATCCTGCTTTAACAGGGGAATTGGACTAGATCTATAGAGGTCCCTCCCAACTCTGAAAATTCCGTGATTCTGTGATTCAGTAGGTTCAGCTGTATTCTGAGTTGAGGGTTTGGGTGGGAAAAAAACACAAAATAAACAAACTGTAAATGTGTCTGGATAGCTCTTTGCTAAGTGTCTGATTTTCTGACAAATGCTATGTATATATACATATATTAATATTTTTCTATAGCATTGTAACTATGTTTAACTGATAATATCTTTCTTTTATGTTTGCCAGGTTAAATATCAGTCCTGGTAACAGTTACCTATTCAGAACTCAGTCACCATGTTGTTTACGCACCTAATTCCCATTGTTTTCCATAGGCATCACATGACCCAAACCAACAGGATAATTATGTTCCTGGATTGACTCCATTGATTGTAATGAAATTATCCCAGATTTACACTGGCATAACTCAGAGCAGAAGTTGACCTCACAGTCTTTACACAAGCTGTGTCTTAACCCAGTAAGATTTTGGTTGAGTCACCTCAAATATAAAAAATGCCCTTTATAATAAAAGTCATGAGACTTTAGAGCATGACCCTCAGCTTTAACAATTCAGAAGCTCCCAGGGTCCTTCCCCTCTTTAAAGAATGAGGATAAATTCTGACAGCTGAATAAATATAAAGGGTCTAGTGTCAGTCTGAGGAAACAGGTTTTCATTTTGACACAGATGACTTTGGTTCACAGGTCCTCAGTGGAAAGGGAAATCAGTGTCTACTTAACACAGGATTATTTGTTGTTCAGAACACCCTATGGACAGAGAGAAATAATCCCTGCCCCACATTTACTACATTACTAAACAGGCAGCAACAGAATAGAAAACTTTTTCCTACCAAATGCAAAACGACAGATTCACCTCCTCCCACACTTTCTTTTTTTCCCTTCTCTAGCCTCCCCCACGCACTTATAAAGCATTATACCTTCCCTTATGCTGCCAAGTTAGCTCAGCTCGCTTGGCTGGTATAAGGTTGCAAGACAGTTTCTGTGTCTCTGAGTACCTGTTAGTGATTTCTATGTAAATGTGACTTTTCTTATCTTTGAGGGGGTTTTTGTTCTTTGTTTGTGTGTAAATATACATCCAATAATATCTTTTCTATTAAAACTCTCCACTTCGCATTATATTCAAGAAGTTGACATTTACTTTCACCATAAAGTCATAGCAGCTGACACGTTCTGCAAAAAACCTCTGTCCTTTTCTCTTATGGATGTATATGAGGGGGAAACATGGATTTGAAACTCTAATGCTGGAGGAGGCCCTTTCTTTTTTATGGATATTTTATTTTATAGTGGGCATGTGATACCATTCTTCTTTTCTTCTCCCTCTGTCTCTATTTTAACAGAGAATAGTGAGACAGCCCTCCAGCTGAGGGTCTTAAAACTCATCAGGGAATTTGCTGCAGGAATGTGTCAGAGAACAGGGTGCTTAAATTTTTTATTTTCTTCAGCATGGTTGGCTACCTAGCTTAGACATCACCCTGTTCACTTCCTCCTGTCATGAATGCCACTGTTCTTTAACACTGCCCAGGATTTTTAAGAATTTTATTTGTCTCTATGGTTCTGCCCCTGCTGGGGTTATCTCATGTTTAGGTGCTGCACTGCTTTGTGTGGCAGGGTCTAAACCCGGGCATAGCTGCTATTATAAGTACTAATGATGGAGTTCTTATAGGACACAGCTGCCTTTCTGTGCAGTTTACAGCTTCTGCAGTCACATATGCAAACATGCACCTTGAGGCATGCAGCCAAAAATCTACCTAATGTAGACTGTAGTAAATAATTCAGAATAACTCATTTATTTCAGAAAAGAGCCATGATATGGCCGTGAACAATAGGAAACAGAGAGAGGCAGAATTCACTGAATACATTATTTTCTACTGATTATTTGTTCAGCTCCAGCCAGCACACATCATTCCTGATTTGCATTACGACAGAAAAATTAATATGAGTACAGTCACTCTTTCTTGTATCTTAAAGCCTTTAGACCATGAAAAACATCTAGGAATGTGTGTGTTCTTTCCCACAACAGATGCTAAATAACAGCTTGTAAGTAAAAAAAGTGTTATCAAAGTCAGTGGTTCAAAAATTGCATGTGATTTTTCCTTTGAACACATTTAATATATAACAGAGGATTAAAAATTATAAAGAAGGAGGGTTAAGCTATATATCAATCACAACTTTGATTATGCAGCAAACAAAGGCTAGCAAATGATGACTTGATATAGAACATTTTGATCTAATAATATCTCTTTGTCTCCAAAACTTTTAAAAGTATGATTTAAAGGATATCGAAGGCCTTCAATACCTTCCACTGGACTAAGATAGTCCAGAACAGTTTCTCAATCACCATTAATGATCCGGTAAAGTAGGACAATTCAACTTGGTTGTAAGTCAACCAGCAGATTCCCAGTACATCCATAGCCACCCACAGCTGGAGAATGGCTGAAGGAAGGGTGCATGGTTAATGTTAATGAAAAAAACTATCAGAGTAATAGCAAAGAAATAATTGTATACACATGTTGAAATGCTTGTATTATGTGTTCAGGATTTACATATGGTACATTTGTGCCATAGAAAATAATCAGGTACATTTTACTACCAGACTGTGTGAATGCCCAGAATCTCTAGGACGTCCATGAAGTCCTCACTGCTTTTTTCCATTACTGCTCCTCACATTTCAGGTAATACAAGTCCACACCTCTGTTACTTTAGACGGTCTTGTGGGGCCATTGTAGGCAAACAGAGGTCAGGATGGGCCTCAGATCTGGTAATATGGTTGAGAGTCCAGCAAGCAAACACTTGTCCTTTAATAAGGATGTCATTTTACATCCTCATTTAATCCCTGCACTAGGCTAAGCATAACACAAATAAGTAGGTTTTGCTACAAAACACACAGAAAAAACTATGTCCTAAACAGGAAGGAAGTGTAAAAATCATTGGGAAAACAAGAAAAATATTCTGTCTTACTCTGGTATCTTTAGCTAGATGGTCTTCAAAAATGAGGTTAATGAAAGAAAATAATTTATCTTTGCTTCAGTTTGTTTTCCCCATTAATTTTTTAACATCTTGAACAGTGTCAATCGATCTGACAGAGAAATAGAAGTTTTACAAAGCTCTTAAAACATCTGTGAAAACAGAGTCAAAAAGAGACCTAGAAGTCCGTTACAGTGCCCTGATGGCAGAAGAAGTAACAGTGGAAGTTCATAATTTATCAGACACCAGATACCCAACTGCAAGTGCCCAGCCACTGGGAAATTTCAATCAGAGTTTACAGTGAGCAACAAAACACAAATCCCATAGGAGACCATGCTTCTTTCAACCAAGATGAGTAAGTAGGTTGTGGAGCTATTTGTGTGCTTTTTGTTTTGTTTTTTTTCTTTTTGATATCAACAAGAAAATGTTCACAGTCACGTGTAGTATAGATTATTTTGTTTAAATTTTATTTGACATCTTAAGCTTTAAGAGTTCAACTGATGAGCTGAAGTATAACCAGTATAGTGTCTTAAGTTCTGATCTTTTGCAATTTCTTTTCCTTTACGACTTGATGATTTTTCTTGTTGTTTTCTAAAGTGCACATTTACTAAATTATTGATATTTTATGAGACATTTGTAGTGTACTTGATTCATGTTATGGCCTAAGTAGATTAACCACTACAAAATATGCTTACTGGAAATTACATTTAAAGATTTAAGTATTTCAAGGGAAGACACATAATAATAAAATAAATGTCAAAGTAGTTCCTACTTACAAACTCTTTACAAATATAACAAATCACAACCACAAAGACAGAAGTAAGGCTTTTGGTCTGTTTACATGTCATTGATATTTTATCAGCTATGGTGCAGGATCTAGCACAGCACAACACAGCTCTGCAGTTTAGGACAAGAAATGAGGATCAGTTGATGCAAATAGTCTTCATCTAAAATGTTGATAAAGCTCTTATTAAACCATACATGTACCATACATGCCCAATCCTGCTATTCTAAATTAACCAGAACTTTTGTTTAAGAATTTAAGAATTAAGTACTGATGATCTTACATTTCATGGCAAATTTCACCTGAAACAAGGATTATAGGATTGGGGTCCAATTTTTTTATTTCTTTTTTTTTTAAAAAGGTCATTTAAAAAAAAAATCCATGTGTAATTGCTCTAAAGTGAACCATGTATTTGGATCTTGACAAAAATAGGATTGAAGCTTAGTTTTAAAACATGAATCTCCCAAGGAATTCAAAGAATTCCAAAAAATTTCCAATGGAATGTACACAGATAGATTTGGGATTTTTTTTTTTAAGGAAGATTTTGTCATATAAATTGCAAAGTACACTAACATGATAATTACTGAATTACTATGAAATTCTTTCATAATATTTAATAAATAGTTTCTCATCATTTCTAGCCAAGCTGGAGGTATCTTTGAAAAGAGTTGGTTAGAATGAGCTATAAGGCATCTCACCACCACCCACTACTACTTTCTTTGCTACTATTGTTTTTTTATATGGGATTGCATTGTGTGAACCAGAAATCTGCAAGATGCCTAAAGTCACCACAGTGTCTTCCAGAGCACAATGGTATACCTACTGCAACAAGTAATTAATCTTGGGCTCAAGATTTCCTGATGGGAGCCTATTGACCCCAGCACAATAGATGAAAGTATTTTATCCTGTGTGTTCCCCAACTGACCCCTTGTCACCTTTTTTCATGCACTGTCTGCTCTCATACCAAACCAAAGAGTTCATCCTTTACTCTGATATTCGAGGCCTGCTTGACCCTCTCTTGCTCTGTGGAAGCAGATTTCTTGATTTTGCTTAAGAAGATTATTCAGTACGAAAAATCTGGCAAAGTTTTACCATACAGTGCAACAAACATGAATGAGCTCAGAAGTTAAGTGTCAGCGACGTTAGGCTTTACTCACAGCCCTGATCCCACACTGTTTTTAACAGGGAGCCATGGTGTGCAGTAAGGCTGTATTCCATCTGTGCATCCACTGGGAGGAAGGCTGGGGAACCACCGGGCACACTCGGGACCAACTGTGCCGAGGGCCCTCAGTACAGGTGCTCCCAAATCACCATTGTGGTCCTTCTGGGATGGTTAATGAAAGCTTAGAAAATGAGCCTTTGAGTTGTCTGGAATGTTAAATACTCATAAGGGTGGATGAGAAAATGGCACATTGTACCACAGCCCATCCCTCTGTGTTAACACGATTATCTGGGACAGCTCAAAATGGGCCCATAGGGTGTTCCTGTAGGCAGTTAAGACATGGACAATTTTGGCAATGAGTCCACTCTTGGGGCTAATGTACATAACAAGGTTAAAAAAGCTAGATCTAATGTAGATATCTGAAATGAACCTGATTTTTAGAGGATGGCTGCTGAGATTGCTCTTGAACAGCCTGCCCAGGGAGGTGGTTGAGTCACCATTTAAGAAACATCTATATTCGGCACTTCAGGGCATGCTCTAGTGACAGAGATTGTAGGGGTTTTTTTTGTGTGTGTATGGTTGGACTCGATGATCTCAAAGGCCCTTTCCAACCATGAAGATTCTATGATTCTATGATTCTATGAATTCAGGTCTTTTTGGGGTGTCTCAGACTGCAGAGCCAGGAATGGAGATACTAAAACTCATTGGTGATTCCTGAGCACCGATAGAATATTTCGTCTCCCAGAGACTTACAGTTAAAGAAGGTGGACAGTAGTAGCTTACAGACCCCACCCAGCCGGTGCAAGGAACGTGTGACTACTGCCGTTTTCAGCTTTCAGGACAACAGTGCAAAAGCTAAAGTTGGGTCTAAGTTTAAGGAGCTGTTTCAGCCTCTCTCCTGTAGCAGCAATTACCCTCTGCTAGAAAAGCTGTGCTGTAAATCTTCAGGGTCCCCTGACACTCTCAGTGACAGCAGACCTCCAACTGTTACCCACAAGACACTTCAAAGGCCATCTTGGATAAATATGTGAAAACTGTCCTAAACTCTTACAGTAACTGTAGACCCAGACTGAATATCCCCTCCCCCATTCCCACCCATCAGGCTCCCATCTACTGTAATTGCTTCATCTCCCTGCTCCTCTGTGTCTGTCATTGGGAATCCTTTCCAATGCAACACATCCACTCCCCCACACAGGCTTGAAAGAGGGTGAATAAGAAAACACTGACAAATGTTTCCCCTGCAGATAATCATATTGTCATTAGAGCCTTTAAACTACTCCAGCGGCTTCCATATTCAATTAATAAATGACCTTGGGCCCAGATCCTCACTTTGCTAAATTAAAATAACATTCCTATTATCAATGGTAATCCTCTCCTTTAGCCCAGCTGCATATCTGGATTGCCTGAACTCCGAGAAAGTTTGCTACTGATTTGAGCAAAATAAGAACTTAAAATCTGGATCTTGATATTAATGAAAGATTTCACTCTCTTAGACAGTCTGCTTCTATCTACCAAATAAGAGTAATATAAGCAGAAGGCAGAAAATACAGTTCCCTACAGTCATGCAACTTGACTAGTCCAACTGAACAAGATAAAGAGCTGGAATCCTGGTTTGAGAGTGACTTACACCCCACTGTGAAAGGGCAGTGACTAGCAGGTGACCTGCAGGACAAGGGGAGCGCAGGAGATGCTGTGACTCCAAGCGACTGCCCAGGTGTGCTGAGAAAACTAATCATGCTCTGGTTGTCCTTTCTCAGTTAACAACACGGTGAGTAAGTGGGAAACTTTTGATTGCACTCTGCTGTCATCTCTGGAAAAAATACGGGTGAGAACAGACACATAGCTGAGTCCAAGGAGCTTTAGGAAAAAGAGGCAGTGACACAAGGCTGTGGAGGACGTTGAGGCATGTGAATATGGAAAAAGACTAGGTAGATATACATAGAAATGCATAAACAAGTTAAAACCTTCCTCTGGTGCTTTTTGGCAAGTTTAAAGAATGTGGAGAAGCAGTACTGAGCACAGAGAAGCTGGAGGAAGGGTGGGCAGGGAGTGGCATTGAGGAGATATGGCAATAGCGGGGGCAATATCTAGTTTGCTTCAGAACCCAAAACAGCTCTTGTAGGGTCCTGCACGTTTGTGTACATGGATGCATGCGTATGTGTTCGGAGAAGATGTATAAACCACAAAGTTTTATATTTCACATGTATCTCTTTCAGACTTTGAAGTCAGTGCTATGAAGCACCTATGTTCTCCTTCCATAAATTTACCCAGTAGTCTTTTTTAAATGGAATTTTGTCCTTCTTTGCTCTTTTTCTCCTTCGCTGAAAGGCTACCAACTTCCCTGTCCCACCAGTCAGCTTCTTCCTGGAGCAGACACTGGTGATGAGGACCTAGATTTTTTCTTTGAGTAACTTGTGTATTTACACAATGTTCATTGGGTTTATTCACCCCAAGGAGTGGCAACAAATGCCATGAAACATTTGCATTATCATCTGTAAGGCCGGGCCTCTGGAGGCAGCTGTCTTAACATACTGTGCTTCTGTAAAGCTCATGCAACACTAATTGTTTGGCAGATAGTTGAAGTCCCTGACCCAGACCATGAGTTTTACAGGTGGAATTCTCCCAAGATGAGGCTATTCACAGAGATGGCAGAGGCCAGTGGGTGGGTGGTCTTACATGTCCACTGGCATGATGCATTCAACCTGCCAGCAACACAAAGGAAACATAGGAGTTCTCCTAAGAGACAAATGCAAAGCATACAATGATTTTATAGACATAGTTATTCTGTGGCATCTTTGGGTCACCTGAGAGGAATTTCATCTTTAGTACTCATACATCACCAGTGCCTAACACAAAGACACTTTTCCTTTGCAATACTAAATGATGTAACCTTACTCACAAATGTAAAGCAAAGGGTATTACTTAATATTTATAACATTATCTATCGTACACATAGTATATTTTTCTTCCAAATGTTTTGTGCTCTTTTTTGCCTTTTTTTTTTAATCAATGTCAAGTGAATAGTGACATGATAAATATTCAGTGAGGGTAGATAACAACCTTGCTATAGCTTAGGTACCTGATTCTGTCTAAATCATCTTGTTCTTTTATGCTTATTCTTTTTCTTTTTTTTCTTTTTTTTTTTTTTTTCCTGGGCACTTTGTTCCTAATATGAATTTGACTGAATTAAGTACTTGTCAAGATTTTGCACCACTGTATGAAGGAGTAATAGGCTGTATTTATTTACTCTTTTTCTGCTTCAATTACATATAACCGTTCTCCTTCTGCTACGGACCAAAGACGATCTTTGTTTTTTAACAGCATGACAGTACTCTCTTAACAAATTTTGCCTGGAGTCACTGTTCCTAAATAATGACATACTTTTTTCATTGAATTGTATTTTATAAGCCAAAAAATAGACTATGTTCATGTTATATACACATTTGAAGTTGATCATCTCTCAAGGAATTAAACTCTTCTATTCCTCCCTAAAATATTTCACTCATCTATAAGATGTTTCAGAAAAATGTTTCAGACATAAATTAGTTTGTACTGTGGCAAGAGCTGTTTTTGCATATGCTCGAGCAGCGAAAGAATGTTAAAATAATTCAACTGGATAATAAATACCATAAGAGCAGTTACAAGACTATTGTTTGCAACATTCTGCTTACAAAAGATGTATATATCTCAGACTCAGAGTGGTCATCCCAACAAATTTAATGACCCAAACTCTTCCACATGTACTTTAAAGAACGTTTTGGTTTACATGTCCATGCAAGGGGATATGAAGAGTAATGACTTCCACTTACAACCTTATGCAGGCTGGTCTGGCTGAAGAGAAAGGAAAAAAAGTTCCAGAGTAACTGATGTCCTCATAAGCACAGGAAGGAACATTGGAAAGGGGTTAAGCCTCGACCTATCTTCCTTTCAGGCACGTCAGTGATAAAAGGAAGACTAGGGAAAATGTGTGCCCTCTCTGTAAGGAAACAGGAAACCTGGTTACCCGGGATACGGACAAGGCTGCTGAAGTACTCAATAGCTTTTTTGCCTCAGTCTTCACCAGCAAGTGCTCTAGACACACTGACCAAGTCACAGAGGGCAAAGACAGGAACTGGGACAATGAGGAACCGACCACTGTGGGAGAAGAACAAGTTCAAGACCATCTGAAAAACCTGGATGTCCACAACTCCATGGGACCTGATGAGATACATCCAGGGGTCCTAAGGGAATCATAGAATCACAGAATTGTAGGGGTTAGAAGGGACCTTATCTAGTCCAACCACCCTGCCAAAGCAGGTTCACCTACAGCAGGTTGGACAGGAATGAACCCAGGCGGGTTTTGAATGCCTCCAGAGACGGAGACTCCACCACCTCTCTGGGCAGCCTGTTTCAGTGCTCTGTTGCCCTCAAAGTAAAGAAGTTTTTCCTCTTGTTGAGATGGAATTTCCTGTGTTCTAGCATGTGCCCATTGCCCCTTGTCCTGTCACCGGACACCACTGAGAACAACTGGTAAATGAAGTTGCTAAGCCACTATCTATAACATTTGAGAAATCGTGTCAGTCCGGTGAAGTTCCCATCAACTGGAAAAGGGGAAACATAACACCTGTTTTTAAAAAGGCAAAAAGGAAGACCTGGGGAATTACAGGCCCGTCAGTCTCACCTCTGTTCCAGACAAGATCATGGAGCAAATCCTCCGTGAAACTATGTTAAGGCACGTGGAAAATAAGTAAGTGATTGGTGACAGCTAACACGGCTTCACTAAAGGCAAATTGTGTCTGACAAATTTAGTAGCCTTCTAGAACAAGGTTACAGTATTGGTGGGTAAGGGAAGAGCAACAAATGTAATTTGCCTGGACTTATGCAAAGCATTTGACACTGTCCTGCATGCCATCCTTGTCTGTAAATTGGAGAGATGCTTCTCATATGGTCAACAGTCAACAAAGACTTTAACTTTTGGAGTTAGGGAAAGATATGCTCACCATTAATAATTTTGGAACAGATACGTAAAGAAAAATGGAAAAAAACATGAGTGCTTTATTCAATTTCCCTCTTTATTTCAAGCATTCTTAAACACTTTCATAGTAGCTGAAAAAAGATCTATCTGAATCAGAATATTTATTATATTTTGTCTTATATATTGAATGTAGCTTTTCCTGACCTTTTAGCTCAGATAAAAGAGTTTATGACCAAAGTAAATGGATGCTATGGATATTCAAAATATTGTACTACTGAAGTTGATGTGCTTTGGTGGAAGTGAGATCAGACAATATAGGATGTTTTTACAGGTGATATTTAAAGGTGTCTGGCCTTAATATGACTTTCCATAGATGTAACATAGTGGGAGGACCTTTATGGCCTGTTCTTAAAAAAATCCTTCCAACATAAAAGCAGGATCAGATTCACACGTTTTTCAAGGAAGCCTTTTTTCTTAAAATCTTGCAGAAAAAATTTAACTTATACAGTGCAAATATAAAGAGAGTTTTCTAATGTTCATCACTTTCCTTAGTGATTCTTAACAATGATATTTTTTCCTGAGAAAAATGTAGTTAATTGACTTCTCAGTTCATATTAAAGTAAAAGATGAGCACTGACCATTTCCTGGTTTATAGATTTAGTGACTCCAAGTGACTGTCTAAAATTTATGTTTATTTTTTCAAGAGATTAATCAACTTGATTTTGAGGCTTTAAATTTTCCTTTGACTAAAAGTCGTATTAACACACCATTAGGCTCCTGAAAGTTGATAATTTAAGTGATCACAACAGACTAGAGAGTTCTCATGACTGTGACTCCACTGGTCATTGCTGGGAAGAAAGTGAGCAGGAATCACTTTCTAGCCTTGAACAAATGAGGATGAAAATGTTGGTTAATGAGTGCTCAATACCAAGCATGTACTGCACTCCTGGTTACTTCCCCAAAGCAGAAGGTGGGGTTTGGTGGGTTCCTGAATTTATGCAGACTGTCCTGATGATGATCTCTGCAAATAGTCCACGCAAAGCTAGGTAAAAAATTGGTAGGAATTTCTGATATGGGAACTTATTTATTTTTGTACTGTATTCACTGGCAAATTACTATTTTTTTCCAATTATGAGATGGTTTATTGTGAAAGTTTGCTACAGAAATCTATAATTACTACTTAATATTACCATGTTAAGTCTTTAAACCTTTCTTTAACCAGAGGTCACGTTAATTTAACTGTACAATCTTCAGTGTTGTTAATTCAGGTAACTACTGTAGTGAAAGAGTGGCCACCTGGTTGGTGTTTCTCGTTCCCTCCTGCATTAGTGGAGCCTGATCAGCTGTAACCAACTGTTTCTAGTACATTCTTCCCCCCGTCTCTCTCAGGGGGCACTGTTTCCACCTATAATGTTCTTAACTCTGGACCATCTAGCTGTTTGTGAAGAGAGTATCCAAGCTATGTATTTTATAGTGCTTATCACTGCCCTACATTTATTAATTGGCATCTTCATACTTTAGTTCAGTAACAGTTCACTGTAGGAAGGGATCTAGGAAAGGAGGAGGCAGGGTGAGGAACTGAGACACTAGGAGGCAGGGAAACGAGCTAGTTTCATGCAAGCTAATCTTAGTACCAAAACATAAGGGAGTATGATGCAAAGATATCCATGTGGGCAACATCTCACATGAGGTTTTTTAACTTGGATGTCACATCACAACTAAAAGATGTTGATAAATTCTTTCAGTGGTGCACTGCACCATATGGACTCAGTGGTTCCAAACTTCAAGGACGTCTTCTTTCTTTCCATTTCATGGTGTATACTTAATTAGAGAGAACACCTTGGAGAGGACGATAAGTTAATGTTATCCTTATACTATCCATGGATACTAATACTCAAGTTTAGCCAATTTGCAGCTTCTCATCAGACGACATCTAATTTTTCTCGTTACAGAATAATTGAAGTTACCTTGGCTTTTGTCTTTCAGTCTTCACTCAGAAGAAAAGAAGGTATTCTCTGCACTTATTCTAATTTTATTTTGTCTTTTGGCTTTGGATAGACAGAGCTAGATGGAATATTTCATGTCGTATTTTACTACCACTTTTTAAACTGACATAATTTCAATTCTGTACTGACAAAATCCTTTACTGGGATAATTCACTATCACTTGCTTTCAACTCACCGTGCAATCCTTATTGTCTTTAAGGTCAGACTCATCACAGCTGAAATTAGGTTTGCAGATGTGTAAATTAGGAGCTCAGTCATAATATTAACCTTAAATAAACAATGGTGTGACTGATTCAGATGAAAGGTGAATGATTGTTCCTTATCTCTGAGCCTCAACTGGATGTCTAAAATTCAGCAAACTCAATACGAATTTACAATTCATCCATTTTTGAGTCAACAAGTTCAACTAGCACAATCCTGCACTTTGTGCCAAATTTGTTACCAAAAATATTCGATGAGATCATTAACATCATTGCCAAGGATAACCATTGGAAAATTTTGTTAATAATTCTTTCAGTATGAACTATGGCTGTATAGCCTTGAGAATTTGCCTTAATTTTACTACAGTGTTCCTGTTTAATACCATTTTTTTGCATGTAACTAACACTATAGGGCCATAGTTGTATGGCACTGGAATAAGGGCTTCACTGAAATTGTTTATTTAGAAATTCTGTTTTCTTATCAAAAAATATAAGGTTGCATTACACCTAAGATGAGAGTGTGAGCTTTTTTCAGGATCAGGCTACACTTTAGATATGCAAATGCATCTGTGACCCGTATCTTTGGCTCATTTTAATTATATCATTACAATAATAGAAGGTGTGAACAAAAGGCCTCTGCATGTCTTTAGAAAACTCAGCACATATCTACCTGTCTTTAATAGATCCAATCAGCCTGATGGGTTTTGTTAATAATATTAAGTAGTAATTATAACAGCAATCATCATAACTCCCAAGCAATAAAGATATGCACATGATCTTTGTGTCAAGAGGAGTGTGAGGACAATTCAATTGATGTTTGCAAAGACTCTTGGATCAGTCCAGGCTATATAATAGAAGTATTATTGTTTGACAGCCAATGTATTTTGTAATTGTTGATGATTTTTAAGATCTAAAAGAAGAGAATACTAATCTTCTTAAACTAGCATTAATCTTGCCAAAAAAGGAATAGTGTTTTAAATTAATACATCTGTCTTTCATTAATACTGTATTAATTTAGGAAAAAAATATCCTGGGGTTCTTTTATTTAAGAATGCCAGCTGCATAATTTAATGACAAGAAGTAGCATGAGAATTGAAATATGTTTGCTCACCACTACTATTAAGAAACAGAAGTACCTTTTCACATTTCTCCAGCATATTCCTCCCTTTGAAGATTTTTCTCTCACAGAACCCAGAGTACAGTTAACCTCTCACAGTCTATAACTGCACACTCGAATAAATCAAAATTAAGCCTAATTCTTTTTTAACCCTACACTCAGCAACAGTAATGATGGAGTATTTGTGACAAAACTGCAGAAGAGAGCTCATACTTTAAGGGTCCAAACATTGCCTGTGTTGAAGAAAATGGAAAGCTGAGGTGACCTGATCTGCCTCTGCCCATTAGGGACTTTTTGATAGTCATTGTCTTCAAGAAAAATAATTGCTTCCCAAGAATGCTCAGCTAAATCATTTTATTAGTGTGAACTGGATTAAGGTTATAGGAAGGTCCCTCTTGCTTCTTACCCAATAATATCTGACCATGCATATCAAAGAGTGGAGGAGGCAAATTATTCATTATTTCACCAGCATAATGAAAGCATAAGGGAGGTTTAAAAGGACGCTATCTGCAGCAGGAAACTGTCAAAGAACGTGGGAACACAGCCCTCCTGCATTTTTGTTTCAGCTCCGTTGATCAGAAGATTGAAAGGCCTGCTCTACCTACAGGGGTCCTCTGTTCAGGCCCCACAGTGCAATTATAATCCGTCCTCACCTCCTTTAGAATGACAGCCCAAAAACAAAGCCCAGAGCTTTTGTACAGCTTAGCATTCCTAAGAAACACAAATCTTCATTTCTTTCTTTCTCTTTTTTTTTTTAACTCTTAAGAATTAATTAAAATTGCTCTTATATAATATCGAGGGATAAAACAGCTTAAAATTATCTAATACTTTTTAAGGGTGGGATTTTTTTTATAGAGTGCGTAGAAGGCTCAGTTGCTAACTGACACAAGGTAGAGCAGCTCTGCTTTTGTCTTTGTGCTGCAGGCAGGAAAAAGGAGTCCAGTTGACAGTATTTTGCATGAGGCTGTTTAATTTCATTTTTTTCTGCAATTATTACTGTTGTTTACACATTTTAGTGACAGAAATTGCAAGCAGTTAGTTCCTCAATGGCCCTTGCAGTTAATCTTGTTGAACCTCTACTTTTCAAAGGATATCTGAACAAAAGCCATGCACCTCCACAACTAACATGGATACTAGATCACTGTAAAAGCATCAAATGGTAGAAACTGTGATGGCCTCAGTATATTAAGAGATGTAGGATTTATATGAAAAAGTAACATTTTTAGTAGCTTCCAACAGCAAGCTATTTTGGAGGCAACAGAGACAATCCCAATTTTAAAACAGCAGCAAGCTATTGAACGTGCTAAACATACTAGCTGTTTTATCTTCCTTCAGCTGGCCCACCACATCACTGTGGTTATCTGAGGAATGCTGCGAATTGCATGGCTATAACAGCTTGGAAAATTCTGTGTTTAACATTAAATCTTCAGGCTGCATTGCCTTACCCAGCGTAAACCAGCACCAAGCAGGCTAAAGTTAACTGTCAAGTTACATTGTAGAATGAGCACACAGAATGCGTTTGGCAAGCAAATCTCACATCATGTGTGTGACCTTTAAATGCATATATTTGCAGAAGGTTAGACAAGATTCCAGGCTGCTTGAAAGCTTTAGTGGGTGAGATCAATACGGGATGCCACAGTGTAGTCTAGCTATGCATGTGAAAGTCTGCTTTGAAAATGCAAAAGCAGGTGATAATAAAAACGATCGTAATGGCATGAATTTGTTTCACTGTTCTCATCCTCTGATTTCTTATTTCCCATCTGGGACATCCTACAATTACTTTTAAGCTGATTCGGGGTGTTTTTTGTACCTTTAAAATGTGGTGCAACTACAATGCCAGGGACGAAATCTGGCTTCCAAGAATACAAATGCATCCACAGGTCAGGCTATATCACAACTGTTCTTAAGGTTAGTTCGCACTCTTCTTGTATCACTTAACATTTTACAATTAACATTATTTAATAGTTACTTTACAAATTATTTTTTTCATGAGGAAAGAAATTCTCAATGTGTGTTCAATTGACCGCTTAAAGATTCTTTGCAAGCATTTAGGAAGATTGCATTTTAGTGAAAGCACGCTTAAAAAGGGAAATATTTTAGTGTCCCTTTCAAGGTTTATTTTGCTGTTGGGAAGGTGTAAGGCAATGCAAATGAGAATCAGGCCTTTCATTCACAAAGCCACTTCTTTTTGGGTTGTTATAGGTTGATTTCCTTTGTTTGAAAGGGACAAAGGCACGGTATTTTATTCTTTTTCACATATGGTTTATCTCTTTGCCCTTTAAGTGACACCAGTTGGATCGTTCCTGTAAGATACCCAGGAGCCTGAGGACAGAAGGGAACCACGCAGTGAATAGCCAGTGTGGGAATATCAAAAGCCAAATGCCTGGTTTGTCATTCATTACCTATGCTATTACCTTCGGAAGTACTGTGGCATGGGGAATCGACTTCTGGAGCAAGAGATGTATTCAGGGATTTAGTGGAACATCTGTCCCTGATACATTTCTGCATCAGAACCGGAGAAATGATCTGAAGCGTTTCTCTGCACTGGCCAGTGGAGTCCCACCCGCGATGCATTTGTGGGAAAACATTCAGAAATGTGTCTTTCTTCAAACATGCAGAAATCCTGGCTTTTGCAATAAGGCATTAGCTATCTCTTGCTGTATTTTGGCAACAATATTTAACAGGTAGAACCTTTTGTTTTCTTTTACTTAAAGTAATTATGCAAGTTTGTATATCAGAATAGATGTAGTGCTTGACTGATGTTCAATTAACCGGTGCAAACCTATCCCTCTTTGGCATTCAGAAAACCGCTTTGATAACCTTTGATAATGTGCAGAACTTATCAGACTCCAGGGACTTGGCATGCCTTAATACTAAATGAAGGCTCAAATGAGATCAATCTGTCTTAAGGAAGTATATAACTCACTGACCTCCACCTTCCAAGTCAATGTGGAGGTCTACTTGGAAACCCAGGAGCTTTGAAGCTGGACTTCTTTATAACTTGCATATAATTCTAAAGAGCTTCAGGTCAAAGCTGGCTAAATGAGCCAATATCATGGCAGCTGTTATTTCTACAATCGCTAATGAAATAATTGCGAAAATTTCTAGCCATTTCCAGATTTCTATTCTACTACCTAACACCCATCTAGAGAGTCTAATACGCTACACAAACCTACTTATGAGGGAAAAAGAGCTTGTGGACACTACTTGTTCCTGGTAGATCTACTAGAATTAATAATTATTTTGTAATGTTTTCACACATGGGTTGTTTGATTTTTGTTTTTTTTTAATTATTATTATTATTTTCTTTTCTTTAATAGGAAATAGAACTAAAGACCTTTTACGAAATTCTGAGACTCCTAAAGGAACTATGACAGATTTTTCAATTTAAGCAAATACACCACAGCCATAGTAAGCAGTCTTCATGCCTTGCTGCCATAAAAATATTGCCTAAAGAAGAATGTATAGTCCTAAAAGGTGAATTTGAGCCAGTGATTCCAGTTTTTTAATAATTTCTTTAATAATGTTTTTCTACAATATGTTTCTCAAGTCAAATGCTTACATTTTTCTAGGAAACACTTTTAAAATTAACAAAAACATAGATATATGAAATTATCTTACATTTTATTTCCCCCTTTTCTACAGCATCATCTTTCAAGTATAGTTCCTGCAGAATGGCTTTTCAGACACAAAACCTTTCACAGTTTTAACTTTAAAACAGAATGGTAATGTCATCCTTTCCCTGTAAACTGAGGGAATCAGAGGAACAAAGCAGTACCATTGACCCCACAGCTGAAGGCTGAAAGCCAGAAGGGACAGCCATCCCTAATGCTCTAGAAGTATCTGTCTGTGCTTCCTAATGCAAGGAAATTGCCTTGCACTGCATTTCAATAGAAATACATCATTCAGAGTTGGTGGACTATTAGTAAGAAAGTAGGCATTTGGGGACTCAACTGAGATCTTCCTGAATGCTCTTTGTTCCCCAGCTGTTTCATCTGTGAACTCCCTCTCTTTTTTTTCTTTTTTTTTTTTTTCTTTTTTTTTTTAATTTACTGAATTCATATTAGAAGATTCTTTGGGTTCATGGTAGATTTCAGGACCTGGATAAACCAAAAGCTGATTTGCTCTGTAACACCTCTGTGCCACCAAAAGACTAGCCTGTGTGTGTGTCCATGCGCACCCCTGATCTCAAAGGGAAGACTCGGTTTCTAATAATATTTAGATTGCTTAGGTTAATCCAAGCTCAGCCAAGTCAGCCAACTGTTCCAGCTACCATGGCTACACCACCTCCCCCAGAAGTCCATAACTCTAATGGCCTCCAGGCACCCGGAATCTCTGGTCTCCCTAGTCTGAACTGTTCTTTGTATAAAAGCAAAGATATATTCTTACTCTGACCTCTTCTATTGTCCCTAAAGATAGGAAAACTCAAGACACACTGCATCTTTGCTTTTTCTGACAGGATCTGAGCAAAAGGTGAATAGATTTTCTCCTGTAAGGGCTCTAATATTGGAATTAGCGAGAGGATCTTTAATTTTTTTCCAAACACGCCTTGCATCTAAGCTTACAGAAAGATTCAGAGACTCATGAAACTGGCATCAGTTTGTACAAATTGCTACAGCTCCAGCCACAGCTAACTACGGATACATTTCTAGGACCTTAATTCCTCCAGTTAATGCAAATGTTAATCCATTTCTTTCCATCCATATATATACTGGGGTGGGAGAGTCACATCTGTATTCTGAGCATTGTTTTTCACAACATACTGGAAAGTAACTGACAGTCTAAATTTTTTCCTGCGCTTCAAACCTTTGTCCTGAATGCAGATATTTACTCAGACAGAATGTTTTTAATACCTATTTGTCATCTTTGTTTCTTTTCATCTGTGAAAACTATGATTTGAGATTATTTCTTTACCCATTTATATATGACTGAAAATGATTTTTTATTTGTCCATTACTTAAATGTTATTCATCCAGACATGTTCTCATCACAAATCACTTTCAAGTGTGAATACCTTGATGAAAGAAGTGAGCCAGCAGGTAATTGAATTAAATGATGAATGTGTCTAAAAATTCACAAAATAAACAAAAATTATTTCCTAGATTTTCAGTTTATTTTATTTCGGCCCTCTCTTTTGGAATTGTACCTTACAGTTAGTTTTACCTCCATAACGGAGACAAAGAATGCAAAAAATACAAGAAATGTGGACTATTCAAAAGTCTTCTTTGGTAAAACAACATAAGAAGGGACTACTGTCAGTGTTACAGGGTCTATTCTTGTGAGCCTAGATCTAGGAGCTCTTGAGTTGCAATTCAGCTTTTTAGGCAAAAGCAGTGTCAAGTCATTTCAGCACCAAGCGGGCCAGATATGTTGAGATGGTTTCTTGAGGGCCACTCTGAAGATCAAAGTTTTCCATCAAACTTGCAAGTGTTGACTAGCCATGGCCAGAAGATTCATTCTGGATGCATATGCCCCAGCATACCCTGTGCCTGGCATACCCGGTATACCACCAGACAGTTTAAACAAGTCTTCATAATCCATATATGTACTTGAAAAGTGAAGTCACAGAGCATGATGTGCTTATGCCATGTGTCCTGGAGCCTGTCAGCTGTGATGGAGACATATTCTTCAGCTTCTGTGCTGTGAAATTGATACCTTTATGACTCTGAAAAGGTCCATGAGCTGTGCAAAGACTAAAAATACCATGGTACTGTCACTGCTATTTCGAAAAACCTGAGCTGTTGGTTTGGCAGGGAGAAGCATCTTCTCTCCCAAAATTACCTTCCCTCTTTGGATCTTCTGCAGAACCTAAAGATGCTTCTGAAATACTGCTGGGGTTGGTTGGGTTGAATTAGAAGTTTCTGATGGGTAATGTCACTAAAAAAATTTAAGAGTCATCTGCAGCTAATGTTCAAAGGGGGAGACTGCTTATGCTGATGAGAGGTGTAAGCATGTTGTTATATAGCATGTAATGCATGGCAATATGCTATATGGAAATTATGCTGAAGACAGTGATTCTAAGGCATACCAGTCAATGAAGTTGTAAAATATTACTGCTTAGTGAGAACATCCTAAGCATTTCTGTTTAATTGCTACAGTCATGGAGTTAATATCAAGCCATTGCTTTTAGCACCTTTTTCTGAAACACTTTCACAAAGGTAGTTTGTTGCTTGGAGAATCAGGAACTACATTAGGGCTTTTGCTTCAAATACATATTTTTAGATCCAACATGCTAGTACATGCAGGGAACATCAACGGTTTTTATTAAGCTTTAGCAAGGCTCTTCCCCTCTGGCAAGTGTTTCCCCTGCCTGTTGATGATTTTATGGACAGAGGAAACGACACATTTACTGGTTGTAGCCTGTCAGAGGAAGGACAGCTGTAGCAACAGAATGGTGAAATTTTGGAGATGGAACGAACAAAACTTCAGATCAAAAATTGAAATTTGGTACTAGTTTTTAAAGTGGAGCTCACTCAGCATGTTGAGAAGCAAAACAGCTGATTCACTGCTTCTTAGCCCTTTTGAAGTTATGTTGATACTTTCCATGTAAAAGCAACTTAGAAGGATACCTCAAAGATATCTGTTTGAAATCATGCCCTGCTTTACTTTTGCCCACACCAACTGAAGCAAACATAAATGAAGACATCTGCTTTGTAGCATCAGATTTCTATTGCAGTGCCAGCAGCAGAAGCCAGGTTTCATGCCCATAGTAACAGAAAGTAAAGCTGGAGAAGAGTTACAGCAGCACAAACTGCCAGATCTCCCAGCTCCTTTGTAGACGTGAAGGTGGACAGGGAAGATTTGTGGCCAGGGCGGTGGGGAAGCACCACAGGGTGTCTTGTTTAGATCCATGAGGTAAAATCCACTACTGTAACCTGCATGAAAGACATCACAAAGGTTACTGCACCCTCCTACTGCCACAGATATATCATCTGTGCATACAGGAATGAATCAAATCAACTGTTTGAAAAATGCTTTTTATGCTTCTTTTTAAATAGATAAAGCTTATGAAAATATTTTCTTTAATACCATCTTCTCTGAAAGCATTCTGCTTTAAAGTGATAAAGAACAGACTTCCACTGCATGAGTTCCTCTCCCCACAGGCACTCTTTGGACTACCAGAGGAACTCTGTAAACTCTAGGGTAATATCCATAACAACACATGGCTTGTTATATCGTGCAGCTTAATCAACCATAAAATGATTCCAATTTGAATATGTTCTATTTTAATTGGCAATTGTGTTGCTATCTGTGCTTACAAATAGAAGTCAGAATAGTCATGTTAACTTCTGTCATGCTGCTCTGCAGAGTAATTTCAGCTATCTTAACAAAGAATTTTGATTATTCCAAAGTTAAAGGAATTGTTTAGGTGTGAATATAATAGAAGAATATGGATTTCTGGTTTTGATAGGAGAAGTAGTAGAGGGAAAGGAATAAAATTAGGTGAAAGTAGGAACACGAGAAAACATTTTAAATGCTGGTTGTTTTCCACTTCAGGTAAATTGACAAACATGACTGAAGGTATTATCTGACCTTATATCTGATTCTCCTTTGAGAAGGAAGCTGGACTGGATGACCTCCTCAGTTCCCTTCCAATCTGAATTATCCCGCCTTTAAAAATGCCAAAACCAAAAGGTGGACACAAAAATTCCAATTCTTCAGTCTGATTCTGCTTTCTGTTTAACTCCAACATTTCTCATTTTCATTATTATTAACATAACTGCACTGTGTCACATTTTTTATGTTATACTTGGTACAATTAAAGAAAATACAATGCAATTTAAAATTATCGATCTGTTACATTCCTGTTCAAGATGTTTCTTACACTGGAGGGGAGGCTGAACTTCAGGGAAGACATGTACAGAAACTCTCTCTCTGACCCCTACAGACTTTGTAGTCCTTTCATCAAAGAGAAATTTACTTCATTACAATGATTCAGGATCACCCAAACCACCAAACTACGAAGGAAAACACTTGACATTTGATACACCTGATTAAAAGTGTAAGACTTCTCTTGCACAATTAACCTCATTTTCCTACCCAACATTTTGGAGTGAATGCACGAAAAATGTAAATGTAGACAGTGTGAAAATCATTCTGACTATTTACCAGGTGCTCTTTACTTTTCACTACTTTGTCAACAGCTGTTATATTGTCTTGATGGCTATGATACAAAAACAGGGATTAAAAAAAGAGAGGAGAAAAAGGAGCAATTACTCCCCCACACGCATTATTATAGCTTCACGGGTTATAACAGCAGTAATTGGAATCAAGTCAGCCATCTCCTGACTTGACACTGTTTGCTGTAAAGAATAAAGATATACTTTGTTGCATTTTAATTAGGGAAAAAAGTCTTGGGATATCTTTGTGAAAAATGCTTTTTTAGAGCATGGAAGTCAGGTGCTCCTTCAACTCATCTTTGCCTTCAAGCAGAAGCCTGGGAAGGTTAGAGCAGCTGGGCACCAGACTGCAATAAGGGGAAACAGGGTGAGACAACCAACATTGCAATTTTGGCTCTAAACCAGCAAGGGTACAAAAGTAGGGTGAACTTTAAACACAGGTAACAACACACAGAGCAGTAAACTGAAGGATCATTGCATTCAGGCAACACTGTCAAATAAGAACCCTTACAGAAAAATCACCTGGTTTTACAACAGTTATCTTTCTTTTACTTATTTAAGCCAGGGTACAAAATCAAGAACTGGGATGTCACTGCCCTCTTTCAGAACTCCACAGACCCGCTCCTTTTCTGTAGTGTAAAGTGAGGCCCTTGCTGTGTAAACCAAAGTAGCTCCACTCAATTTTTGGAACTTCACTGGTAAAACTTTATTCACGCTACCTATGCCTGTTGTCTCTTCTGATTAGCTTCCATATAATCTCATTTGGTACCTCTTTAATTTTATGGAGGATCACTTTCAGTGCAAAATCTCACAGTTCTTTCATGAAAAAAGGTATCGCATTAAAAGGTTTTTAGAGCTGGCAGATTATCCAACCAATAAATGGCTTCAGTGGCGTAAGGATACAATACCCTCAAAGAGCACCCTTGCATGCACACACGTGCCCATACAGATCTCTTGCCTGCAGCTTCACAGATTCACGCTATCATCACAAAAAGTACTAGTGTGTATGTGTAGACACTGTGAAATCATAAATTCTTCCTAAGCTTGTCAAAAGGCTAAAAATCTCTTTCCGGTGATGCAGCACCTGATGAAATCAGTCCCCACATTGACTATTGTACGACAGGGAAGTGCTGAGTCCTGGACACAGTCACCGTGTGAAACATGGTGTTGTTATGCAGACCCATAAGACCTGTAAGGCTGTTCCTATTAGCAAGGTAGAGAAAAAGAGTCTGGATATGGTAACACACCACACACACGTGAAAGGAGGCAGAAGAGGCAGTGACTGCCCTTGCATAGTTATGTAGACTATTACAGTTTTGGTTTCTTGGTATTTTGCACAGAGAGCAGTCACCATCCAGCTCCTGTGCTCTATCCCTTAGAAGTGAGCAGTCAGTGAGTAGAAAGTAAGAACAGATAATGCAAGAAGAAAAAGGAACAATCATAGGGAGTATGGTAGAAAGGGAGCAGACTGGCAGGCTGCATGCCAGAATCTCCATGTCACACTATACCCTGGGCAGTTCCAGAAGTCATAATTATGTGTGCTCAAAAGCCACAGTTCAGTTCCCTCAGCTTTAGGTCATCGCATCCAGTCAACTATTAACAACAGCAGCAGCCATACCATAAATATATACGGCTCAGCCTTTGAATTAGTTACGTTTTCAGTTCTTGTTCCTATTGGAAGACTCTTGGCAAAAGACCAGGAAAGGACCTCCTGAGTTCCTAAATGTATTCACAGCCACAGCTCATTTGTCCGGGTGCCAGCCTTTCCTTTATTTTTAATGCTTTCATGGTATTTGCCAGTGTACATTTTAGAGAGTAGTTACGTCCCTTCTGTGCCTTCTTATGGTTAAGTCCTTCAAGCTAAACTGTTCTAACATGAAGAATTCTCTCTTTTTAATGATTTTCTTAATAACACCTCACCACAAGCACAGATAATTCGTACATTTTAGGAAGAAGTCTCCTTTTTGCTGTAGCCACATCTGTTCTGTTCCAGCTGCTCCCGAGGTGCAGTCTCTGTACCAGCTTCACGAACTGGTGTGGTACTGGAGGAAGTGGTGCTTCTGTCCTGTCCTTGATAAAACTTTATGTTTGCCAGGACTGAGAGGCAGCCAAGGAAACCAAATGATCTCAGGGTCATTTTTTTGCTTATTCAGCTCTTTCATCAAGCCCTGAAGAAAGCTTTTCAGCAAAGGGTCCCTTGCCCATCAGGACAGCAGGGGTCTCTGCATGAGATTAATACTTTGAAATATCCTAAGCTGCTTGAGCTTTTCCTGGCAATTTAGAGAAGTGGAGGGAAGTGGATGAGGTACACCAGCTTGTTTCTTTCGCTGTCTATTACCATAATGATTTCACCAGCAGGTGAAAGGAAGTCCTGACTTCCTGCTTTCCCTGTGTAATGGGGATGTGGCAATGTCCCCAGTGTTCCTAACCTGCTGCTTCTCACCCTAACCTGAAGTATGTCTCTGTATCATATTAACAAATAAGTTGTCACAAAGACCCTGTGTCCCAGCCCTTTTTTCCACTTTGGCTATGTCACAACCAGTAATGTGATTCTGGGACTACAGCTTCCTCTCACTATGGGAAAATAAGTCAGTGATTTGCAGAAAAATATTAACAGGACTGAATCAAAATATGTGCCCATCTCTTGATGCAATTAAATTGTACCTTCTTACTTGTGCACTGTCTTTTCCCTAACTCTGAATCAACCTGACTGCTGTGCACACATCTTAAGCTAAGAACCCAAAAGGCCTTTTTTTCCCCCATCATTTTGCCTTCTAATTTGCCCTAAGAAGTTCCGGAAAGTAACTGTTTCTGGTGACTATGAAGAATTCAACATTTAAAGTATCTTCCTTTCGTATAGTGTGCAATAAGAATGCATAAATTTGAACATTTTGCAAAATATAGACGTGTTAAAAGACATATTGTCTGCAAATCTGGCATGCTAATTTCCCATGTGCAATTGGTTCAACGTGCAGATACCCAATGGTAAATAAAACCCAAGGTTTGCCGAAAAGAGTTTCTCAGTAAGTTTATTAGGTTAAAAATGGTTTTGTTTTGGTGTGCCACTGTTGTTGTTTTTTCTTGGTCCCACATGGAGAGCAAACATGGCCTGGAAGAGTGTTATGTCAAGTACCTCCCATCATGCATTGTCGCTGCTCAGTGAACTGGAGTCTAAAAAAAGTAATTCCTCATTTTCATCTTGACTAGGATTCCCCTTTTCTTTGCTGTGAAGCTGCACTAATCCTTCATTCAGCGCAACCCACACCCTCTGGTTCCACTCGGAGTTCTCCCTTTCTAACATCATTGTATTCTTTATCTGGGCCTTCTTCTTCCAATAGTAGTCCTTGAAAGCTCTTTCACAGACAAGAAAGGACCAGCTCCATAATGGCCAAGTTGGCCCTTTTCTTTTCTCTCTCTTTTTTTTAAGCTTCCGACTGAGCTTTGCTATTTAATCTTCTTGAGGCGTTCAAGATGTCACTTGCCTCTGATGACTATAGACAAAAGGGAAATCCATCCAACTTGAATGCAGTGTATACTTGAATACATTGGGTTGCTTTGAAGAGAGTTTCTTGAAGTCTCTGTGTTTCATTGGCTGTCCTGGTGGCCTCCATGCAGGTCTTTATGTGAAATCATATGCCCTTTCACAGATCACATTTCCTGGAATGTTACCTGAATTTATACAGCCCTAAATATTAGCAGGTGAGATATTCATCAACAGAGATTATTTCAATAGGGTATTTTTAATAAGCTAATGAGAGTTCCCTCCTCACCACAAGCATATATAAATACTTGGTGCTTTGTGGATGCTTTGACTGCTTGGTTTGCACAAATTTTACAGGTAGCCATGCCACGTTCCCGTTTCTCACTGCTACCAGCTGAAAAAAGGGAGAATACGCAGAGGACAGGGTGCAGCATCCGCTCACTCCAACCCCTCTGCTCCCTGTTTGAGCACTACGAAATTAACATTTGCCTCTCTATAATGCATTACCTCAAGATTAATTTTACACTGTATGGACAGTATAGGTAAAATGCATTTATTTATACACATAGATGCTCTACATTATATGTATTCTTTAAAGGACACTGGTTTTCCTGAAGTACTGAATGCCCCAAGACACATAATTCTTAAGCTACTGGTTGCCTATGAATATTTATACAGACTGACAGAAGACCAGTGGTATGGAGGATATAGCCTGAACAGGTATTTGCCCATATAGGCAATAACAGGTTATTAGCCTGTATAGATTATCTGTTATTGGTCTGATAGATTCATGGTTTTGAGCTTATTTTTATGTCTCATATACAGTTAAAATTCTAGGAAAATAAGTAAATTGATGATGTTCATTGCAATGTGAGTGTAAGTGCTAGCAGTTTTATTAAATGGAAATATGGAATAGGAATTTCTGCATTAAAATATGAATCTGCCAATTCCTAGCATTGGTTGGGAGAAGAGAACATGCAGTCTTTGTAGAGATATATACAACTTTTCATTTCCCATATCAATCATGAGAACAAGTTGAAGTTCAGATAATGGCCAGTTCAATTTACCCTAATTGTTAAGGACTTAGCCTGACTGTTTGCATTACAGACTGTGGCCACTGGGTTCTCAGTAGGGGTTTGCGGCCTACTCCATCCCGTAACAAACCCATGTTCATGCGTCGATTCAGATCCATCACCCTGAGATAAACTGTGAATATTGCCCTTTGTCCTGCGCTGCATTCTTTCATGCATTGTGTAGTGACTATTTAAGGATTTAAAGGCTCATTTGCACAATTCTTTTGTCAGCAACCTCGGTGCAGAATGGAAAAGTGATGGCTTCTCTGTCTGGGTTATGCCCTGAAGCTCTTGTGAGAGAAATCTACATACATAAGTTTTTCTTACACATGCAGAATGTCAACACTAAAAAAAAAAAAATGACCTGTCTGTTTCTGTAGCTTAAAAGGTTATGGGTTAATATATGATGTGATTTGTTTTCCTCTTTGTGGCATTTAAGAAAAAATCAACACTTGAAAACAAACAGTAAAGGAATACAGAAACACTGGGTATTTAAAAATTCAGCTGATTAAGGTTGCTGGAATTTGCAAAATAAATCTCCTTTTCTGAAGGAGATTGATAACATTAATAATTTAGATGTCCTCAATTCTCAGGAAATGTCTGAGAAGTTAATATTTGAAAGGTCCATCTCATTCGCCTATTATGCATGTCTGTTTTATTAATACATGTTTATTTAAACAAAAAAAATGCTTGAAACGACAGTAGTTTTTAAAATATATATAAATACATACGTATTTATTTATTTATTTTGGAGCAGGTCTGGTTATTCTTCCCCTCAGAGCAAAGCTGGCTGAAAGTTTGCAAAAAGGATTAAAATTTGGTAAAATCACCTCCTTGCACTCTAGCTGAGAACTCAGAAAGCTGTGCTAACTCCATCTGAACTATTTACCCGCCTCGTTTACTGTATTAAAGCTTTTTATTTGACATAGATGGATGTCTCATTATGTTCATGAAATTTAAAGTCATTGCTTACAAATAAGCATTGGGGATTTGAAATCAAAGTGGTATTTTAGCAAATTCAAGCTGGTTAGCTAGTACACCGGTATTGCAGAAGAATGGCATTGCTTTTTCCCATACAGCATTTTTCATTAAACTTTATGACTTAGAGTGCTTAGGTATAGGCTGCACTTTTTTTTCAACATTTTCAAAATAAATTGTTTTGTAATGTGTCTCATAGCATTTGGTATGAATAAAATGTGTGAGGCAAGTAACTCATGCAGTTGGTTAAAAACCTTGAAACATGCAAGATTTTGGCCTTCAAAAGAAATCTGGCTGATATTTTTGGACCATTATAACATTAACAATATGATTATAAAAAATGAATACTCTATAGACTGTATTATTTATCTATCTATTTTCCACCTACAAGTTATTATTATTAGACTTCATACTAAAATTTGTCCAGACTGGTTTTAATTGGACTTCATCTGATTTTAATCAAACTCCACAAATTTGATTTTGTTGTTGTTGTTGTTTAAAAATACTTTGTTGGGGTATTCCAGTTTTATATCAGTCATCCATCCCCTCTGCTCTACAAACATTATGAGTTTTTATCATCCAAATGTCCACTTTTCCTAGAGGTATTAAACCGTTTCCTTATCCAGCTATGTGTGTGGGCAAAATCCCTAAGGCTACCGTATTCATCAAAATTCTCCTTTAAGCCTATATTTGCCATGGTCCGAGTACCATCTGGTAACAAATGGTGATAAGTGATATATTCCAAATGATGTTATTATCAATAACAATTGGTTTAATGAGCCTACAACTCAGGCATATAGCCAGTGTAACCCTTGCTAAATCTTCTGACTGTTTCGGTGACCATGTCTTTCCCCTGTCCCTTTGCCTACCTGCATGGTTTTGGTCCATGTTTCACCTTGTGTTGCAGACTCCAGGTTGTGTGGCACAAGGGCAGATACCAGCTCTGTAGGATTCCTATGACCGTGAAGCCTTGCCATGGAAAAGATACGTAATTGCCTCAACAATAGTCGAACAGCCAGTCTTAAAACCAGTTCCAGGGAAACATCTGCCCGTTTGATCTTAATATAGAGATTTATTTTTTTTCTTTTGAACCAGTAAAGATAAGAATTTAAATGCTGTGAAAACTAAGAATGAATAATTTGTAAAATTATTTTTTTTATGGAACATATAACTGCATTTCCAATATAGATTTTTTCCTTCTATTTGCTAAGCTTTAAGTAGGACATTGAGAAATATAAGAAGAATGAGAACCCTTAAACTGGATACTTCTGATAGGATTGCAGATTCTTAGAAGTTATGTAGATCATAGTCTCTGCATATCTCAAGATTTGTCTGTCATCCTTAGCCATAATGTCAACCTTTGGTTCTCCCCTCCAGGGAATTCCATGAAATTTTATGCTATGATACATGTCTCGTTTAAACATTTGTATTACTCTGTCTTGTTTATTACATTCCTTAGCCTGAAGATATGCAAAATTATGTGAATCCCAATGTAATGCATTATCTCTGACAGACTGATGTCACTGACACGAGATAGCCTTTGAACGCTGGTTCATGGCCCTGGCTGTGAGAAATGGCTATATCAGACAGGATTCTAAATATTGCCATAATTTTGGAATAATGGGGGCTGAGCTCTGTCTTAAACCCATTACCTCAGTTAAATGCAAATGACCATTTGAAAATCTTTGTACCCAATATGTATCAATCATATGTACAACACATAAAAGATTCTGGCGTCCAGGATTAAATTAACATTTATTACTAATTGCAACAACAGAATACAACAGTGTGTGACAGTCTGGGTGAGGACCTGGACCAGATCATCGAGCATGAGGGAATTTAGCTGGTTGTATTGGTTCCCATCACAGGATGAAAATACAGCCCATAGTCTTCCCCAGTCATAGACATAAAAAGAGATGCATCTCCACATGTGCTCTGCCATTCTCTGATACCTTGAAGCAATGCAGTTTTGAATCCAGGAACCTGCAGGAACTGTTTGTACATGAGATCCCATCCGTCCAAAAGTTCAGGTTTGTAGAGCCAGCCTGTTCTAGCCTACATGAAGGACCATCTCACCCATTTCTTCACTTTGCTGAAGGACTATCATTGTCTGAAACAGTAAATGAAACCTGGGTCACAGACAGAAAGTGGCTATTGAACAGTCTGCCAAAAAAGGAAGGGTTAGAAAGAATTTCAAGAAAGCATCCAACGAACAATGAGGAAGAGTAAATACATCTCCTTGACAGATATTTGCCTAAACTGCTTCAAAAAATCTCTGATGAATAACATTTTTAGACTTTCCCCAAGCAAGTTTGGAGTTTTATACCAGTAAAAGACTTGTATTTTGCACTTCTAATACTTAGTAATATCTATCTGGTTTTATTTCACATTCAAATATATAGGAAATACACAGGATAAAAACTCCAACACTGCTCATGTTTTTTTCAGTATCTTTCATAATGTTGTCTATGAGTTTCTGTAGGTTACGCATTCACACAGGGGAGCCAAGCCGCAGTGGAAGTGTTTTATGTTTTGATTTGAATGTGAGGAGATCCATTTTTGGTTTATTAACTTCTTGCAAAACTAACTCCCATAGTTGTCATCATCTTCCAAATTTGCAGGTTCTTTGCTGTCTTAAGGGGAACAAGAGTGTCACAGGAGGTGTAAGTCATGGAGGAAAGGCTGTCACTAACTAGGTGGATGGCTTTGGCTTTTGGAGGCTTTATTTGAGAATGTAGTGACCTTGAGTTGGATTTTATTAATCACAGTGCAGAAAGAGAAATACCTGGACTGCAGTGGACATGGCAACCTGTGAGCTGCTTGGCTACCTAGAGCTTCCTTACTGCATGTGGCTGAATCCCTCAGCCCAGAACAGAACCCTAGAATCCTCTGGGGAGCAGTTTAGAAAATTTTGACTTTTTGCCTATGTAGGTTTTCGATCCAAGAGTGTCCCAAGTTGTTGATTGAGGCAGCAATCTGCAGTGCCTTTGGAATAAGCCTATTTTATGAAGAGGGTGAGATTTTTTTCCAAGATCTACCATCCTTTCCCTTGTCTAGCCTTGGTTCAGCATCAGCTAGCTATTGTTAATATAGAGGCTGATTTAAATTGGGTTTTAGAAAGATAAGTGATGGTTCTGTGTGCGAATAACATGAATACATATATGTAATATATAGTGTATATAAGAAGTTCTATGACAATCTAAATAAATTTAAACAGATTCAGACCAAGCCATAATAGTATATTCCAGTATGTTACTATTCATTATATTAATATAAATATTAATGATGATTATGATGAACATCCCTTTTTTCATCTGAAGCCACACTTCCAAATTCGTATCTAATTTTAACCCATGGTACTTACTTAATAGCGTTTTCCTCAACCTTTTATGGCAAGCTGAATATCAACCACAGTAATGACACTTTTCTACGGTCTTGATTATTTGTTTGGCTCTTAAGATTCAAAGTCATAAATTTTATTAAAGTTACACTGGAATTATCCTTAATTGTCAAGGAAAGGAGGGCAACAGATCAGCATGGCTGTGTTGAGTCCTGCTGGTCAAACTAAAAAGCAAGAAAGAGATGCGCAGGCAGTGGAAGCCAGGACAGGTATCCTGGGAAGAGTACAGGAACACTGCCCGGATGTATAGGGATGGGGTCAGGAAGGCTGAGGCACAGCTGGAGCTGAAGTTGGCAAGGGATGCCAAGAATGATAAGAAGGGCTTCTACAGGTAGAAGAACTGTTTCTGCACCTAGATGCACATAAGTCTATGGGGCAGGATGGGATTCACCCAAGAGTACTCAGGGAGCTGGCGGGAGAGCTCACCAAGCCTCTCTCCATCATTTATCACCAATCTTGGTCAACAGGGGAGGTACCAGATGACTGGAGGGTGGCTAA